>ML783085.1:396488-440093 GCA_009831015.1 Picea engelmannii | reverse complement strand
ATATATTCTCAACACGAAAAATGTGAGAAAAACTCTAAAACCAAATCTTCTTTGGGTGAATCTCCCCATATCTATGGTTAAAGAAGAGTTATATTCATATTCTTTGGATGAATCTTCCCATATCTATGGTTAAAGAAGAATTGCATTCACATTCTATTTTCAAATTAAGTTTGGGGGTTCTAAGGTGACCATACATCGCAAATTCTCCCCATAAACCTTTATGTTAGATGAAAGTGTGTATACATTCAGGGAATCCAAAGAAGAGTTGAAAGATGAAAGTCTGTATACATTCAAGGAATCCAAAGAAGAGTTGAACTATTTTGAGTATACAGAAATTAGTAGTGTAGAGTCCAATACTATAGAATATTTGAAAATTAAGGAATGGTTCCAATTAACAACCACTCCTCCCAATCGACCCATCATACTAACCACCCTAAAGCCCCACCCTAGGAGAGTTTTTGGTAGGTTGGATAAAAATGTGGTGGAGTCTATCATTGTTCCTCATAAAAATATAAGATCAAGACTATAACACCCTAGTTTTGATCCACAAACCAATAATGTATATGCATACATGATGAGTGGCTAAATCCCAAACAATGCAATATGTGAAATTGTACATTGAATTATAATTAGAAAAATAAAAAACATCATAGGTTGTAGAAGGAGAAGGTTGTGACTCCACAATAGGGGAAAGAAGGGGGCTTAAGGGGCTTAAGAGGCTCATGGGAGCTAAAAAAAGATAATAGTATTTGATAAACCTAAATCCTTAACCTTGTTTAATTAACATTATGTAATCCTTGTGATTAGTTCTAATAGAGGGGAAATGTGTACTTCCCATGAAGACACATGGTTTCTCATTAACATGCAAATATACTCCACGATTTTGGGCATGCAAGCCATTATTCATGTTCATTCTTCCTTGGGGTTTTCTTTCTAAGCTTAAGTTGACATATTACCACCGTAATAAAATTATGGAAAATGGTTTCCACGAATCTATGAGGGAATTATGACTATGTGTAAGGGAAATTGGTGTTATTAAGGAACATTGATTACAACTGATAATCCCTGGAATCCCAACATTGATATTTCTAGGCCAATTTGTGCTAGAGCCTTGGAGGGAAGTGGGATAACCTTAGGGACTTCATAGTAGAGAAGGGGATCTTGTTCCTTGGGATGTGCAGGTTGAGTGGAAAAAGGGATGGTGGTCTAGGATGATTGTAAGGGTTAACATAATGTTAATTTTGGGAATTGGGATGTGTGAAGAGAGCTAGATCCAACCATAGGTAAATATGTCCTTGTGGATTCATAGTTTTAGCTCAGCAGTGGCCTCTATTGTAGAGATTACGTGCAATAGAGAGACTATGGTTGGGTGGAACGTCCTTCTTCTATGGCTAGTTGGTTGTTAATTTCCAGAAATATAAGTGTTCGTGATTTATTTGTGAATATGTTGAATCGATGTTGTTTATGTTATGGATTGAATTACTTTTATTTTTGTTCAATTATGTTTACATTTTTAAGCCTACATTTTAAAACTATGGTGTCATTGTCCATTGAATTATTTAATTATGTTTGCATTGACATGCCTACATGCATTAATTAATTAATAGCAGGACAATGAGGAAAGGTATCAAAGAAACAAATTTGGAGTTAAATTGGTGGTTTCAAAAGGTATTCCATATCCTCAACAAAGGATAGAGGGTGTTGGGTACATTTAACCATCTAAATTTTAAAATCAACCTATATAGGAATTGTTTTTTGTGTGTCAATCCTAAGCCCCTTATATTAGGAGAGAATTTTCATTTCCTCTTCTTGGCAAATTTTTTTGTTGGTTTCCCACCCACACTTCTATATCAGCTTTAATGATGCCAATTGTCAATAATATTTTTCTTCCCACATCACTCTTCGAGACCCAATCTAAATCACAACTCTCTAATCCTATGGATTGAGATAATTAAACCTCATCCTCCTCCAACCTAACTTCTAATATGGTCTTATAGCAACACTTTAATTGGGAAAAAATTGAGTCATACATAGAAAGTGTGGGTAGAAATCCCTTAGAGAGACTTGCATTGGGCCATTCATAAGGTTGGGCTTGGCTTTCTACATATTGATCTTGAATATTTGAAGTGTTTCCCTTTATTAATCTAATTTGGGCTCACACTTCCACCACTCTAACTTGGATGGAGTTCTTCATAAGCTGGCTAAACTTTCTAGCTTATTTGTATTATATCTTCTTCATTTACATTTCATTCCAAAGAAGGAACTCTTTCTTTGTTGACTATAGGTGTTTACCTTTGTTATTTCTAGGAGCTTCCCTATGTGGTGGTTGTAGGCATTCTTTCCATAGTTTGACGAGTCATTGAGTATATGATGGTCTCCTTTAGTAATTGATTATTGTTTGTAGGATTTATAAAGTCTACAATGAAAAGGAACATTAATGTAATCAAGGATCTATCAAAATTCCCGAGATACCTCCTTTGTATTTATTTTGTCTCCAAGGCCATCCTTAATATCCACATCCACGTAGATCCTACCTATAGATGCATGATCCATCCACAAAGTCTTCTCATTACTCTTTAGGTAGGTACATATAATGTTTCTAATGAGTTTGAAAATATCCTCCTTTCAAAATTCAATAGGAAAATAAGGTAATTTCATCCACATGGGTAGCCTATTTACGTTTTGTTTCCCTGGGTCAAAACTTAAGGATCATTTGTATATGGATAGACATATTGAGCCCAAAGAACAAGGAACTTCTTTAAAATATGATCGCAATTATGTTTGGATTGAAAGATGGAGGTATTAAAACCCCTATCCCCCATATGAATCTTTGGATTGTATCTAAGAATCCTCCCTTAGACATGGTGTACTTACTGTTTCCTCCCCTAGACATGTCGTACTTACTGTTTTAGTGGTTTTTGTGTATCACCTTACACTATATTTGTCAGTGAAGGGATTGTCTAAGTAGAGTATGATGATGTGATGAACTATATAAGATTCAATCACCACCTTTATTTTATCTCTTTGAATCTAAAAATACTTTGCATGATTTCTTTTTTTCTTTCATGACAACTTATCCTTGAAAAATTATTTGAACTCTCTTGCATGATTTGGAAAGATAGGGCTTCCTTGTCACATTAAAAACCTCTCCCTATCTACTAGATTAAGGTTTTTTCTAGAAATTAACCATTTTCATGCCAAAAACACGATGTTCCATTCTTTATTATGTATATCCAAATGAAGGGAATCTTTAAGGATAGGGAAGCAAAATCTTGAACCAATTCTATACAAGAGATATTAGATTCTCTGGGATTTCTCGTGTTCCCTAACTTGATTTCATTATGAGGGTATAGTCTCTTCTATCCTTGCATGCTCTTTGATCATATACTCTCCAATGGATATGTCCTTGTCACTTAAAATAAATCATGATGAAAAATGGATTCTTCATCGTTCAACCTCATAATGATAATTTGTATAGAGGGACTATATCCATTATGAAAAGGATTGTGATTCAAAGCAGGTTCAAAACTAGGCCCTTTATATCCACCCTTTGAGCATTTGTTTTATGTAAATAGGTAAACTAGATGGCCTATAAAAATATTCATTCTCTAGTTTTATCTCATTTCAAATAGGTTGTTGATATAACTTATATACCAAATCACCAAAATTATAGCCTCATATAACCTCATGTTGTGTAAAGAAACCACTAAACATAATATTCTAAATAGTAAAACAAATATTCAAATAGTAAAACATTTTTTTATTTTTTTTTCAAATTCTATAACAAAGTAAAAATATTCTAAATAGTAAAACAACTAAGCATAAGTCGTAAATACGGGTTGTGTTATTGTATGTAATTCAATCTTTTAATGATAGTTAAATTATTACTCATTTTAAAATAAGGTTTTTTATTTATCCATTGATTATACTATGAATATATGACTTTACTTCGTACATAATGTTTATTTTCAATCTTCACCTTGCTTATGGTCATCCTTGATGTTCCTTCACCTTTATCTTTCTCCTCTTTTGCCATTTCTAGTAATATAAATACTCTTGATACTATCAAAATGTAGATTCCAAGCCTTTGATTATTACTATCTCGACGTTCTAAATATCTTTTTTCACCCATTTGGCTATATAAGTGTCTAGCATGCATTGCACTCAAAGAAATGGTATTTTTTTTAAGTATTGATCCCATCTTTACAGATTTTCCCTTATCGTATCATCTAATTATCTTCCTAATGACTCATTTTTTTTTGAAATTGTCTACAATCTCTATCTATATGGTCTCTCTAGTTTAATAATTAATTGGTGGTTATGATATTAATCACAAAGTTGTATCTATATGATCTCCCTAGTTTAATAATTAATTGGTGCTTATAACATTAATCACAAAGTTTTATTGTTTGTAATGGTTAACTATTTAAAAACCCCTTTCCTGAGAGTGTAATGATGACCATAGCTTGCAATGATATCGGGCATGACTCATATAGTCTAATGATCTCTTAAATTAATTTATCTTCTCTATCATCAAATTAACTATTCAAAACTAACCAATTGTTTTCTTTGTCTACCCAACTTATAGCTTCATTCTACCTAATATTTGTAATTAATTAACCTATTCATCTCAAATTTGAAAAAGGTTTTAAAGGATGCCATTAGGATATCTATTCATTGAGTTTCTTTACAATGTCTTCAACTTTATTATTCTATTTGTTTATATAATATGAATTAAGTAAGGTTCCACCTAATTATCTTCAATTTATTCAACATTAACTAATATTAACTTAATTGATTGTCATATAAAATAACTTTTGAGAAGCCTCTAGATGTTTACTCTTCATGTTACTCTCATGCAAATGCTTTGTTTATTATATGTTTATTAATTAATTCTAATTATCTAGTATTCAAGCTGCTTCTTCTTCTTTTTTTCATCCAACCAACCTTCTCCCAATGAATGTATATCTTCAAGTTAAGTTTTGATAACAACTTTGAGATTTGGGGTTATGAAAGAATAACTTTGTCCTAAATGTCAACTAGAATTATGTGTATCTTATTGATTTCTTGAATGTTATTTGATATGTCCACATTGTAATTAGAATCCTATCATCCTAGTTATTTCTTCCTAACATCACAAATATTATTTTCCAAAATCTTGTTAAATTCTTAAATTATAAAATTAGTTTTAAATTTTACCATTAGCTTGTTGATGGTATGGAGAGCTCCTATGATGTTGTATTAGGAATTTCAATGTTATAAGCTTTATTGTTCTCTTTATAAAATTCTTATGTTGATTGCCTATTAGACCCTTCATACATCTATATTTGACAATGACATTTTGTACACGAACTTTCTTGTGACTTCAGTTGTAGAATTCATTTTTGACAATACTCTTACATATTTTGTCAAGTGATTATTTTAGTAATAATATAATTTGTAGACATTCTAGTTCTTAGTTTCAGAGAAATTGGTTCAATGAAGTCAATTTCTCACTAGTTCTCAAATGTTTTTTGTGTTAAGATTGGGTTATGAAATTTCATCATATGTTGATGGCTTCCTTGCTCTTTCATAAATTTCACATTTCATTATATACTTATGAGCACATTGATATTTAATTCTATAACATATTAGTCTAGATTTTTTATATATTAATCTAAATGAAATGTTATTGTATTGCTTTGTCTACACTACGTAAAATAGAGGATATAATTGATTATAGTTTTGATCTATTTGTTAAAAAAAAAAATCACAGAGCAATAATATAAAACATACATGGAAATAAAACATAGAAGAGACACAATACAATAGAGACACAAATATATGTGGTTCACCCAAAATGGGCTACGTCCACCAAAGAAATTGTCAGTCATTCCTTTATTATTATCCATCAAATGAAAGGATACAACATACAACACACTTATTGTAACCTCCTCTTCTTTTCTCACAATCTCATCTCTCAGAATGCAATATTCACTCTCCTCACTCGTCGTAATACAATTCTCTCATACATAAAGAGGGTTGCCTTCTAGGGAAAAAAAATCTAACATAACTTCTATTGTCATATCTGCAACCTAATGATGAACGGTTCAGATTGACTACGAAAGTACAATATTTTACAAGGAAATTTTCCCAAAAAAATTATCTTCGGGGGCATTGACCCCAAACCCTTGCCAATGGGGGATCCATAAATTGTCGTCGCCCACCTGGACCCCCTAGTGATAGATGTGGAGGAGCAAGCCCCCTCACACCCCCGTCAGAAACTGGGATCCAATAACAGTTGGAACAAGACCTTTGAATCAGAAAGATAATCAAACTCCACAACCAACACTATTATGCTTAATATAGATCACAAATCCTAGCTACAACTACTCTAAATTATCATAAGATATACTACATTCAATAATCCTCTACCAAAACACATATAATATGAGAGTGAATAAATATGTAATAACATATCCCTTCCATGCAGTGAACAATTGACAATCCACAACATCATTAGAGCAGTGTTATATCCTTCAACTTGAGATTCATCCAAAACAATCCAAAATTCAAACCATTTAAAAACTACAATGAAAAAGAAAAAAAATAAGGTATTTTGAGAATATTACAACTTCAAAAGTTTAATTCTCAAGTTTCGACTTAAGATGAGATAAATCTTGAGATTTTCTAATACTAATCATGTTTAATTCTTATCATGAGGAAAATATTAAGATTTTCCATTAACAGATAGAAATAAACATGGAGATTTGTCATTATTAAGCCATTTAATTCTCAAGTTTGTGCTTAACATGAAGTAAATCTTATTTCTCAAGTTTGTGCTTAACATGAAGTAAATCTTAAAATTTGTGTCATCAACCAAAACTAATGATTCTTTCTACCGAATCAAACTACATTATTAGACCTTGATAGATTTCAAATAGGATTGGTTTATAGTGCTTAGTATTGCCATTAATAGAACATTGGACGAGATGCATTGAAATACTAGGTTTGATGACATTTCAATTGAAAATATTATTTAAGACCAAAAAAATAAATTATAATTTTAGCAATTTAATTTTCAAGTTTATGTTGAACATGATGGAAATTTTGGGAGTTTCCAAAGTTCGAACATAAAGCTTAGAGATATCTTAACACGCTTATGGAAGATGTGATTGAATGAAGACCACCAGTTTTCATTAAGGAAGAGCCAACAAAGGAGATGTAACATCATGCCAAGCTCGCCCCACCATAAATCTAGTACACCATTTTGTCAACATATAAATCACTATTCTTAGTTTTTGGTTTGTAAGAGCAATGATCCTAGTTAGATGGATTCAATAACGGATATAAAGGATACTATGGATGTCAATTTTGTAATTATTAGTGGTGGTATTATGCTTCTTTGTAATTATTGGTGATGCCATTATGAGAAGCATAGAACATACAATACAATAGTTTTTATGAATCTATTATTAGTGATGCCATTATGAGAATTATATAACATACAATACAATAGTTTTTGTGAATCTATGTGTAATATTAGAAATACAATAGTTTTTGTGAATCTATGTGTAATATTAGAAATTCTTGGAAGAACCTAACATTTCCCAAGAAAAATAATCCTCATCCGGAAGTGGTGGAACTTTTGATATCACCTAAAAATGTCACACTTCACAAACTTGACAAAATGAAAATTGTTACTCATGCAAGAGTTTACAAACTTTGAAGTCAAATATGAAAGATATCAAGCTATTGATATCAAGTCATGAGAGTCTATTGATATCAAGCTATATTTATACAAGTGTAGCATTTTTAGAAAAAAAGTATTTGAGGATTAAGATAAAATTCATATAAAATATAAAAGTGTCATTAATTTAACATATTTATGATAACAGTGCAACTAATGGTGGATAATAGTTCAAATTTTAGGAATATAACTCATGGAGTGATGATTCAATGTGTAGCATTTTTGAGAAAATAAGTATTTGAGGATTAAGATAAAGTTCATATAAAATATAAAAGTGTGATTAATTTAACATATTTATGATAACAATGTAATTAATGGTGGAAAATAGTTCAAATTTTAGGAATATAACTAATGGAGTGATGATTCAATTCAAATTGTGTGTTATAGTGTTAATCATGCAAAAATTTAAATAACAATCCCAAAAAAATTGCCAAGAAAAAAATTGTATATTTGTTATTTCAAACAAAAATTCAAAATTTTACATTAATTTGTGCTTACTCAACTCTACTAGAGATTGAGCTTTTCTTCCACTCGTGGATCTATAAATAAATAAAAATGGGGTAAATATGTCTCGATAGACCTACAATGATACGTTATTTCACCATGGCTTCTTATCTTTTAGGTATTTTCAGTCTCTTTTTTCCACAAAAAAATCGCTTTATATTCATATAGAGATATAAAGTGTTCATTACAAAATACCATTATCCGAGAAACCCCAATACAGCCGAGAAGAAATTCACTAGACCTGTGGATACAACCAACCAGCATTAAAATGCCAACAAAATCCATCCTATCTTGGAACCCCTAACCAAGAATGCCAGGAAACTCATATGCCTATTACCTATTAGACTTCCAACACCAGGAAAAACATACAGACACAAGTTAGAAAAGATCTATGTACATATGAGGACCTTCATGTTCCCCAACACATTGAAAATATTCAATTTTTCCAGGGGGCTTTAGAAGCGCCTTCTTACATAGGGTATCCGCAGCAGTATTTTCTTCTCGATACACATGCTGAAAGGTGATAAATTTGAAAAGATTTAAAAGTTCAAAAATTATGTCCTTCCATCACTCCAAGGATGTCACCTGAAGACGACCCTTGCCTTTCAACCAATCAATGATAATCTTTGAGTCACCCTGAAAATAGAACTCTGTAATGTCAAGACAGATAGCTAGAGTGAGAAGTTCCCATGCAGCCAGCAACTCCACTCTGGTATTAGTTCTCGGACCACAATTAAAATGCCAATTAAAAAAAAAATTCTCGTTGATCCGGATAACCCGTCCAGGTCCACTATTACAACCAGATGCACAGGCTGCACCATCAAACCATCCAGTCATGCACCTTACCTCGTGATTATTTGGCTTCCTCCTCATCTGCTTTGTTCTTAAAGAAGGCTTGTATTCTCTCATAACAGATATAGAAAGAATATCCACCTTGTGGATTGATGGCCTCCCATCCTCAAAGATGGCGTGATTTATTTCCATCCATATGCTCCAACAAATGAAGGTCGGGAGAGTAGGATGGCTTGAATTTTGAATTCTCCAATTCTTAAAACACTCAGGAATGTTGCTGCCCGACCACAGTCCCAGAAATTTTACTGTATGTTTTTCTCTATCCCAAACAGCATTGGTAAATGGACAACCCACGAACAAATGGAGCTCTATTTTTTAATCCTTCTTTCACAAAGAACAATAGCTCGGGCCCTCAAAACCCCTTCGCTGGAGATTATCCCATGTAAGGTATTTTCATACTCAAACATACTAAAATAATCATACCTCCATATCTAGAAACATACACAACATAAAAACAAACTAGAGTTAGATTTGTTTTCAAGATCAAATCACTGAAGTTTGACCACAACACTAGGATTAGTCAAAGATTGACCTCTCGAGCACTAGAAGCAAATTGTGGTCCTTTGCTTCCTCTATTTTAAAAAATCCATATTGAATATTTAAAGCTTGCTTTGATAATGCATTTGCCTTGATGTTTAATTCTCTATAAATATTATGAAAATAATTTTTTCAAAATATATTTGTAACTCTCAAATTATTTCCATGATTAGGACTAAAAGTAATTTCAAAATTTTTTATTCTCTGAATCAATGATTAACTTGGAATCCCCCGTAATTTGAATATGGGTTATATCTTTTTCTAAAGCTAATCTAATAAACAACCAAAGAGCATACATCTCAGCCTTGTTGTCTGTACCTTCTCCCAAAGTAGATTTAAAAGAGATGTTGTGGTTTTCCTTAAAAATAAAATACCACTAGATCATCATATTCCAGGTGTCCCTTGAGATGCTCCTTCATAAAATCTCGATTCATAAGTTTTATCAATTTTTGGATTTTAATAATTTGAGAAGATTTTAACTTTCTAGATTTCCATACCCCTTCATATGTGATGCATGAGCATATTCTCTCAAACCAATCATGTTGGCTAGACCAAGAAGGTCTTGACATTTACCAAGGGAGTGGGTTCACTAAAACTGTAATTATTGATAATTTTCTAAATTATTAGATGATTTCTAGAAGAGATAATTCGTAGACGCCTATTCAAAGTTTTGAAAGATTGACTCATTAGATGATAAGGTTAGTTGATTGAGTTGGTTGACAAGTGTGTAACGAATCTACCTTGTTAGCAGAATTCCTAGATCTAAAAGATCTTAAGAGTTAATTTAGGATCTAAATTGAATTCAAGTTTTAGTCATGTGTGTATATCCGCATTGAAAGCCTTCGAGCATGGGAGAGGGGGGCAAGGTAGAGAACGTCTATCTTTGTATAATCAAGGCCAATTGAGAGTTAGGGAGGTCATTTGAAATTGCAGAATATATTACAGTGTTTATTTTTGTTGATATTATGGTAGTTGTGGGAGGTATCAACCTCCATGTGTAACCTCTGACTAGAATAGAATATTCTGGAAGCAAGAAAAACCCTAAACAGATATGTAAAAACCCTACAAGACAACTCGGCACAATAAAATAATTAATATTAAAGTATTAGCCTCTAAAAGGACAAGTCATCGCATACATGTGACAAGGAGCACTATAAATAGATGGCGCTTGAGCTCATATTAACACACTCACTTCATTGACTCTCTGAGTCAAGTCTAGTGAAAGTTTGGAGCTACAACTGCAAGTTTGGACGGTACATCTTCTGGGGTGATTCTTGGTCTCTATCTCTCTAGCATTATCTAGCCTAAGATATGCACCCTATCTTCTAGTATCTCTTGGTGGTATTCTTGGTGACGTCTTGGAAGAAGTGCAACTGCAACTGCTGCAATTGAGTAGTGTTTTGCTCTATGGTTTTGGGACTTTCTGTTTGGTACGCTATCTTTGGAGAAAGATGTGCTCTCTTGATTATATGTTTGTCTTAGTGTTGCTTCCAGAATCATTCTATCTAGCAAAGGTTATGGTGCTCCGGGGTGGCTACGTGCCTATGGTTGGGTGACAATAGTGATATTGTCTCTGGTAAAATGAGTACATCAAATATTTTAATAGGTTATGGGTCCACACTACCTTTAGAACATCCTAAACACTAGAAGGTAGAGTGAGAGTTCTTTGTCAAGATCGTTGTAGCACCAGTTGCAACTGCAACTAGGGTTTCTGATTTTGCAGCTGCAACAAACCCTAATCCAACTCTTTGGGAACCTTAAGTGAAGCGTTGGACCTAATTCTTGGAGATTCTAGTGCGCTTTAGCCTAGAGCGCCTCTTGGTACCCTCAGCCATCAAAAACATCACGTTTGATTTGTTTGGTCAAAGTCAAAGGTTGACTTTTGGTCAAAGTTGAAATTTCATAGTTTATAGTTTGTTCTAATCATTGAACCTTTTTTATTCAGTTTCTAACCTCTTCTTGTTAAGATGGTGTCTAGTTTCAAATCAGAAGACAAGTTGAACGATGTTGCAAATTTCAAAGGTATGCACTTGTATATGCTTTTCAAGTTATATAATATAGCAAAGCATGAGTGTGTTTGCAGGGAATGTACAAATAGAAATTTTCCGAGCAATGATCTTGGATTCAGTACATTCATAGGAATAAGCAGTTGAGGCTCCAGGTTCCATGTTTGATTGATCAAATTGTTAAGTTTCAAATTGCACATATCAAGTTTGATAGTTGTTATAGTACAAGTAAACACTATAGTTGTGAAAACATTCTTTGAAAGGTTATATTACTTATAGGTATACTTGGTTGTATATAAGTACTATTGATATAGATGCTTATTTCACTTGTTTGAAAAATGAACTAACATCTCCTCTAAGAGATATTTCTTGTTCCTGGGCAGGTCACCTTGGTAATTTTATAATCCTTGTTACCATAGATATATTCTTACGAAAATGTTATTGGAAATATGTTTGCTCTTGTTGTTCTTGTTTCGGGCAGGGTATAGATGATAGCTCTGAGAAGGAGCTATAGTGACAGTTGCAAACATGAAGCATATGACTCCATAAAGTGGTGAGGCAGGTGATCTCACCAAGTACCAATTATAAAGGAAGCGTGGAAAGCAAAAGAAGTTTTGGACATTGTTCACTCAGATGTGTGTGGACCAATGTCAACCTCCTCACTAAAAAGGAGAGTACACCTCATATGATTTCAATACATTCTACAGAGAGGTCAGGATTGGGAGGGAGCTCACTAATCCCTACAATCCTCAATAGAATGGTGTAGTAGAAAGAAAGAATCGATCCATTGAAGAATTTGTTAAGGCAATGATGAATGACCATAATCTATCCGTATTTCTATGGGGAGAAGCATCTATGACAGTCATATATGTTTAGAATAGAATTCCTCATCATATATTTAAGAACATGACTCTAAAATAATTTTTCTCCGGAAAGAAGCCAAGTGTTAAACACTTGAATATATTTAGTTGTCAGTCAAGAAGAAAGAATGGAAGGAAGCTATCATACCTAGACCTGAAGGAAAGTCTATAGTCACTTCAAAATGGGTTTACAAGATAAAGCATGCAAGAGTATCGATAAATACAAGGAAATATTTGTGGCTAGAGGGTTCTCCCAGCGGGAGGGAGAAGACTATGATGAGACATTTTCTCTAGCTTCCAGATATACCTCTATTGGATCCATCATATCTCTTACAGCTTCCATGGCTTGGAGTTTACATCAGATGGAAGTAAAGATCATTTTTTCTCAATGGAGTAATTGAGGAATAAGTATACATAGAGAAACCTCAAGGTTTTGAGGTACACCCGAGAGAAACCCATGTATGAAGAAGGCCTTGTATGGACTCAAGCAAGCTCCAAAGATCTTGGTATGCACGAATTGACAGTTACTTGACAAGACTTGTATTTTCCAAGAGCTATGTCGATCCATATCCTTATTAAAAGGTTGTGAATGATGCACCTGTGATCCGTCTACTATATGTTAATGATTTGTTTCCGACAGGTGCAGAGCCTCTCATTATTCAGTGTAAGAAGGAGTTAGCCTCTGAATTTGATATGAAGGATCTTGGTCTCATGCATTATTATTTGGGACTAGAAGTATGGCAGAAGCATGGAGAAATATTCCTAGGGAAAGGGAAGTATGTTGTAAATATACTCCAGAAGTTTTGGATGATGGATTGCAAATCCATGGCAACTCCTATGGTGATAGATATGAGGAAGTTGAGAGACTATGATTTCATTATAGTAGACTCGTCTGTGTATCGATAGTTGATTGGCTCATTGATGTATTTGGTGAATACCCGGGTGGAAATTTGCTTTGTTGTGAACACATTAAGCCAGTTCAGGTGGAACCTAGACATGATCATTGGATAGCTGCAAAGCCTATTTTGAGATATCTGTGTGGGACACTAAACTATGATTTGAGATATGTCTCAAACAATGATGTACAACAGCATGGATTCACTGATTCAGATTGGGCAGGGAGTGCATATGACAAAAAGAGTACTTCTAGTGTATGTTTCAGTTTGGGATCTACTATGATATCATGGGATAGCAGGAAAAAAAATTTCGTTGCACTCAACACTGCAGAAGAAGAATATATTGTAGCTTGTGATGCTTGTACGGAAGCAGTATGGCTCTGTAAGTTGGTTTCTAGACTATTTGATCAAGTGTTGGATTCAACTGTGATATATTGTGATAATCAAAGTTGTGTGAAGCTTTCAGAGAACCCCATGTTCCATGACAGGTCTAAGCACATTGATATCAAGTACTACTTTATCCATGATAAAGTCCGGAAGGGAGAAGTGATTCTCTAGTACATCTCCACCAATGAGCAGACAGTTGATATTTTGACAAAGTCTTTGTCCAAGATAAAGTTTGCATACTTGAGGGACAAGCTGGGACTTGTGGATATTGCTCCCTTGGTTGAAAGAGAGGACATGAATTCCTTGGTTGGGAGGGACTATTGATATATGGTATCATGGATAGTCAATGTGCTAGTGGACAGACATTCTCCCTGTGGAGAATGGTCCAGGTTGACATATTCATGGTATGTATCATGCTAGTACAACTTAGATATGATGCTTTAGCATCATGCTAGTACAGCTTTGATATGATACGGATGTTCTGAGATGCATCGTGCTAGTACAACTTAGATATGATGCATTGGCATCATGCTAGTACAGCTTAGAGATGATGCTTATGCATGAGTCGCATCATGCTAGATATGATCATGCTAGTACATCTTAGTTATGATGCAGAGCATCATGCTAGTACATCTTAGATATGATCATACAGCTTAGAGATGATGTAGATGACTCACATCATGCTAGTACATCTTAGAGATGGTACATTGACACCATGCTAGTACGGCTTAGAGATGATGCACATCATTCTAGTACAAATTAGATATGATGCATTTGCATCATGCTAGTACGGATTAGATATGATGCATTCGCATCATGCTAGTATGACTTAGAGATGATAGAGTGGAGAGGATAGTTCTTGTATCCATTGTGAGGCATTCAACATATGTTGGGATAATCATTCTTTTAGGACATATGTCATAATTAGAAGAATAGTCCTTGTATCACTTTGTTGAGTGAGTGACTTATGCGAGACACTTTGTTGAGTGTGCTAAGTCAACCACGTGACTTATTCAGCATCATGCTCGATTACTCAAATGGAGTATGGCCTCGAGAGATGATGCAAACGATGATATGATTTAATTCTAGGAGATTGTTGTATTGCATGGTGATAGCTTCTGTACCTATTAGTTTATTATAGTGGAGATTGTGTGTCTCTAGACAATAGCTATGTACTATTATGGTGGATGTGTTCCACTGGTAGTGACTATGTGTCACTGCATAGTAGTTGTGCGCTACTAGGAATGGTTGTATACCACTAGATAGTAGTTGTGTACTATTATGGATCGACATTGTTGTGATCTATTGGATGGCATTGTAGTAACTGTGTAATACTATTGGATTTCCATGGAGATTGACAGTAGTGTTGAAGGTGTTTCCTAGGTTGGTGTGCCAACCAGTAGTGTTGGAGGTGATTTCTAGCTAGATAGATAGTGATGATGATGCTCGTGACTTGATTTACATGATCAAGAGATAGCTTGTGTGGCTATGATGATGCTACATGTAGAATGGTCTGCAAGACTATGTGAGCCTTGCTCATACCATGTGAAATGGATGGATGTGTCTGAGACCATTACAGTTAATACCTCCCTAGCTAGGAAGGAGTGTTCATATTATGGTAACTACGGAAGGTATCAACCTCCATGTGTAACCTCTGACTAGAATAGAATATTTTGGAAGCAAGAGAAACCCTAAATAGATATGTAAAAACCCTAGAAGACAAGTCGGCTCAGTGCAATAATTAATATTAAAGTAGTATCCTCTAAAAGGACAAGTCAGCCCAGACAGGTGAGAAGGAGAACTATAAATAGATGGCGCTTGAGCTCATTTGTAACATACTCACTTCACTCACTCTCTTAGTCAAGTCTAGAACAAGTTTGGAGCTGCAGTTGTAAGTTTGGAAGGTACATATTCTGGGGTGATTCTTGGTCTCTCTCTCTAGCGCTATCTAGCCTAAGGTATGTGCCCTATATTCTATTATCTCTTGGTGGTATTCTTGGTTAAATCTTGGAAGAAGTGCAGCTGCAACTGTTGCAGTTGAGTAGTGTTCTTGTTCTATAGTTTTGGGACTTTCTGTCTAGTACGCTATCTTTGGAGAAAGATGCGCTCTCTTGATTATATATTGGTCTTAGTGTTTCTTCCAAAATCATTCTATCTGGAAAAGGTTATGGCACTCGGGAGTGATTGTGTGCCTATGGTTGAATGACAATAGTGATATTGTCTATGGTAAAATGAGCACATCGAATATTTTAACAATATTAAAATAATGTGAGCATTTATATTTTCATTCATATGTGTGTGTGCCTCTCTCCATTGATCTTATTGTAATGTTTTGTAAACCTATGAATGAATTAATAAGGCTCTGCATAACCAGTTGGAGGACTAGCATTGAGGAGACAAAGAGTCTCTAAGGGAAATGAAATATTTATGTACTAAATGGTGAGTTTCTGGTAGTTAACAACTACAGAAATACAAGATTCCAGTAAAAGGGTTTGAATGCCCTTTCTGGAAATTGAAACCAGTACATTTCCTTATATGAGCTTGATCTCTTTGCATGGTATTTTTTTCAAATCGAATCATGTTGGCATGTTTGAAAGAGTTGGGAAAGTAAAATAAGTATCGCGGTTGTTGTTATAAGGTTGGGTGGATCGAAATCTGGACAAATATCCCATGGTTATGCAATCTATCCAAAAGTATGTTGACTGGAAACCCACTGTGAAGATTTGGAAAGTCTCCACTGAAGATTGGTGTATTGTCAGTTTGACAGAATTGAATTTAGTGTATTGGGTATGTAAATAATTTCTCCATAAGGATATTGTTGCATTTATGAGAGATCATGGTCATAAATGAAATCGCAGGTTAGTTTTGGAGTGGTGTTCTTAGGTTAAAATTGTGGTGGATAGGCATGTTATAGCGAGTATAGGTTGTTGGTAGCATTGAATCTAGATCATTTAATCTAGATCTGAAAATTTGAGGAAATGAAAGTGTAGATTGAATTGGAATAGAGATGAGGTAGTTTCTAGATTATATGCGGTAAAATTGAGGATTTAGAGTAGGTTTATGGTTAAGCCTGCATCAAGTGGTATCAAAGCACAGTAATGCTCTTTGGAGTTCAATAAGAGATATAGAGTGGGTATGCTCTTTGAGATGAGGAATTTTAGAGCCAATTTGTTATTTGAAGCAAGTTGAAGAACCAAGAAATTCTACAATAGGAAATTTGCAGACACGGGACAATTCCAATAGGTGAAGTTGGGTAGAACTGAGGAAAAGTGAAAATTTGCAGATCGGGTATGTTTTGATAATTAATATTTATGTTTAATTAACATTGTTAATGTTAGTTAACAGGTAGCAGATGAAGGAGCATTGTGGCAAGGAACCCTTACAAATAGGAAGGTGTAAATAAATTTTTAACAGAAGCTGGAAAAGAAGGAGGACAAGTGCATGTTCTCAAGAGAAGGTGAAAGTGTATAACCCTAAGAGGAAAAAAGGAGTGCTCAAAAGGTTCCAGGGAGAGAACCAAGGAAATACCAAAAGATTGTGCTTGAGAGGAAAGCTTGGTGAGGTATTGTGATAGGGTGAGGAGACTTGTCATAATTGAGGCTTGGATACAGTTCACAAGTGAGCATGAAGAAGTGAAGATGAATATTGATAGTCATAACAAGGGTTTGAAGGTAAGACACAGAAAGATGAGTGTTGGTTATATTTCTCACTTCTTGGGCTGACCCAGGTTCGTATCTCAACATGTTTCCAACAAAACCCTCTAAAACTATCGTCCCTCCTGGTAAACTAGTAGGCAATGCTACGCATAGAGTGAACAACACATTCTCACCCGAGATAGCTCTATGGATGACTGCAATGCTCAAGTGCATGCATTCTAGGACAGAGTGGGGATCTCTAGGTGTATTCTATCTTCTTCATGCCTTAATCTTGTTATTGATTCAGGTACTCCTAGGATTCATTCACCTTTAGCCTCATGAATGCATGTTAATACATCTAGTTATTCATTCATTCATAAACTAATCATTAACAGAAAGTAACATTCAATAAAAACATCACATAGAACACAGGTTTTACCATGGTTCACCCCCTCCTAGGTTACGTCCACAAAGATTTGGCTTCCCTACTCTTTTATTTAGTCTGCTACAAGATTTGGTGTTGCACACATTACATATTCAATCATATAACCCTGATGAGGTTAAGGAACCTCTATGAGGTGGACTAGATTAGACCAGGCTCCTCGGCCTGTGACCTAACCCTCACGATCTAGCTTACTTGACCCTTCTATAGCCTTATTACAATCATCAGTCTCTTAACTTCTCAATACTATCGAACTGACTAACTTTTTTGAACCATTGAACCGCTAACCTAGACCTCCTAGGTTCTTATTTATACTATTTTGCAGGCTTATAGTCATTACCATCCTTATCAAAAACCCTAACCCTAATATGGTTAGGCTTGTCTGCCTCCTCGCAAGTGGCTTTTCCTCTTCCATGTTGTTTTTCCTTCTTTTTTTTCATGTTGTTTTCTTGATAGCTATTGCGCGTGCTCCAAAATTAGGTCTCTCCTTCCAAAAATAAGTCTTTCCTCAAAATAGTCACGCTCCCAACAGGCCCCCAACACTGACATGTGGCTCATCCCAAGCCACTCATGTGGTGCGCACTCATTGAACAACCACTACTAATCTATGGAATTTCCCTTCTAACTCTTTCCCTTTTTTTCTAGTTTGTGCAGCTTTCCCTGTGAGCTCTTCTACCCTCTGCGTTGTGATATGCTCCTTGAGAGAGTCTATGGTCTCAGCACGGTCCTGAGCGATTCTTGTCTTTTCCTTCTCCATTTTTCACAATTATTTGCGTTGCTTTCTCTTGGAGAGGTTCTAACTAGGCTTGTCTGGCCTGCTTGTTATTTTGCGCAGTCTTCAGTTTTGCCTGTAGGGTCTTCATCTCCTGCGCACCCTTCACTCGGTCTATGATTCTCATCGAATTTTGTCTCTACTTCAACTCCTGGATTGCAGTACTTTTTGTTCCTGAGATTAAACTTAAGTTTCAAAGAGTAATGTCAGGCATCAGGAAAATTTAAAGTGATTGTTTTTAAAGAGTGATTTTTATACCTTTAGTTATATGAGAAAAGTTCCTTAAATGAAATTAACAGTATGGCAGTACAGAGGTCATATTTCGTGTCTGAGAAACAATTCAACTATCAAATGGTGTTGTCACAGGGGAATACCCAGCATTCAACGCTACAACAGCACACCAAAAAAACCCTAACTATCGACCCTTTCAGCAACACCTGCAAAGCAGATGAAGTCTCACTCGAGGTAGAAGCAGGGGTGGTTGCAGGACTCCAATGTCTGCAAGTTTAGTTGGGACACAGATATGCAATTGTAACACCTTAACAGAGCACTTGGTTATTACAGTTCATTAATATTCAGCTTAGTTCACAACGTAGCTAAACCCTAACAACAGATCGGCGTAGTAGTCACACATATCCAATAGATTCAAGCACTAAGCATACAAATAGAGATCATATCTAGCATTCATTCACATTATTCAACACTAAACTATCATATCAGATTCATCTATCATCTAACATCACATTAAGAATTGAATCGCATAAACAAAAGAACAACCAAAATCACAAAGCATTCACAGCACAGGATATACGTGGTTCACCCCCACCCTGGGGCTACATCCACCAACTCTTCGTCTTCTTTATTAGCTTCTTTCAATCTTCTTACATGCACAAAGCCTCAAAATCAACTACGCGGAGGACAAGAGATCTGCGCACCTCGCTAGATCCTCTTTCCTTGAGTTATAGCACAAAACCTTCCACAGTCTCTTACAATCACTTGCACTTAGCTCTGCAAGCCTCACACAGTATGCACAAAGCAATTAGCACTCAACACTTAGCACACTTGCAACAGACTAGTCACTATTCATTACTTCTTACATCACCTAGACTTATATTTATACATTACAAAATAGGCCTAAGCATGGGTAAACCCATGGGCTGACATCCCCATACCCATTACATAAGCCCAAAACCGAAAAAGGCCCTAAAAAGGGGTCGATATCCCACGATCTCTGCTTCGTCTTGCGCTCCACCTTCGACAGCCTGTCGAAGTCCCAAAAATAGGTCAAACATGACCAAGGATCCTCAAAACTTAGTCAAGGGCCAATAGGCCCCCAACACTCACCTGTGACTCGTCCCTAGTCACTTTGATCTGGGTAATTCTGCCTCAAAATCATCGAGCTTGGCTCGAGCTACTTCGACTTGTTTTTGTGCCATGGCCTCCTTCTCAGCAAACTCTTGGATAACAGCTTCGTTGACAGGTCCCTCTAAGTGTTGTTCAGTCGCAGTGACGACTTGCTCTAGTTCTTCTCCTCACCCTTTGATCTTTGAGAACAGTTGGCAAGCCTCATCCTATATAGGTTGGAGCCTCTGAATCACTTCCATGAATCTGCTCTAAATGGTGTGGACCTGTTGTTGAGCAGTGTGTTGCTCTTGGGATTGCTTCATCATTTCAACAACTAATAGGGGCTTCAATTGTGCCTGTATTGTTTTTGCTTGTTGCTTCGCCTCCTGGAATGTGACTCCAGTGCCTTCAGTTCTGGATTATCAATGAGTCACTCATAATTCTGGGAACTGTGATCACTTAGTTGTTTACATTCCATGGCAAGGGCCTTTATTCTCTCAACTATGCTTCGAGCAGTTGCATCTCTTTGATCTCTCACATCCTGTGAGGTGTCGGGCACTGCGCGGAGCTCTAAGTTTGTTATTCTTTGTTGTAGTTGTTGGATAGCTTCTGTGAGTTGTTCTACTTGATGCTTGAGTTGGTCTTCTACCTTTGGCTCTAAGACTGTCACAGAGCGAAGTGCTCGGTTGACTGCTTCTTTCACTTCGAGTTGTTCTGCGAGCAACTGTTATTTTTCTTGTTGAATCTGTGCTTTCTCCTCTTCAAACTTTGTCTGGAGAGCAACCTTCTCCTGCTCCGCAACTCGACATTGTTCTATGACTACTTCTTGCACTTGCTTCAAGGCCTGTGTGTCTTGTTATGTTTCTTCCTATGTGTGACAAAGGCGAGCTTCGGCTGCATCAGCTAGTCGATGGAGTTGGGTTGGCTCATCTCCCAACCCTGGTTCTTCCGACGGAAGGGGTGCAATGGACACTGCGCGACTGGACTGAAGAGCCTGTTGTACCCCTCGGAGCTCAACCTCAATTATGTCATACATCTCCTCCTTCTTGGCTTCATGTTTCTGCAAGATTTCCTGCGAGACGTCGTTTAAAACTGCGATGGTGAAGTCAAAGTCATCGACAGTGAGCACAGTTTGCATCTTGGTCCAGGTGGCTCTGTATTTATTTTGGGAAGAGGGTTTCGGGGAAGAAACCTTCCTCTTCTTCAAGGGATCAGACTCATCTCTAGGCGGTGTTACTTTGCCTTGATTCTACTCATCTTATTTTCCATTTATCTCTTCTACTTTGTCATCACCCCCTCGACCAGGTGATACTGAAGCATTTTTTCTGATGCATTACTTAGGTCTTGGACTTTTGCGGTCTTCTTCCTTCTGTTGGTTCTGAGTGTGTCATGTTCTTTGTGAGTGGCCTCCGAGCTGTCAAGTTCGGGGTCAGACATCTCTGCAGGATTAGCGAGGATAAGGAGCTATGATGAGCAGTCCTTAGTTATCTCCTCGAGGTCATCTTCTATGAGCTTGTAGTATGATTGAAACTCCTCCTTATGCTCATCTGCTCGCGTAGTGATATAGATGAAGTGTCGATCTATGTGGAACTTCATGAGGGGTCAAAACTGTTGTAGGTTGTTTGTTGTCATGTGAGGTTTAACTTCAATAACCCTCTTTAGTTGGAGATAATATGTGTGAAAGACTACATTCAATTGTCACTGTTTTCCCATATCGCTCGAGTACCAGAGTGTGGTGAACTTTGTAGAAAGCGGTTCAAGTGGCTCAATGTCCGGGAAGGTTGCACCTTCTGGCATCTCCCAAGCAATAAATGATATGAGGATCAGGAGTCAGCTAAAGTGGAACTCATAGCCCTGATCTTGTGCTTCGCGGCAATCTAATTCCAGCTGATTAACTAGGTACTTCGCCCAGTTAATCTGTAGGCCTTCCACACATTTCCCTCCAAGGTCAACGACAAACCCTGTGACCTGCGTGGGTCTGTTCTTCCTTACTATCTTTCCTACAATTAATTGGCATGCTAGGCGCACTATGCCATTCTGGATGGAAGCTACCTTGTAGCCTCACTTCCCCTTCTCAACATCGTCGTAGGTATCCTTGATCTTTTGTGCTAATGCATGATATGTGGCTTTCCCCGGATAGAGGTCTTATGGGTCGGGTCCTTGCATACTTAATCTGGTGATCCTATGGATCAGTGTCAGATCGACTGTGATACGTAGGTCTAGCCATAAGTAGCTGCCATGGTAACATGAGAGCGGGAGCTTAACACAGGCATTAACCTCCTGGTGCCTTCCAAAGTGTGGGATATTCATTACATTCAACAGGGTGGACTGCGCAAGGTTCACCATCCACAGCTGGGGGATTATTTGAGAGTTCTTCCCCTTCGTCCTGGTCAAGTATTTATACGGGGCGAGCATACTATGGTTCTTGTGGTCTCCTAGTTTGAAGTCGTTGAACTTCAACATTGCGATCTTGTCCTACTACGCTCTAACTGCGTGTATCCCCTTCAGGAGGTATGCAGTAACCATGGTGTAATCAAACTCTCTTGGCATACTATCGTGACTCACCGCACTGGCCAGAGGCGTGATGTAGTCGGGTAAGATGGTCGATATTACCTTCGCATTTGCTAGGTCATCTCTGTGCTTGGTTCTCTTTTCTGTGACGACTCGAGATGGTTCGGATCCACGAGCGGTTGACGGAGAGGCTTGTACTCCTCTCGTCGATAATGCTTGCACACCCACATACATAGACATTTCTCTTTTAGTCATGAGTTTGAGGAGTACCTCCTTCACAGACTCTTCGAGTATGCTAAGTTCTTCGGACATACATGCTCATGGTTGAATATCTCGGGTTTGAAGAGTAACTACTCAATGAAATGGGATGGATGATGATAGCTCGATGATCACTGTGTGAAATCAACTGATCTTTGATCTCAGATAATCACATTTGGAAAAAGTGTTCTCGGTGCAAGGCTCGACGGAATAAGTATATAACTAGGCAATGGATCTCTCCAATGGGCAAGAATCCTTCATTAATTCAGTTTTGTCCGTTACGGCATGGTCCCAACGGTCTGATGGCAAGCTTTCTGACCATAAATGTCATTCTACCCGTTCGGGGTGTCAGTCTAACGGTTATATTGTTTCCAACGGCTATATTGCTTTGCCATGGCGAAGTTCCATGTGGCATTGTTCTAATATCCCGACGAAGTTCCAATTTTGCAAATTTTCCTTCTGCGAAGTTCCCTCTACAACCTTTTGTAACTTTTTGATCTTTGATCTCTTCTTACTTAGTTTTCTAGCCTTCTTTCTAGTGAGCTTCATCTCGGTATTCCTCTTTCCATTATGATTCTTGTCTCCTCCTGACATAGTAACTTCACATTGTTGAGATTCTTTCCTAGGATTCAGGGGCAATACTTATTCTCTATCAGGGGTAGGTGCTTTAGTATTATGTGAGTCTTCTTGTGTTCTTTCAACTTCGACATCCAAGTTTCTGGTTCTAAATAGCTTCGATATGTTCTCATGTTCTTCAATCAAGTGTGCAATCCTCCTAGTCATGAAATCTTTTAATTCTTGCTTCTTCTGCTCTAAGACTTATTCTTCTTTCCTTCTGGCCTGATCCCTTTCAATCCAAGGTTTTCCTAGTAATATAGCAAATGGGGTGTTGTTCTCAATAAATTTAACAACCTCAAAATCTTCTTTTGTTGAAGTTCCATGAGCACTCATAGATATCTGGGTAAGTCTTCCACATAGGGTTATCAACTTTCCTCTAAATAATCCTATTCCCCCCAATGAAGGAATCATAGCAAGCTTTCCTAAAGTTTCCCAAGTTCTTTATGTCATCATATTCACCTGTGTTTCTTCATCCAGAACACAGTCAATGTCGAAGTCTCCTATTATTGCTTCTATGTACTCTTTTTCTTTGAATATCTCTGATAAGTTGATATTTCGGTGGTCATTCAGGGATTCTTTCATTTGTAGCAATACAGTTTCTGATTATTTCTGGGGTTCTACCATGGTCTTAATGTCTTGACCTTTCTCATGGTCTTCTTGTATCATATTCATTCTTTTGAGTTTGTCAATCATTCTAGGGAAATCCAAAACTTCATGATCCATAGCTTTACAATAAAGACAACTGGGTCTTCTACCAGGGAATTCCTTAGCAAGATGTCTTGGTCTTATGCAACTGTAACAAAGAGTTAATCCTCTCTTTCTCTTAAATGATCCCCATCCTTTCCTGTACTACGCACTAGGATCATGGTAGCTAACCTGCAAAAAATTATTTCTAGGATCCTGCATCCATTTGTTAGTCCAAACATTCTTTCTATGTATAGGAATAACATATATTTCACTATTCTTATCAGATCTACTCATATCAAATCTTCTTTCTTCTAGTTGCTCCCTAGTTTTCAAGCTAGGACAAAATTTATCAAACATACCTAGATCCATATTCTTGAAACAAAAATTTCCACTTATCTTACTTTCGGCAGAGCACAAAGCTTCGAGATCTAAAAAATTTCACTATTCTTACCTCTATCAAAGCACAAATCATTCAGATCTTACCTATTTTCTTCAGATCTGCCTTCTTCCTTAGCACAGAGCTTCGCAAGTCAAGCAACAAATCTACACATAGAGCTTCTTCTTCCTCAGTTCCCAGCAATCACAGTTTCAGGTTAGATCTTCGCACAGAGCTTCTTCTTCCTCAGTTCCCAGTAATCAGAGTTTCAGGTCAGATCTTCGCACAGAGATTATTCTTCCTCAATTCTCAGCAATCACAGTTTCATGTCCCAGCAATGGAACCATTTTTTGGCACAGGGGCACACCCAAGGTTCAACACTAAAATATCACAACAACAAAACCCTAACTACTGACCCTTTCAGCAACACCTGTGAAGTAGATGAAGTCTCACCTGAGATAGAAGCAACGGTGGTTGCAGGACTCCAGTGTCTGCAACCTTAGCTGGGACACAGATATGTGATTGTAACACATTAATAGAGCACTTAGTTATTACAGTTCGTTAATATTCAGCTTAGTTCACAGCGCAACTAAACCCTAACAACAGATCGATGCAGTATTCACACAGATCCAATAGATTCAAACACTAAGCATACAAATAGAGATCAAATCTAGCATTCATTCACATTATTCAACACTAAATTATCATATCAGATTCATCTATCATTTAGCATCACACTAAGCATTGAATAACATAAACAAAAGATCAACCAAAAGCACAAAGCATTCACAACACAGGATATATGTGGTTCACCCCCACCTTGGGGCTATGTCCACCAACTCTTCGTCATCTTTATTAGCTTCTTTCAATTTTCTTACATGCACAAAGCCTCAAATCAACTCCGCAGAGGACAGGGGATCTGCGCACCTAGCTAGATCCTCCTTCCTTGAGTTATAGCACAAATCCTTCCACAGTCTCTTATAATCACTTGCACTTAGCTCTGCAAGCCTCACACAGTATGCACAAAGCAATTAGCACTCAACACTTTGCACACTTGCAACAGACTAGTCACTATTCACTACTTCTTACATCACCTAGAATTCTATTTATACATTAAAAAATAGGCCTAAGCATGGGTAAACCCATGGGCTGACATCCCCATACCCATTACATAAGCCCAAAATCCAAAAAGGCCCTAAAAAGGGGCTGAGATCCTGCGATCTCTGATTCGTCTTGCGCTCCACCTTCGACAGCCTTTCGAAGTCCCAAAAATAGGTCAAACATGACCAAGGATCCTCAAAACTTGGTCAAGGGCCAACAAATGGTGTGAGGGAAAATTACAAAACTGTTAAACAAAGCAAAGCATCAATTGTTGAAGAGTCTCAGCTTGTTTCAGTGGAAGAAAATAGACAGTGCAACCTTAAACAAAGTATAAGGTTCAGTAATCCACACAGCTTGCAGGTCTTATTTTACTCACAGTAAATACAGAGGAAAAAACTTCTTACTTAACTAATTACTAATATAATACTATTATAGTAGTCGTGATACTAAATTGTAATCAAACATTTATCAAGGAATTGCATAAGAAAATGTTGAGATACGGGAAAACAGAAGAAACACATAACCCAAACTAAACAAAATTTGGAATCTTTGTCTGCACTTGTATTAATACTCAAAAAGGAGAGTTTTCTCTATTACATCCAGCAAGAAGCAGCCTCTAATATATCTTGAATCTATGTATTTATACAAAACTATCATGACTCAAAACGATTGGACTTCTTATAATAAAAATATAAAATATTTGAATAAGACAGTAATATGTAAAAAATGATGAGCTCTTCTTGCTTTCTCCTCTGTCTCTTCACCTGCTGGAAGAAAAAATGCCTCTTTCCTTTGGGCTGGACACACTTGTCATCTGGTCTTCTTAATAACTCGGCATGATATCCTGACATTGTAGTTTTGTTGCCATTTGTTTCTCTAGTTATGTTCAGTAATGGCAATGACATTTTTTTTTACCTGCTCACAATTGTGCTTGCTTTTCCATGCTCAATGCATTGGTTGCATCTATCTAAAAATTCCACCGCCAGCCTTGAAGGCTCAATTGTTTCATTCACCTTGAAAGTGTATAATTTCCTCTCTACTTGAGGTAGACTTTCTTGGATTCTTTTCACCTCTTGAGCTAAGGCCTGGAATTGTGAACTTGGGTTCACTAGCCATTTATTTATTTTAAGAAGACCAATCTGGATCATTTCATGAATGGCTACCAGAGTTTCCTCTTTACTCCTTTTGGAGTTCTGTTGATTCATCTCAATATCAATTTTCCCCAAGGCCTTTGCGATACTGCTTCCCTCAAAATCAATCAATCTCTTGTCTAATGATGATATCGCTTCTTGGAAAGCATCTTTTACTTCCCTGGCTAATCTCTTTCTCTCTGCCAAATTTGTTTCCCACACCTTGAGGGCCATATCACCTCTTATTTGTTAAGAAGG
Organism: Picea engelmannii; assembly: GCA_009831015.1. Classification (NCBI taxonomy): domain Eukaryota; kingdom Viridiplantae; phylum Streptophyta; class Pinopsida; order Pinales; family Pinaceae; genus Picea; species Picea engelmannii. The sequence continues at coordinate 413,190 of ML783085.1, read as the reverse complement.
GGAAATCTGAGGAAAATCAGGGATACTATATTTCTATGCCAATATGATGGCTTCTTGAAACTTAGCTCGGGCTAAGTGATCTTCTCTTTCCTTGATATAAACATCCTTCAGAGCAAGGTCTACTGCCTGATAGCACTTCTGTATGGAATCAACCTTCATAAAATGATCTTGTCGGGCCATTTCCAGTTTTTTGTTTATTTCCATTGCTTGAATTTGGAAGGTTGGAATGTCTATCGAGACACCTTCAGTCACCTTCAATCTAGCTTGCAGTTGTCTTATAAATTCATCACGTTGAGTGATTAGACCCTGGTTGGCCTGTCAATTTTGATGGAGCTCTTCGAGGTTAACCTGCAGTTGTTGCATATTATGTTGGTCATGAGCTCTGATTTGCTCAAAGTATTGGCTCATCTTATTCTTTACAGTATGTTCCATGGCCAGTAATTTATCTTACAACTTCCCCACTAATAATCTTTTTTGTCTTAGTTGCTCTGCCAAATTCTCTACAGACCATTGGTTTGCAGTGGCAAAGGCACCTAATGAACCTGCAACTTCCTTCATGAATTCTGAATCATTGCGATCATTTCCATCATACAACATCCTCTACCTTTTTATTATTACCCCATCCTTCTGGTGTGATTCTCTTTTGACGATGGCCCTTCGTTTCTTGCTAAAGAAGAAATCTGAAGGACGCATCTCTTCGGGCAAGATTGGGGTAAGATCACTTACAAAAATGATTTCAGAACTAGGATTTCTGAAGCTAGACTGGAGAGGTGTCAGTGATGTAATAGAAGTATCGATCTCTGTATACTGTGATTTCTCTGTTGTACTCGAGGTACCAGTGGGGGTGGTTGGCGTCGAAGGTGGTATATCAGATCTCCGCTTTATGTAAGCTTTAATTTTTTCTAGTGCCTGGGAACTTAGTTGTCCTGATAATGAGGCTTCTAATTCATGTGTCAAAACCTTAGAGCTCTTTGGGTTCTCCTCAATATTTTGTTTACCAGAGTGCCATGTTTCAAAACCTGGAGGTATAGATTCTTGGGCAGGAGGAATGGCTATCGACTCTCCTTGTAGTACTTTCGGCAAATCGTTCCACCTGTGCCTTTGGAAACTGAGGAAACTAACATGTTGATCTGGGGATAGTGTTTGGAATCTGTCTTGTACCTCCTTATAATACCTAACTCCCCTGAATATTTCGTCATGTGGGGAGTTTTCATGCACATATCTCTTCATGTTAAATTGGGCCAGGTGATTCTCCACAATTTTGTGTGGGTCGTGCCTTTTGAATTCAATTTCAACCAATTTGGCATATTCCAAAGTTGCAGCCTCCACTTTGGAGAGCCCAAAATCCAATAGTGAAAAGATGTCGACCTGGATAGGGAAAGTCGGGCATACCTTTTTCTGGGTTGCCTTTAACTCCTTGTTGATGCCTCCCATTACTGTCTGGTAAGCTACTTCCCTACACACTAGCTGGTCTGGTAAAAAATGCGGGAGAGCATGGGAAGGAACTGAGCATCCAAAAACCCTAATATAAGAGAAGTTTTATTCAATGAACCAATCTTCTAGTTTGCCTAGATTTCCCATAATCCTGTCTGAAATCTGAGGAGGGGGTTGACCATATAGGGCTATGTGAACAGGCACCACTACATCGTGACATATTTCATAAAAAAAGTCTTTGGATTTTTCCTCCCACAGCTTGGAATGGTAGAAGTGAATAGGCTTTGTACTAGTCGGGGTCCAGCTCCAATTCATCAGTGGGAAAGGGGTCATGAAACAGATGTCATCCATGACATATGCAGACATATAGAAAGGGGCGGGCTAACCCTTTGATTTCACCATTTTGCATTCAGTAATTTCTTTGGCCAAGTTGTCTGACAACATCTTGGCCCAATTAAAAGTGTATCCCTTGGCCACATCGTGCATGATACATACCCATTCCACGGGGAAATGAGTAGGAGTCTTATTTGCGAACAATATACAGAGCATCATGGCTACATAAATCATGTGAACGTCCAACAACGTTGTGGCATACATACCATGAGCGTCGGCCCTAAACTTTTATGGATGCCTCCACCAGGACCTGATTATATCGGGGTAACTCTTGTCATATTGTATGCATTCCTTTTGCTTAAACTCCAACATAAATGCAACATCGTAATTATATTTAGGATTGGGAGATAGCTTATACATTACTTGGAGGTGTTCTAGCTGGAAAGAGCCAATGACAACCTTCTGGTGGTTGATGATGCTTATGCTTTGGATGTTAATATTTTCCAAGGCCCAGCTTATCATATCGTTATACGGCATGAGTCTCGGATGGGCAACTATCTTGTGTAGCTCTGACTGAGATATATATCTGAGTTTAGCTTCATGAGTATCGTCTTCTTGATCACCAGAATCTTTTGGACAGTTTATGATCTCATGTTCCAAAACCTCGAACACCTGTGTCCAAGATTTAATAGAGTTTATGGCTCATGGTGTAGTGTCCGACAGAACGTCTGCATTTGAATTTGAACCCTCACCAACCGCATCAGGATTCTTCATCATCTTTCATGGTGGCATGATATCGAGAGAATAGAACGAGGTTACCCATTGTAGAGGAATTGTGTGAGCTTCTCAATCAAATAAAACTCGCTACTTTGTGGAGGGTGAAAATGAATTCAAAATTGAAGTGTTTTTATTCACATCAGATGTATTGATTCTAGTATAGATTTACTGACGGCAAATTTATTAACCTTAATGGAAAATTCTACCTGGCAATCTGCAATATACGTTAAAAATCATTACCGTTAATTAGTCATAAATGCCATTAATATTCGGCAGTTCATGTTCGGGAGTTTTAGATGAGACGGAGTGAGAATTTCCCGAATCTCGAATCTACGAAGGTTAATCCCTGGATAATCGCTTTTAAAACCTTAATTAATTATGTTTAAAAAAGGTGTGTTAACTTCAAGTGTTTCGGGAGTTCGGACTTCAGGAAATTTAAATGTAGCTTGAGGGGAAATCCCTGAAACCCAAAACTATGAACTTAGTAATTATCCAATAATCGATTTTAAGTCTTAATTAATCATATTTAACTTTAAGTGTTTCGGAAATTTGGACTTCGGAGATTTTGGGATACGATGAAGGGTAAACGTCCGAACCCCGAAGTGAAAAGTCATTAATTATCTCTTGACCATGATCAACTTAATTAATTAAAGTTTAATACTTCGACATTTAGGTGCTTCGGTGATTTGTGAATTAGTTCTTTGTTATATTTCTGAAGGGTCATCTCCCGTAGTGACGTGTCGTAGATGATGTCATTCTAGATGACTTGTCGAGAAAAGGGAGGTGCCACATGTTACTTGGAATCATATGAATATTCAAACGAAAATGTTAGAAATGGGTGCCACGAGTCAACTCAGGGAAGACTCAAAAGATACACGTGTACTACGACTCGTGTCCTTTAAACGTTTAGGAAAAGTGATGAACGAACACCTTCGGGTTTCGAGGCTTTTATCGTTAAGACTTATCGAAACGCCCGAAGTGTGAAGATCTGGAGAAACTTTTAGTGATTTACCTCTTTAACAATTAGGTGACTCCAAAACTCTAGAGAAATTAGGATCGTTAGATCAAACGGGAGAAACTTCATCAACGGTGGATATCACGCACGTATTATTACTAATAAACAGAAATGAATTTGATTTAAAATTTGAAAGTTATTTTCTAAGTTACCATTTTGGGAAAGATTATAATTTCATGAAGTGGAGAATGTAAAGTTGAAAATTTTAGGATTATATGTGTTCCAACAGTATTGATTACCTCCTCCCGATGATCTAGTTGTTGGACCCTATCATATTCTTCCAAGTTCGTCCATAGCTGCGTGATCCTATCAAAGAGTTGTGTCACCTTTTCAGCTTCCTTCTCCATCATTTCAACTTGTAGGGCTGCATGTTGTTCCCTTTCATCCATAACTTCAGGAGGAGTAGTTGGGGTTAATTTTTATTTAAGCTCCTCGATCTCCTTCTTGTATTCCTCGAGCGTCTGCGTGATGATTTGGATTTGTTCTTCTGCATTGCTCATGGATGCTTACGCGCCTTCTAGAATCATTGCAAAGACTTCCTTCATTTTTTTCTCTAAATTAACTATGCGTTGTTTCTCCTCTTTTGTCTCCAACTTCACCTCCTTGACCACCAGTTCTAGGGAATCCTTGTCATTTTTAGTTACCTACAATTTTTTCGTGTCTATCCTTGCTCGTGATTGCACTTCTTGCGTGACATTGAATTGTGGTTTGTACAGGTCTGCGTAATGATTTGGATTTGTTCATCCACATTTCTCATGGCTGCTTGCGCACCTTCTAGAATCCTTTTGAAGACTTCCTTCATTTTTTTCTCTAAATTATCTATGCGTTGTTTCTCCTCTTTTGTCTCCAGCTTCACCTGCTCGACTACCAGTTCTAGGGCACCCTTGTCATTTTTAGTTACCTACATTTTTTTCGTGTCTGTCCTTGCTCGCGATTTCACTTCTTGCGTGACACTGAATTATGGTTTGTATAGTGCCTTTGTTGGTATTTTCGCAAGTACCAACTGTACCTGTGCCAAATCTCTGAGTGGTGTTTGGGTTGTGGCCTCATCCATCTGCAGCATCTATGATGTTATATGGAAGCTTGGACTTGCTTGCGCTATGGTTTGGATAGTGTCTTATTTGTTCTATGTGCTCCTATCCTCAGCTTATGTTTCTCGGGGGATCAGCTTTGTTCCCCTCTCTTGCCTTTGCACTGCTTGTATCTATTCTAGGATCTGCTTGATATCACCCAACTCGTTTTGTACCCTTCCTCTTTGGTTCTCATCTTCTTCAAACTCCTCCGCTGCACAATCTTGTGCTCTCTCTGTGACAAGATCAGCATCACCCTCGGTGATTGTATACTATGGGATTTGTTTATGGGCCTTGGCCTTCTTGCACGACCCCCTTATATGTATAATTGGCCACTTTGGTGGCCTTATTTCTTGTGGGGTGGTTGTCGAAGGGGTTTCCTGCATCATTGTGTCCCCCCTTCCTTGTTCTTCATGCGTCAGGACAGTGTCCTTCTTCCCTGACTGCACATCCTTCTTTGGAACACTTCCCTTCTTTTGTTGTGATGGATTTTGATTGGTCTTTCCTTGTTGCATTGGTTTCTTGGGCACAGCGCTACCCCTTGTAGGTGTCTTGGACGACCCTTCTTATACCTCCTTTCCCTTTGGCATTTCCTTGGTAATGATTGGGATCATCTAGTCGTCGTGCCAGTATCTCGTCACCATTTCAACTTCCTCTTCATTAATACAGAAGCGAATTTGAAGGAATTCCTTCTTTGGATCCCTACACGCTTGGATCCACATGTTGTGTCGAGTAGCCCTAAAGTTGTCTACCCCTTGATATTGTGCGACCACTTCTGGATTTATCCTCCAAATGTTGGCTATGATGTCTTGGATGTCGTTGAGATACAGAGAAAAGGTGTTGGCATTGCCACTTCTTCGTTTGGGGTCCGAAGTGCTTCCCATTGATGTGTACCGCGTTGTGAGACAACGGCCTACTCTATCGCAAAAATAGGAATAGGGTGGCTATTTCCACCCGATTAAGGCTATTAGGATCATGAGCCTTGAGTAATAGAATTATGTTCCCAAATCCTGTGCATCCTTACAATCGTCTAGGAACAAGTTCAGTAAATATGGCGCCCAACTGATCATGGTGTCATTTTCACACTGTGTTGCTGCTGTGACTACCCCTATAGGGACCTCCTCCTTGAGGCATTTGCGTAGAAATTTGCATGCTAGTATTTTTGTGGCCATCATGGTGGTTGCATCGATGATTCTCTTTATAATTATTTTGTGTGAGCCTCTCACTGTCCTGTACGTCTTCTTCATCTCTTCTGCGAGAGCCTTATCTTTGGTTTTGTCATCCAGGTATTGTGCGGGACTCTCGCCATTTGATGGCAGACATGTGATGAATGAAATCAGCTCTACGTCGATGGATAAAGGTTATTCCAACCATAAAAAGCATCCATGGAGTACTGCCATCAAATGCTTGACGTAGTTATTCACCTCTTTCCCCCTACCAAAGTGGGGAATCTCTACCAAGTTCGAGATCCTTGTGTTTTCCAGCCATGTCATCCATTGCTTTGGCTGCAGTATTGGGTTTCCAAATGGCCATGTGCCTAGGATCTTCATGTAAACCTGCTACACAAATTATGGGAGTTTTTGGTGTCATCCACATCATGGTCTGCGTACCTCAACCTTTCCACGCAACCCACTAGAGTTGGTGTGGCTTGCACCCCCTCTGGAATGCACAGGAAAAAAATTGAGGTGTCGAGCTACTTGCGTGGGGAATGCGCAATGGGTTGTTTGACCTTTCTTCCTACTGACGCGCTAGAGGTCCAAGCCTCAGGTTCTCTGTCTTCCCCACCCGACTCTGGCTACCCTGTGATGTCTTCAATATGTACTTCTTCTTGTTTCACGAACCACACCATTGGTTGTGGTATTGGCCCAACAGAATCTATCCGCTCGTTGTCGCCACCATTCCTTATGTGGGCTAATTTGGGCCTCGTAAGTTGTTGTGGGTTGTCTTTGCCAACTGGTGTTATTAGTTTAATAGGTAAATGTGGACATAAACTAATCTCCCTAGATCCACCTAGATCTAGAACAAAACAAGACAGGACATGACGCTTTCCCTAAGCTCTAATCATTGAATTTACTATCGAACAAGAGATGAGCGACATACCATTTAAATATCGCTTCCTTGTATCTTTTTTGTCCTCCCTCTACTCCGGTGCTCCTATGATATTGGATCTACAAGGGAACATAAGCCAACCAAAGTGAAAGCAATAATAGTATACTCAATCAAAACTTATGCATGTGATCAAGGAATCATACATTAAAACGAGAATGGTTTTATGGGAAAGAAACATGCCACTGCATTATATTAAGTAAAACTGGAAGATACAACCAAAATCCTCGATGTTGCAATGTCCCCTTTCAGTGACCCTTTGCTCCAACACACACACTTGCTCCAAACTTGCATGAAGAAGATCCACAATGACTTGATGAACCAAAATGAATCCCTCAAGCATGAACTGAAGTATAATTCCTCATACAATTCTTATCCTATTCAACCTTCATTGACCTTAGCCTTTTCCATGAGAAATACCTCTTTATATAAGGGAAAGAGAGATGGTTAAAGATATTAGGATGATCCCACTAAATCAGAGAAGCAAGTAAGATCTCATCTATTTGGAAGCCACCTCATCTTCTAGAAGATCCTCTTCTCGAACTTTCATGAAGCTCGACCTTTTCTTAGTCTTTTAGCATCTTCACACCTCGGCTATAAGACATCCTGCAGTGATGTCACAAACCAGTTTCAAGGCAGAGTGTGGTGATCAGGCATCATCGCATCTTGCATATAGTGCAACCTGCAACGATCTTATTTAATAGGGTTTTTGAGAAGAGAAAACCAGACATTTTTCTCATGAAGGAAGGATCTTTTGGGAACATGAACACATGATGTAAAAAGATCACTGGGGTGACCAAAATAATGTGTAACAGAATTCCCCCCAAAGTATGAGGCTGGAACTTGTGACATTCGAAATACTTTGTAGAATGTGTGTGTGTCGAAAACAAGGACCGCACCAATCGGAAATCTGCAAACAACCAAGCATCTACATAATATCATACCATTTATGAAGTAGGCATTCCCATGCTCAGACTACAAGTGATTTAAATCATAAATTTCAGTCACAGCCACCAATCATACACTGTGGATCCATGTCATCAAGATTATGCATGGATTTCCCAACCCGAATACTATGATGAAGGGGGTGTTATGTTCAAAAGCGACTATTGCTTCCACTAACACAAATACAGAGACACATTTCTTTCCCAAATTTTCCCCCACCATTTCTGGCGAGTACCTCTTTATTTTTACGCAAGCTTGAGGAGGATAACATATGCTTGTTGATGTAAGTTCATCCTTCAGATGAGTCCCTCGGAGTATTTTTAACGAACCCTAAGAAGGAGAGGTTCAGTCCCGTATGGGTCTTTCGATGTTTGTTTAACGAGTCCAAAGAGAGAAAACTCAAGGGTTTTTCATGTTTAGAGAGTCTGAAAAACACTTAAAGAAAACTCCACAAGGTCCTTTTTCGTAAATTAATCTGACGAGACCGAAAAAGTGATAATTTACTGCTCACAGATGTTTTCTTCAAATAATTTTACGATCGTGAAAATCGCTCGGCAATATTTTCATGTTTAGAGAGTCTGAAAAGAGATTAAAGGGAACTCCATGTGGTTCCTTTTTCATGTAACCTCTATGAGTCCAAAAAGTGATAAAAGTCTACTCAGTTGCGTTCTTATTGATTTACGAGCATGAGACTGAACAAAGATTGTGCTCGAGGTTTTTCCTGAAAAACCCAAAAAGTATATGTACATGCAACAAATGTAAAAACAAACCAAGAAACGTATCTGTGTTCCAACGTTTGCACTCCTGGATTTCTCATCTGCGAAAAATCAAACACTTGCAATGTCGTTGGGACTTTAGGGTTTAGGTGAAATGCATAAAATAATATAAAATATAAATGGAAAAGTGAAAAAGTTAATAAATATGGGTAAAAACTTATTTTTACCATTCCATTGTTATTCCACCCAAACCTTGTTCCAAAACCCCCATTTTACCTCAAAATTCCACTGCGGATTGCAGGAGGCATAGTCGATCATTGGACGAACGGTCTCCGCTGAATAGGTAATATTCTTGTCCTCTTCACTTTCCATGGATTAATTTTTGTTTTATTGGTTAAAAGTATATTTTTGGGTTGAATTTGTGAGGGTATTTGCGTGCGGAGGTCATCGCAGGTGCCCTATATCGTGCTTTGCGGCGATCCAGGGTTGCCGCAAGTGGCCCTATGGCTGGCCTGCGGTGATTATGCACTATGTGGATGCCTTCGCCTGCAGCGTGCACAGCTCAAAAACTTCTTAAGAGATTTTTAGCTAAAAAAAAATCTCGAGGGAGGCAAATAAAGATGTTAATCTCTCCTTGTGGTTCCAATGCATGTTTTTGACGATCAGAATGTTGGAATGGAGGGAGAGAGAGAATGGGGATAAGGATTACGTGGTCAGGAATGACCCAGGAATGGTTAATGCTCTCGAGCAGTGTGGGCTGCTAAAATTATTCAAGATCCAAGGCATGAGGGCCCAGTTGAGGTTGCTCGAATATTTAGTCCACATGTGGGATGTGGACTAGAAGGTATTCTATGTGGGATCCCACATACTCACTCTAGATATCGAGGATATTTATTTTTTGACGAGGTCGTCTTGTCGTGGATCTTGTGTGACATTGATAGGCAACAAGGGTGGCGGTCTACCGATGAATGAGTATATTCGGCAATATTGTTTACCAGAGGCTGAGAGATGTAATGGCAAGGTCGTTATTAGGGATGTCCGGGACTTACCCCTACAAATCATCCTTTTCACCATCACACACATGGTGGGGAGTGGATCTCCCCATATGGATCTTCAAAGCTACTTTCAATATGCATTGGAGTGCATGGAGCCACGAGTCTTTAACTAGTGTGACGGGGTTCTCAGGAGCATGAAAAAATAGCTAACCAAGTGTAAGAAAGGTGACCTGAAACAGTTCGGATACGGGTCAATTTTGGTGTCCTTTTTCCCGAAGAGGGTTCCACACTTATGCTTACAGGTAGAGTGGGGTATACCATCCCCACAAGATCCAAGGATGAAGAGGTGGTGTGACCTCATGGCTTGGCATGTGATTGGTCCTATCATCAGGTACAATGATGTTTTCTTTGATTGGTTGAGGCCCCAGATGCTTATGGTAGATGATTACGCATATGTCATCTTAGACTTCAGAGGTGACCCATACTTGCTTCTTCCTAAAGGTTCGCAATGGGGTAACTTAGGTAAGAAGTACATTTTGTCTTTATAATGTTTTTGTAATTTTTTAAATATGAAATGGTTTTATGTTCTTAATCTAATGAATAATCAAAAATCTCTTTAACAATGCATTTGTAGGACCTTATCGACCTCCATGTTCATCTCCCATTCAGAGGTGAGGGGAGAGAGTCCAGGTAGCAGGATTAGTCATTGCTGACTACAAGGCTATAGATCAAAACTTGGAGGGGTTGACAATGGATGTCCCGGATGCCTCTATTGATGAGATCCTGAGACATTACCAGTGCAACAAAGTGGGTGTATCTGCTTCTATCAATCGACTGCTCCGTAGAGTAGCACAGGAAGTCGTATGTTATCGTGAGCAGCATCCTTGATGTTATATTTTTATATGAAGCCATGTGCTTCACATTTTTGACATTTTGGTCTTCGGACAAAAACACTTTTTGTAAAACTTTTATCATTATATATATATGAGGCTTATATCGGCTTACTTGCTTTATATACATAATGTGATTGGATTTATAAGTGTCTCAAATGTATGTCTAACACATAATTAGCTAATGTGTATGTTAATGTATTTAGACACCTAGGAATGTGTCGATGTTCAATGTAATCAAAATATCGCTCCAAGAGGCGAATTCGTAAATATACCCTTAACAAAGTAGAACTTCGGATACCATAGACATTACTCAATTGTAGTACTACTAACTGTGAATCGAGTCGTACGAAAAGATGACGGATTCCAAGTGAAACAGATTCAGTCAGCAATTCGATGACTGCACTGTATTCCGCGATATTGTTAGTTGCACGACCAAGGCAAACAGTGTATACTGATTAATTCGTTCGTAGGCGCATAGATTTCCCAAGCAGCAGATGCTAAGTTCTGGGTACTACGACTAGCGCCATCGGTGATGCCAATGTAGGGTAGTGAAGACACCGACATCTGGAAACCAAGCACAACGCAAGGTAAGCAGTTGGGGGTCAAAACCAAACAACGAAAAACCACAAAAAAGTAGCACACAAGAGTATGATACAGTAAAAATACAAGCACTCATGCAAAAATGACTTAAGCATAGTACTTCTTCAAGTAAAGCCCATTTCTGGGTTCAATCAAAGGAATGTCATCATAATCCACTAACTCATATGCTCCCTTCTCCAACACTCGTTTGACAATATAAGGGCCTCGCTACATAGCCTCGAATTTTCCGGCCCCTAGTAAATCATGATTTTGTTCGTAGAGGAAAACTAGATCACCTTCAGAAAAAACATGTGGCTTGACATGTTTGTCGTATTGGGCTTTAACACATTTTTTCTGAGTTTAATAACCAGGGTGGCATCAAGACAGATTTCATCTAATTGCATCAAGTACAATATGCGTTCCTCTTCAGCATAGGTGTTTGGGAGAATTTCAACGACTAGTTTCAAATATGGTATCTCACATTCAATCGGAAAAACAACTTTGATACCATAAACTAACTGGAAAAGTGTGAACCTGATGGCAGACTTGATGGATGTCCAGTAGGCCCATAATGATGAAAACAACATCCAGTGCCAACTTGTCTTATGAATTCCTATCATCCGTCGAAGCATAGTAATAAGGACTTTGTTTATTGCTTCAACCTGGTCATTGGCTTGTGGATAATAAGGGATTGAGTTTTCATGTCGAAGACCCAAATTTTCAGTACTCTCGGACATCATGAACTTTCGAAAATGACTATTGTTATCACTTTGTAAATTCCCAGAGTTTGTATAAAGGGCAGAAAGAATTTACAAGAGGTAACCTTAACCAACCACTTTGAAACTGGAATCTAGCCCTACCAGTTTCAGAGAGGGATCTCTCTGTAGGATTTAGATTTGTTTGGATTTTTAAGGTTTTAGGCTAGTTATAAAAAAAAATACCGAGTTGTTTGTGTTTTTTAAATAGACTGGTTGAACGTCATTTACGCTTCCATTGGGCTATGGGGTCTGTTTCGGAAAAAAGGAGATCAGAAGACAGCTTTTAAAAGATTCGTTTAACAGGGCAAGGAAATGCAATTGTTGGATCCTTTTAGAAATAAAATGATGGGTTTGAAGAAAAGGTGAGATATCGGTTAAAACAAAAAAGCAATTAAGAATTTCTTTGTTATAACATCAAAAGGAAAACATATAAATCTATAAAAGATTAAGAACAGAGTGCGCGATGGAAAATTCTGCAACTTTAACTTCTTTTAGAGATTAGATTAGAAATCAAAATGATAACTGAGAAAGAAAACCTTTACGAAGATAGATAAAACTTCACCAACAATTAACACGCAGGAATCCTGTGAAATGTCTCTTTGTATTATTGGATTGATATCTTTGAAAAGATTACAAATTACAACTTGATCGAGCATAAAAATCATCCCTCGGAACTTCAAAGTTTGAAGTATTTATAATAAATATTACAAACGATCATGTCATCAATGATCAAGATGTGGCAGATGCTATTTTTAACTATCTAGATAACAAGATGCAAAAATATGGGAACTGATGATGATGTGTCGAATCTCTCATGTTGATTTTGGGGAAGACCGTTGGTGAGTCATTCATATGACTTTGACTGCATTGGATGTTGACTTGGACAAAATATTTATCTTTATTCGATCAAATCACACAGCTCATCCCATCTCTGTGTATCGGGGATGGTAACTTTCAATAGCCGGTGGTAGACTTCATCCATCTCGGTATACTTAGAAAAATTCGGCTTGGTGAGGAAAATGTACTTGATTTCGTGTTGTATGCTGAGGTCAGGTTGCAAAGTCTCCAAGAATGCTTTGCTTGTGATGTTGCCCTATATCCCTGAAAACTTGGAACTGTCTTTGGCCATGGTGGCAATCTTTTGCTTATAATTTGATAAAGTCATCAATTTATCATTTAGGACAAATAAACCAGGAAGGCCCTTTTTCTGTAAGGCCTCAATCTTGCTAAAAAATCTTTGAACCCCAATGTCCATGTTCTGAGCTTTCTCCTCCAACTGCAGCATTAATCCTCTCTTGGTCAACACTCTTTTGACTTCAAGGATAGTTGATGTCCTGTCTTCAAATTTTAGGTCTTCAAGCTCTTCCTTGGTTTTTGAATTCAAAAACTTGATGATCTCATTGGCTGCCGAGGGCATCTCACCTAGCTCTATTCTTATCCTGTCAATGGCATGCCTACTCTTTAACACCGGATCATGTTGTTGAACATGATTTGAACCATGGGCCAAATTTCATTTATGGATTTTGAGATATCTGTCCATATATTTTCCTTAGCCTCTGCTAATGTCTTACCTGCCACTGTTTGTTTCTGAAGCTGTTGTATTTCCTGCTTGAGCTTCTCTAATACTTGTCTCTCAATATTGTATCTTGTTTGGAAAGAAGACTTGAGTTCTTGTAGACTTTCAATGTCCATTTTCAGCCTATTGATCTATGTTCCCTGCAGAGTCATTTCCTCCATGGACTTTGCTAGCTCCACAGTTTTTTCCAGTGATGTCAATGGAGTTGTTGATGGAATTTTTGTTGTAGTGGTTGTTGGCACAGCTGTTGTACTGACTTCCGCGATGGGAACTGCACTCAATGGAATGAATTCCATCGGGGTCGATTGTTCCTTCTCTTTCAATAACTTTTCCAACTCTTCCTCCATTTCCCTGAGCTGTGTGTTCTGCTGCATGATAAGTTTCAGCAATTCTTCTTTTTCGTTTTCTGCCTTGGCTATTTCTTTAGCTTATGAATACTCTATTGGTGGCAATTTCAGTTGTTTTCTCAAAGATGCAATATCAGCATTCTTTTTCTTCAACATTCCTCTGTTGCTTTTACATTCAAGGGATCATACCCAATCTTGAGCACCAACTCCTATAAGGATTTTATTCTATTATCATTTGCAAAAGAGGATATCTTTTCCAACTTCAATTGGGTCTGAACATTTCCTAAAGACACCTGTAACTTTGTTGTTGTAGAGGAAGCATGTGCCAATGTGGAGAAAACAATTTCTCCAGTCTGTCTGTGCAAGTCCATCTGGTCAGCCGGATGGACTTGTTTGGTGTCAAAAACGATAGTTGACCTCTTGTAATCAGTGATCTCTTTGGGTTGAGACACCTGTGCTTGCAGAAATGCCAGATACATTCTTCCTTTCTCTGTGTCAAACGCTGACAACAATCGATGTTGTGTTGTGGAAGTTTGCTTCCAAAACTGAGAGTAGGTGTTGTTGGTCAGCGTCTGGTTCTTCTTTTTAATCATTTCATATTTTTCAAAAATGCTCAGAGGTACAGATCCTTGTGGATTTTGGGTGGTCACAGATATCTATGTCTACTTCTTTGAAGAAGAGGTTGACACCACCTGCTGTCTTCTTTCAATCACTTCGGTAGAGTAGAGCTCTTCCTCACCAGACATGTGAGTAGCATGAGTTGTTTTGGGTTTCTTGTTGTATACCTAAAAATATTCTTCTAATACCTCAGTGATTGAAGGTGAAGCATCCTTTCTTGGCCTTTTTTCCTTGGGTACATGTGGAGTGGTAGTCAGTGAAAGAGAGACTAAAGGAGATTCATGTGGCTCTGTATCTACCAGAGTGTTTGCTTCCCACTCTGTCTGGTTCACATACTTTTCAATTTCTGGTTTGAGGGTGTGAGCATAAGGTGAACTTTTGTTCTTGTATCTCATCTCTGCAATGATCCCACTGGGGTCATATCGCCAAATGAAACTAGTGTTGAATTTCATTTCCTTCAATAGTTTGTCTGCCTCTTCCCCAACAGCTCGACTGTTGCAGATAAACGGTCATATTTGCCATTTGATCCTCATCTGTTGTTTTTTCTTCAGAGACACAAAATGGATATCATCTGAGTTTATCATTTGATGAATATACTCCAGTGTGAATATTCGAACAGGCACATACTTGGGCAACTTGTATGGAGCTAGTTCACACCCATACACTATGATTTTTGTGTGATTCTGGTATAGAAACCAGTCCCCAGTATTTGTGAGATCTGAAAGGTACAGAACCTTTGGATCTCCTTGTTTAATCTCGGCTCAGGTCTTCCACTAAGCATGCCTACAACTGGGTGATAAAACAACTCAATGAATTGTTTAAAAGTGAACTCAGTGGAGTTTCTCCTGAGCAGCGACGTCCATAAAGTGACTACTTGAGGTTTTCCTTCCTTGTCCATATTTTGCATGTGAAAGGAAAATTTGTTTGCTTGATAGAACATGAACATGTAGGCCAGTATTAACGAATACCGAAACATGCCTTCTGTAGGGAAATTTGTCAGCTAGTCGTGCAGGTTCTCGACCAAGAAATTGATGTAATCAAAATGGGTGGTGACTTTCTCTTCAGCAGAGAAAATGGATAGGAAGCCTAAGATAAGCTCATCCACCCATTCATCTGAGAATTAACCAAGCAAGCAACACATTGTGGAGATAATCTGGCTTCCCTTTTCAGAAAATATGGAAGAATGGTAAGGAGGATTCTTTTTAGGGAATTGGGCATCTTGAGGGAGGAAAAGCTCAAAGATTTGCGCTCTTTGGGGAAATGATAAGTCCTGAAACATTTCTGTCGGACTTTCAAGTGTAAGGGGAGAACGAGGTTTGGCTCTGGGTACCTGCATCATTTGATCGATGGTCTCGGGTGTAATTAGGAAAAAGGTTTCTTCGATCAAAGACACTATGGCTCTCTGATCAAGGAGGTAATGTGCTTGGCATTTGAGAGCAAATTCGGGAAAATGATAGATCTGGGGAAAAAGATACAGGGGGGAATTCGACTGCCAGAGCCCAATTTCATCGATCTGATTGATGAAGGTGTCTTTAAACCATGATTGTAGCTCAGAAAAATCAAAGTCAAACATGGTTTCTGAGATCAAGTAGTCTTTGTCTGCTAACAGGATCCGATCCAGATCGACCGGAGGTGGGAGAAAAGGATTTTCCTCTGCATTTGACTTTTTGCTTTTGGGCGCCATTGATTTCCACTGATACCTACACATTGAACACACATTAGTAGGTGAAAACTCTGGTTGGATGAGGTGTTGCAGAGGCGAAGGAGAATGAGTCTCTTATATGCAGGGAATGTGAATGGAAAGGGAATGACTAAAACGGGGTTGAAGTTTACTAAACGGGTTTCCGTTGGGCGGAAAAGGACAGGTCAGATGAAGAACGGGTATGTGGCCAATCATAAATGGCCAATGGGTCGTTTAGAGCATGAGAGGGTAAGGTGAAGGACATCTGACATGTGAAAATGGTTGACATGTAGAAAGGTGATTGGAAGATGAACAAAAAGGATATGACCCGTAACGGTTAGTTTGAGGGGACATACTGACGGGGTGACGAAATGGGATTTGCAAAGGATGTTTTGGGGTGTGACATCTCTGAATGATGGTGGTGAGTTGGAAGAATGATAGGCGGTGAATAGTTTGGAGTGGCGAGGTGAGATGTAATGAGATAATTCCACGTAGGGATGGGGGCCCGCCTGGACACGGCTTCATTTCGGAACCCCCCTGCCTTTAAAAGTAGAAATGTTTGGGGGGTCTGGGATCAATGGCTGACCATTGATCTGAACAAATCTAGATCAGTCGTTGATTCGAGCGCACTCCTTAACCATCATATCAGACCCCCCCCTCACCGTTAAAAGTAGAACGGTCGAGGGGGTCTGGAATCTCTTGTGGACCATTGATTTTCACGCTGGCGAGATGACCGTGGATCTGAGTGCACCATTTAATTACCTTTTCGGACCCCCCCCCCATTGTTAAAGGTCGAACGATCGTGGGGGTCCGGAATCTTTTCAGAGCCGTCCATTTGCGTGCTAGCGGGGCAGCCATA
>ML783085.1:381293-396480 GCA_009831015.1 Picea engelmannii | reverse complement strand
CCCGGTCGTTAAAGGTCGAATGATCGGGGGGTCCAGAGTCTTTTCTGAGTCGTAGATCTGGGCACCAACATCTCATTCGTAGATCTAGGCCTGATCTTTAATCTCCATGGCACAATTCAATATATGATGCAGAACTTAGGCTTAATGACTTTTTATGGGTTTTGTGCACTGCTTCTTTTGTTTTTATCACCATGGGGTTAGAAAAAACCTTTCATCATCAAAAATCATGCATTTTTCATCGATCATCTTATATATTTTATTGAAAGGAAGCTAACTAACCTATGTCCTAACCTACTCATTTTCACCTTTAGCCCAGCTTAGACTGTTGGACTAAGAAAATACTCTACCTAGGGGCTATTTGACCAAGATTAGACTGTTTGGTCAAATTTATTCACTAACTAACCTGATTACTTGGCTAAGGTTAGACAGTTTAGCCAAGCTTATTCACTAATCCTAGATACTTAAATTTAAAATACTTGGCCATGTTTAAAATGTATGGATCAAGTCATTTTCATTTCATGGGGCTTTATCCATTTTCTTTTTTTCCCTCTTTTATTTTTTTTCATTTTTTTCTTTTTCTTTTCTTTTCTTTATATTTCTTTTCTTTTCTTCTTTTTCTTTTCTTATTTGCTTTTCTTCTCTTTCTTTTCTTTTAGAATACAGCAATATCTGCTAGCCAAAAACACTAAAGGAACAAAATCACAATCACCAGTTGATCCTATAAATTATAGGGTTATAACAACTACCATGATCAGTAACGATAGCTTAGGGAACACGAAACCAAGTAATGATGTGATTGAATATGAACAATGTTGTAGTTTTCCTAGTGTTATCGAATGTAGGCATCGCCTCGGCCCATTTAGTGAAATAATCCACAGCTACAATGATGTATCCATGCCCCCCAGCCGAGTGAGGGTTACATGTCATGAAGGCAATGCCCCATTTTGCGAAGGGACCAACGGAAACTACAGGGTGTAAAGGAGAAGGAGAAGATCTTATTTTGTTGTTATAAGTTTGGAAAGCATGGAATTTCTGGACAGCCATAATGCAATCCTTGAAAAGTGAGGGCCAAAAATACCCTACTCGTAAGATCTTTTGGGCAGTGGCATACCCAGACATATGACTGCCACATGCTCCGGAGTGATAGTCATTCAAATCTTTCTCAGCCTCATCGTAGGTGAGACATCATTGGAAAATAGATTCAACACCACGGTGATAAAGAGTGTCACCGAGAATGATGTATTGAAGGGCTTGATACTGTATACGACGACGGTTCGTACTAGAAACGTTGGGCCGAAAAGTTTGAGTCTGGAAATAGATGATAATATCTTTGTACCAAAATTCATCAAAACTTATCAGAAAAAGGGATTTGTTAGGTAAGGAATCCTCTGCCACATTTTTTGTCTCAGTTGAGGGAAGGTCACATATCAATGCGGCAAAAACCAAAGATTTCTTAGACTTAGCGCGTTCGAATTATAAGTCAAACTCCTGGAGAATCACCATACATTTGGAGTACTTGCCCCCCAGCAATTGTCGAGCGAGGATACGTTGCATGGGGTTGCAATCGGAAATAACAGTGGTACTGCATAATATGATATAATAACAAAAATGTTGGACACCTTGAACAGCTGCCAAGGCCAATTTCTCCACAGGTAGGTATTTGGCTTTGGTGGTTGTGAGACTCCGACTCAAATAGTAAATTACATGCGAATCATCTTCTTGGACTAAAATCATGGCAATGGTAGAGTCCAAAGCAGCGAGGTAGAGGAAATAGTCTCGACTATAATCCAGTGGGAAAAGCAGTGGTGTACAAGTTAAGGCAAGTTTCAAAGCTTCAAAGGCTTTGTTGGCATATCGTCCCATACAAACTCGTAACCTTTCTTCAACAGTCGAGTAAATCCTTACATTAACTTGGCGCAATTTGGAATGAATCGATGCAAAAAGTTTGCCTTCCCTTGCAAACTTTGAAGATGGCATAGTGTGGAAGGAGGAGGTAGAGTAAGGATAGCCTCAACCTTTAAGGAGTCTACCCTAATTTCATGAAGTGACACAATAAAACACAGAAGTCGGCCGGACTCCACATAAAAAACACATTTGTGTGGGTTCAAACGTATATGATAGTAATGACAACGAAGGAAAATGGCTCGGAGATGGGTCAGGTGATCTTGGCAATGCATGGAATGCGTCGATAGATCATCAAGATATGGTTGTATGATGTACTTGATATCATGAAAAGCATACAACATGGCGCATTGAAAATTTGCATCAGCATTCTTCAAACTGAAAGGCAGTTTCTGGTAGGCAAAGGTACCCTAAGGACAAATGAAAGCAGTCTTGTATTGATCCGCGGGAAAAATATTAATCTGATTATAGCCGGAGAAACCGTCCATTAAGGAGAAGATTTCGCTCCCAGAGCAATCGTCGACGATCTAGTCAACGAAGGGGGTTGGATAATTGTCCTTAGGATAATCTTTATTGATATCCCTATAATCTACACATACACGGATCGTGCCTTGTTTCTTATTTATTGGAACCAAATTGGATACCCAATCGGTTAAAGCCACAGGATAGATAAAGCCAACCTTAAGAATTTTTTTAACTTCAAGCTTGATAGTAGCGGCTTTACGAGGGTGGACCGGGAGAAGTCTCTGTTGGACGGGTTTCGCGTCCGAGTAGGTCTTAATTTCTTGTACAATGAAATCAGGATCAATACCCAACATCTCTTCATAGCTCCAGGCGAAAACTTCACGAAATTCTTGAAAAATGGATTTATAAGTGACGACCTCATCAACGGACCATGAGGCTCCGATGTGAACATTTTCGACAACTCCAGGTTTAATGGATATGTCAAGAGGAACGGTGGGTGAAATGTTACTTAGGTTCCCTTCATATAGCACGTTGTGTGTTGACTCGGGAACAGAGGAAATGACAACAACGGTCGACAGAGTCGAAATCCGTTGGTAACTCTCTATGGTGTCCTTCTCTAGGAAGAGAATGGAATGATGATGTCCATCGTCCCATGGGGTGTTTTCCATAGACATGACTGACATGATCATCTCATCAGTAGGAAATATCACATGAAATGGATCAGGAGATGAATCACAGAGAGAGGGAGTATAAATGGTTTATGATTGAATGGCCCGATAAGCGGATTCAACTTGACTTAAGGGCATTTGTTTGCCATAGAGAATATAATCACCAAGATCAGGTATTATCCACGGTTCATGAGACGTGGGGGTTTCACAAACAGAGGTACAAATCATGTTGATTGAGGCGACAAAAGGAGGTGGAATATCGGGTGGTGGGATTGGGAATGTACCCATCAAAGTTGAATCTTTCAGAAGACCCGCGCCAACATTCTCGTACCGAGGAGGTGTCTTCGACATAAAGGGTACGTTGCTAGTACGGGAATCGGAAATTAAAAAGTCCAGTTGGTCAATAGTAACGACCTTTCCTTGTTGTGGGAAACGTAACACACGAAAAAGGGTAGACACAACTGCACACATGGAATCAATCCAGCTACGTCCAATTAAGAGGTTATAGTCAAGAGGCGCATCAAAGACCTCGACCTCAACATTGACCAATTTTCCTTCCAACCTAATAGACAACGAGGGAAGAACACCGTAGGGTTTAAAACCAGAACTATTAAAGGCCTTAAGTGTATTGTGTGATTTGTTGAGGGGAGGAGAGCCAATGGATTTCCAACAAGTAACAGACATAACGCACGTCGAGGCTCCCTCGTCAATAATGGTTCTATAGATATTCGTGTTCCCAACAACAACTTGGATCTGAAACGCTAACTGAGGAGGTATCCTTGGAATGTGATCTTCCAGGTCAAAGATTATCAAATTTGTATCTGTGGGATCAATTCCACCAATGGCCTTTAACGGTACCTTTCGTTGAGCGGGACAACTTTGAAGGACTTCGAGAGCTGACATCATGGAGGTTGCTTGCTCAAGGTCTTCTACAATACTGTAGTTTTCAATAGCACATGCATGAGGATTAAAGGCAGACTTTCGAACAATACCCTTTAGAGGAGGGCGGAGAACTGTATCGAGACCCGGTCGTTCGAGATGAAGAGGACAGTTGGGAGGTGAAGTTGAGGGAGGCGGTTGAACCAACGAAGGTGGTAAATCATCAACTTTCTCCTTTGAAGGAGAGTGATCTTTGGCCCGAGTTGCAATTGCAACGTCGTTCCTTTTAGAATCTCTAGTACACATAAGGACATACGAAGTGGTGGAAGGAGAAGGTTGGTCATGAATGACCAATTAGGCTTGTTGTTGAGAAGGGAAAGGTTGTGACAAAACGGTAGGTGTGGAAGGATTCTCGATCCCTTGAAGGAACTTAGTGTCCTCAGCTCATCTTGGACAATATTTCATGTAGTTATCATCACCATAGATAAGGCAAGGATATCGAGGTTTATGCTTATCCTTATCATCAGTAGGTTGGGTTTTGGGTTTTTTGGATTGCAGATTATTATTTTTATCCTCCTTGTTCTTACCCTTTCCTTTTTTAGATTTATTTTTACCGTCAGAGGTAGATTGACCTGAATTAACCTGAGAAATTTTTTTGGTGGAAGGAGTAGGAGTCGGAGCATGTTGAACATTAGAAGCATTATATTTGGGGTTAGTGTGAGGAGCATGCCTGGATTGAGTATCAGCATGGAAGGTGCCAATCACACCATCAACAGCATGATAAGATGTCGGGGTTGTTGAGGTAGGGGCGGTAGAAGGGCGAGGATCGTCAGGGATCAAGTCGTAAAGTGTGCTCGTTTGCAAATAAATGAGATCTAGGTACTGAGCATGACTAATCGCCTGCTCTTCAGTAACAAATCCACCCATGGCAACATCACGAGCGATTTTACTGATGAGTGATTTGGTGAACCACTCAGCCAACAACTGATCAGGAAGGTCGATTTTGATCAAACGTCGTATCCTTCTCCACTCATGAATGTGATCGGAAATATGAGTGGCAGAAGATTGCTTAAAGGAACACAAAATTTTGGTTCTTGTCTCGTAACAAATTGGCAATTGGTAATGCGTGAGGAAAGTCGTGGCTAGGGTATTAAGGTCATTAAAGAAGCCTTGCGGTAACTCTATGTACCATTTTTTTGTCAAACTCATGAGAGTTCGTTGGAAGAGTCGTAACCTAATGGATTTGTCCATCAATGAGTTGGACGAACACCAAAGGTGAAAAGTCATAACATGATTGTTTGGATCTTCTCCCGGTCAACCATTAAACTTGGGAATGTTGGACGGTAATTTGGCCGGTATGACGGGCCAATGGGGAGAATGTAAGATAGGATCATTCAAGATCCTAGACAAGTCGAGTAAATCCAAAGTGGCTAGAAACGGAAACTGTCTATTCACTTGAGGATACTAGTGACTTTGGGGATGAAGTATCGTTGGTATGCCAGTAGGACCGTAAGAAGTCTGCATGTAAGTAGAAAGTCATGACAGATTCAGTTGGGGAGGGTTTTGAGGCATGTAGCCTACAGGTTTGGGTTGATTTGGAATGTTTCCTTGGAAAGGAACATTCGACTGGAAGTTTGGACCCCAAGTAGGATTCAGGGAACCTGGATATGGTTGGTCGAGATTGGGAGGTACAAAAGAGTTAACTTGAGGATGTTGCCCCCCAAATGGTTGGGGATTTCCTTGGAGAGGAAGAATCCAAGGTACATGTGTAGTTTGCCCATAAACCCGGTTATGGGTGCCAACTTGGGGTTGCCCCCTGGATTGAGGTTGGGCCCCAAATTGAGGTTGTACACCAATATGAGGTTGCCACCTGACCTGAGGTTATGCCCCAAATTGAGGTTGTGCCCCAAATTGAGGTTGCCCCCCAACTTGTGGTTGTGCCCCAGTCTGAGGTTGTCCTCCAAAAGGAATCTGAAAACCAAAAGTGATAGACGGTCTAGTGTCCACAAGTGTGTTGGATCCACTAGGGCCAGGATAATTATCCCCTCCAAACAAAGGTGGAAGAGGGACGTACGGCCCTTCGGAGGGGTTCTGGGTAGGTGCAGAAACAAAACCAGCAGCAACATTATACCCAGGAGGAATAAAAAGTATTTTCCCTCTAGCTGGATTCTGGGTAGGGATGGCGATGTAAGTATTCAAAACATGATACCCAGGGGGGAATGACGGGATAGGTCTAGACAGAAGTGGTGTTCCAATGGGAGCTTGATTAACCACCACATTCCTGGTAAGAATAGTCATAGTGTGTGGAACCATGGTAGAATGGGCCATCTAGAGAGAAAGGGTCGAGTGAGGACCAACTGACTGTGTCTATGGAATGACAGTGATATTTCTAGTTGTACCATAAAAATGGTCTAAAGGTACCATGTAGGTAACAGACATTTCGGGTAGTTGTGATATTATAGGTGGATCAAGACTCGACCCTAAATTGTCGTAAATATTCCACACAGTGTGAGGTGGGGTTCGAAATGCTTCACTAGAAAGAGGTGGATTATCTACTCCAGGGACTGTATGAGGTCTAGTCGGTGCTCCAAAAGTTTCAACAACAAGTTCTCCTAATGAATTAATCTGGAGAATATGTCTCTCATATCCAGTATATGGTAATGGAGTTGGAGGAAGTCGGAAAGCCTCTAGAGAATCGGAAATAATTCAGAAATCTTCTAAAGAGTTGGAACTTTCCACTTGTAAGGTTACGTTGTTCTAGACTTCTCTCTGCTCAGGAGAGCCCTCCGATGAATTAGGAAGCAAAGGGAGGTAACATTTCGGATATTCCGGGGGTATCCCTTGCATCCTACAAGAATGGCGCGGAGGGTCAATGTTGGTCGAACCAAATATTTTACAGAAAAAATCTATGGCCAACTGCAGAAACAAACAGCACTCGCTAATAAAATCTAGAAATCAAACCAAGCAAATAAACCTTGTTATTTCGAAGTCACTAGTTGGTGATGAAATTCAACGTCGCGAAGTCAAGACAAGAAGGGGCTAGGATAGAGCGGGTGGAAAAGTTACGTTAATGACCTACTTAATGGACTTACACCCTAGTGCAAGCTCCCACACATAATCATGGGTATACCCTCCAAGGAGCCTGAGTGATTCTGGCCAACATTGATTCCAGGTACCGTGAAGACTTGCCCCTCCATAGTCACCTCGTGTAAGATCCTAAAGAAATAGGCTACTAAGGTTATCAAGTACAACAGTGATGCCTGGGGAAACAGTCGACGGTCTTATCTATGCGCAAAGGCAAGGTATCTAGCTCGAAATCAACTCGAAAGGCTTCCACTCATAATTGTGGGTATACCTTTAAGTGACCCCCGTAATACGTGCAATCTCTACACCAAGACCAAAAAAGCAGGGTGAGTAACTCAGTCAGTCTTAATGTGACCTCAGGTTTGACCCTTGTGTGAGAAGGGCTTCCTAGGACAAAATGTTGCAAGTGGATTTGAACACTCCCTATCACAAGATGCTACAATGTGTTTTATGATTTGGAGAGTGTGCCTCACAACCTATTCCAAAGCGCTAGCCTAGCTAATGTTGGTGAGAAGAGTTTCTAGAAAATAAAAGTTACTAATAAATTTTAAAATTACGCAGTGTTTTAGAGGATGTTGTTTATTCAAGAGGGAGATGGAAATGAAACCAATGTCATATGAGACCTTGACCCAATAATATGCAAGAAGAGATGAATGATGAAATATTTAAGTTCAGTGAACTCTAATTATAGTAAGGAGAATGTATTTCTTTGGAAGCACGAAATATACAAAAATGTAATTTCTTTTGCTTCAATGAACACAATTCCAAACAATCATAAGCTATCAAATGTCCCAATTTGCTATGTTTTAAAAAAAAATCGAATGCAAAATTTTCTTATGAGCTATTGCTAAACAGAATAGATGACTTTAATTCTTCCTTTCCAAAACCAAATCAGAGGTATAATGAAGAAAGGAAACGTAATCAGAGAAAATGAATACACTCAACACAATACCCAAATCGAACTTTCAATGAAGATAAAAATGAAGATGACAAGAAAGTGTTTCTCCAAATGCAAAAGAAAATATATTTCAAATCAATAAGCAATCTAGAAAATGTAAAACAATCCAAAACCTTAATCAAATCAAAGACTTTTTATCAATCAAGCACTCAGATCTAGATCCAGAGATTATATCCTTGTTGACAAAAATCAAGAAGCAAAAATCTTGCAAAATGACAAAGAAAGACTTCCAATCCCTGAAAACCAATCAACAACAAGTCTTAAACTCAGAAAACAATAAGATATTGGCACCAAAAGTTCATCCTGGGTGATCAAAGCAAAACTAGGTGATAGAAGACAAAAAGGCCCAAACCAACAAATCCTACAGGAAAAGTCACAGCTCAATAGTAAGGTACAGTGTGGTGAAGTAAGGTTGTTGCGGGTTAGCTATGGGACAGAATGTGGCGATTCAGCACTGATTTAAATAGGCAGGATACGACGATCAAGGAACGTCACAAGATGTATATGGGGTACAGTGCGATGATCTCTGTAAATAAGGAAAAATTGGACAAAAGAGTCTAGATGAATCACCCACAGACTCAGAGACTGGATTAAAACGAAGGGAGATAGGCTAAATGCAAATGGACAACAAAAAACCAAAAACAAGTCATCTCCCCAATATGGTCGCCAATTTTGTTATTGAATTAATCGGTAAATGCAGACATAAACTAATCTCCCTAGATCCACCTAGATCTAGAACAAAACAAGATATGACATGACGCTTTCCCTAAGCTCTAATCATTGAATTTACTATCAAACAAGAGATGAGTGACATACCATTTAAATATTGCTTCATAATATCTTTGTTGTCCTTGCTCTACTCCTATGCTCCTGTGATATTGGATCTGCAAGGGAACACAAACCAACCAAAGTGAAACCAATAATAGTATACTTAATGAAAACGTATGCATGTGATCAAGGAATCATACATTAAAACGAGAATGGTTTTATGGGAAAGAAACATGCCACTACATTATATTAAGTAAAAGTGGAAGATACAACCAAAAGCCTTGATGTTGCAAGGTCCCCTTTCAGTGGCCCTTTGCTCCAACACACACACTTGCTCCAAACTTGCATGAAGAATATCCACAATGACTTTATGAACCAAAATGAAGCCCTCAAGCATGAATTGAAGTAGAATTCCTCATACAATTCTTAGCCTATTCAACTTTCATTAACCTTTGCCTTTCCATGAGAAATCCCTCTTTATATAGGGGAAAGAGAGATGGTTAAAGAGATTAGGATGATCCCACCAAATCAGAGAAGCGAGTAAGATCCCATCTATTCGGAAGCCACCTCATCTTCTAGAAGATCCTCTTCTAGAACTTTCGTGAAGCTCAACCTTTTCTTAGTATTTTATCACCGCACCCTGGCTATAGGACAGAATGTGGCAATGTTGCAAACCAGTTTCAGGGTAGAGTGCAGCAATCAGGCATCATCGCATCCTTTGTATAGTGCAGCCTGTGGCGATCTTCTTTAATAGGGTTTTTTGGAAGAGAAAGACAGTCACTTTTCTCATGAAGGAAGGCTCTTCTGGGAACAGGAACACATAATGTAAAAGGATCACTGGGGTGACCAAAATAATGTGTAACAACTGGTTCGTGGTCCTACGCACTGTCGTGTTAGTCAATCTCCATCTCGCTCGTCGTTGGGGATTTTTCTTCTTCCTCGACCAATGTTGCACTCACTGGTTCGACATGCGGTGAGGGAATTGCGTCGACGTCAACGATTCCCTCTCTTTGTGTCATTTCCTACTCTGCCTCTACAGTTTCTTGCGGTCACCTGAGACTGGTGCATTTTTTTCATGTAGTTTGGCTTGGTGTGCCAACCTTTGGAGGTGCCATCTTGGGTAGTTCTTGCTTTCTTGCTCTCTACACTCGCTTGTTCGCCTCTCGTCTACATGCTTCTTAGCTTTGCAAGTTTGCAAATTCACAATGAGTCATGTTTGGCTCATGTTTCCACTTTATATAGATGGCATCATAATTTCCCTCAATCTTCTTGGAGAATATTCTTTGGCTATTATTAATGCGTTGAAGCTTCACAAGTACACTTCATTTAGTTCCATAAATTCCCAATTCGTGTCTTTTTTCCCTAACCACCGATTTTTGCTTTTCCAGTCATTGGCCCCCTTTCCGGTGCGCTGTACTTTTTCGGTACGTCGTACGTTTCTGCTATGAATTTTCCTTAGTGCGTGGTGTTTTGATTTCAGTGAAGCATATGCTACGCACGGTCACTTTTTCTTTTTGTCGCGCTGATTCAACTATCCTTGCACACGATATTTCCCAGTGTTTTTGTATTTTCTTTCTTTTCTACTTTTGTATTTATTTTTTCCCCTTTTCTCCTTTTTATTTTTTTTTATCATTTTTCTGTCCTAATCTCTTCTATAGTACACTATATACATGCCTTTCTCCTTGCGTTGTAACTTTTAAGGGTTAGTAGGTCGATTATCCCTGTAAAGTTTCAGTCAACTATTGTTGCTCATTCCTTTCAGTTTTGTTCCTCCCAAGTCTTTTAGCTATACAGATCCACCATTTGTGACAGTCCTTACTTCATATGGCCCTAGTCAATGCATCCTAAACTTACCAGGATGTTGAAAACATTTATTGTCATAGAGCAAAACTAGGTCTCCCTCCTTAAAACTCTTATTTTTAATATGTATGTCATGTCAGGATTTCTCTCTTGCTTTTTGTACTTCCTGGTGAAGTCATGCCAGGATCTTGTCCTCTTCCATTTCCATTAGTTGACTTAACCTTTCCTTTAATGCGCATCTTTCTGTCATGTTTGTAATTGTTGCTAAGAGCAGACTAGGTACCAGAAATTCTAATGGTACTATTACTTCTTGCCCATATACCAATCTGAATGGTGTATGTCCTATCAACTTTTTACATTTGGTCCTATATGCCCACAATATTGTCAGTATCATCAAGTCCTAATCATCTATGTTGACAATGCAGATTTTAGTAAGAGCATTTTCCAAGATCTTATTGAAAGCTTCTACAGTTCCATTTTCCTGAGAGTGGTATGGTGTACTCTTTTGGTGATAGACATAAAACTCCTCAGTCATAGACCCGATGGTATTATTAATAAAATGAGTTCCTTGGTCACTCATCAAAATCCTTGGACATCCAAATCCGGTGATCACTTGCTCAAACAAGAAGTGTTTTGTTCTCTATGCACTACAGTCTTTGACTGGTGTTGCTTCTCCCCATCTTGTTAAGTATTCAATTGCAGTAATGATATATCTAGCTCCTAACCTTTTTTTGGTGGATTAATAGGTCCAACAAAGTCTATTTCCCATTTATCAAATACCTACAAAGTCACTTGTGATCTTAGAGGCATCTCATCCCTTCTATTGGGTTTGTCAACCCTCTAACAGACATCACATTTTTGAAAATATTCCTTGCAATCTTTATGGATTGTTGGCCACCATAATCCTGCGCACAATACCTTATACGTGGTAGCTTTGTCTTTTGGATTACTGAGAGGGGGGGTGAATCAGTAATAGAGCAATTTAATCATTTTTCACCATAAAATGCAAGTATTACATCAATGTAGCATTATCATCCAATAATTACAGATTAAATAAACAATGAGAAAATGAGCAATCATACACATACACAATACACTAGTGTTTTTACGTGGAAACCCAAAGCGGGAGAAAACCACGAAATGTTTTTTCTTATATGTCTTTAAGAATTACATTCATTGGAAGCACCAACTTCCTTTGTTTTCCAGCTGCAACTGGAAGGAGGCTCCAACCCCCTAGTTTCTCAGGCTACAACCTGAGGGAAGCTCCAACTCCCCAACTCTCTAACTACAACCAGAAGGAGGCTACAACCCCCTATGTTCTCCGGCTACAATTGGAAGGTGGCTACAACCACATGTCATTGCCCCGTCCAACCACCCTGACGTAGAAGTAGAATGATGGAACCATTATCACAATATCACTGTGAGATATACCATTGGAACAACTTGTACCAATCAACCTATAATCAACCTGTACCATAAACAAGTGCATCAACCTGTACCAAACAACCTGTAATCAGCCTGTACCATAAACAAGTGCATCAACCATGCACCAACATGTACCTCAACCTGTAATCATGTACCATAAACAAGTGCATCAACCATGCACCAACCTGTATCTCAACCTGTACCATCAATGAGTACATCAACCATGCACCAAATATGTATCAATCATGCATCAAATACACATAAATTATGACTCATCAAGATGTACCAACATCATCAACTATCCACCTCATGTATGTGTCAACTCATCAACTACTTGTCTCAACCATGTACCCAACATGTACCTCGACCATATACCAAATACATATACTAATATAACCATCCAAATTTCTCTAGCAATACATCACACTATCCATAACCAAATACCATAAATCATTACATCAAACCATGTGCCACAACCTCACTATTATACAACCTCTATCTGTAACATACCTCAACCAAAAGCCCTCATCAATTTCATCATCCAAATATGATTTGTAACTATGTAATAGACCTGGTGTATATGATCACATACCTGGAAACCTTCCTTGACTTTAACAACAAGAGACTAGCATTTTATCAAACTTTACTTTAGTCTCACATGACTAATTTTGGATTAGTCAACAACCGTAAATTGCAATAATCATAACTATGTACCTGTAATGAATAAAGACTTGAAAATGGTACACAATGTTCTTCATTATAATTTATGCAATTCATCCAGATTTCACTACTTGGAACCTCCAAGAAAAAGGAGTTATAGCAAAAATGGCATACCTTGTTGAATTTTGGCTTATTCTAGAGAGTGAACTTGTAGATTGTGCCCCGCACGGAATATTTGTTTTATGGATCTGAAAATTGTACACATAACACTAAAGACTATAATATAACCAATACATTTGGTCTTACTTAATTTGGATCTGTTATGAAGAAGTTGTGACATTTTTACCCGAAACACTTGTTTTAGACTAGTTTCAGGACTAGCCACAAACCTTATTTTCCACATTGTGTAACTCCAAAAATACAACGAACCACAAGCTGAAATTTGTATCATAGCTACTTGGATATGTTTCCTCAATGTCCTCCCAATTTAATGGTCTGAATCATTCTAGAAAAAAAATTATTGCTAAAATGGTGAGATGACCTGTAAATAACATACCTTAGAAAGCATCATCAAAATAATTTATCCTCCCTTGAATTTCGGTCTTCTTTACTTCACCTTCCCTATGAAAATCGGCTTAGATATCCTTTGGTTACCTCAGTCACTTGTAGATATTCAATATGCTCAAGTGTGATTAAAATGAGAGAGTCTTGCCTCTTATTTCTACTTTCATGTAGTTTCCTCAAGGGGTTACCTTTTAACCATCTTAACCCACTTTCCTTATTTTAGGGTTAACCCACTTCTAACCACTTATCCACTTAGTAATTTATCCATTAACTTTTTTATTTAAATAATTTATTTTGTATCCACTTTGACTTATAGTAGTCTCATCACTTCATTTTACCTCAAGGGGTTACCTTCTAACCATCTTAAACCACTTTCATTATTTTAGGGTTAACCCACTTGTCCACTTATTAATTTCTCCATTAACTTTATTATTTAAATAACTTATTTTGTATTCACTTGAATTATAGTACACTCATCACTTCACTTTATTATTTACCTTATAAAATCTCTTAAACCACTTTGACTACTTTGACCGTTTGGGGCTTCTAGATGACTCATGAGGGTTCACCAACTTCACATGGCTATAACTCTTTAACCGTGAGGAGTTATGTGACATTCCACATACCACCGGAAATGGAATGACATGTAATATCCATCTAGAATAGTCTTACCTGCAAATATATCAAAACTCATACCATTATCCATTAAACAAACTTGGGTCCATTACCGAAACCTTTGTGCTAACGGAATTTGCTACCGGACTTTCTTCAAGGGTTGACATCAATGACAACCAACCCAATTAATCAACAATCTACCCCTTTGGAATTGATGGCAACACTCTGATGCAATATTGAAGTCATATAACTCATGCTCCCCCTGGAACCATGCCTTTGTGTTCTTTCTCCAAGCATTTACCTTTGCATCTAATAAATCTATCCCCCTTTGTAATCAATGGAAAAGGTATCTTTCCATCCGGGGTTTCTCCCCCTAACTGAACATTCCTTGGGGATACTCCCCCTGACTGAAATATTCCTGAAACTGATTTTCCAACCTGAATTGTCCTCTTTATGGTGTTGTTATAAGCAAAATCTGTCTGTAGGGACGGATCCAACCTATCCGGCTGCGAAGCCGGTTACAGCCCCTTTGGTAGTTTGGCACAAGGCAGAGACTACCCGCACCTCAGGTGGTCCTTCGCCTGAGGCGGTAAAGAAGGGGAAGAAGAAAGGTGAAAGACTTACAAAAATTCGTTCTCAGGACCACCCACCCTGGGTGTTATCCTTCCTTAACTTCCTGGATGGCCGAAATGGCCTGGGGGATGAAAACTATGGACAATGGAATGAAAAAGAGCTTGCTGATTTTTAGGACAGCGAACTAAATAAAGTGGACAATGAGCTGTTCACTTCCTTAAAGTGTTGGAAACTGTCCCAGAATGGGTCACCGGGGTAAACCGGTATCCTGGGTAAATAACCAATGAATACTTTAAGCAAATGGGTATGAAACAAGGGTGAAAAGGGGGTTTAAAAGCTACAGCCAAGTACCTTTAAATGGCTGTAAATTATGAACAACAAGTTGTTCAAAGCTTTCAAAGCAAGGAAACAAGCCCAAAATGGCTCAATACCCCCCGGGGTGACCCGGGAAGTGATCCTGGAAGATTGTTAAGTCAAAAAAGAGCTGTAAAAGTAAATGAACAGCTTTGTAACAAGTTGTTACAGCTATGATATAACAGAAAGTATACACAACTTCAGTTTTGGTTTGTGAGTGGAAAAGGTGGACTGACGAAAGGTTGACTTTAAAATATTTTATTGATCAATTTTTGTTTTTTATCACATGCCTTGGCCACCACACAGTTTTGAAGGTTATCCCGATCAGACAAACACATCCCGGAATTGTGCCAACCAGTATATGAAGAGTAGTCCTAGCAGTCCATGGTGGTTAGGTTGAAGAGTGCCCCATGCAGTTCAGAGAAGTAGGGATTAGCCACTTCTCGTCACTAGCGCTTTCGGGCTCTTAAAG
>ML783085.1:345680-364752 GCA_009831015.1 Picea engelmannii | reverse complement strand
AGGCTTGGGCAGAATGCCCAAGAGGGGTTTGAATCCCCTCTCCTTTGCATTTTTTAGCACACATAGAATCTGAATGAACTCAGCAACCAGCAAAAAACTAATTCTGAACCAGCAGCCATTATCATCATTTAAACAGGCAAACAAACCCCAATTTCTCCTTGCAGAACTGCAAAACAACTAGCATATCTTATTGGTTTTTTGGGAAATTAGCATAATGGGTTACCTGGCCCATGGCTTGGAAATGGCAGCATGGAAACTGGATGTCCACTGCTGAGTTACTGCTTCTGTCCAAACCTTGCTTTGCTGCCATGAAATGTTGTTGCAGAGCTCTCCCCTCCTCTGCCAAATTGCCAAAATGGCTTGGGAGAGAGGAGAAGGGAGGTTTTGTTTTTTTTTTCAATTTTTTCAAAAAAACCAAATTTCCCCATTTTGCATGAGGCTACGTGCCCATTCCCTAAATTTCCATTTTTCTCTAAAAATGTTTAATAAAACATTTTATTAATTTTTTTATATTTTTTGAATTTTGTGCAAGTCAAAGTTTGACTTTGACTTTGACTTTGACTCTGCTGCAGCTGATTCAGCCCAAAAATGTTGACTGGAGAGACGAAGTCGAAATCGGACGCAAGTCACATTGTTGGAAAGGTCTTTACGAGGAAATCAGGAATATGTCATCACCAACTTGAGATAATGCTACCTTAGCCTTCAAATTCGGCCCGGAACAGTGGCCACTTAAAAACCCATGACTTGCTGGTGGGCCCACATGACACCTAATCTTGCGAAAGGTGCCAAATCGTCATACGATATCTAATCGAGGCAAATGAGGTACCGTTGGAAAGGTATTGACGAGTACTTTGATGAGGTGACAATATAATTTTTTTCCAGGGTCATTTATGACTGTCTTATCTGTTATGAAACCATGTCATGTGATTTGGTGGACCCCTTTTTGCCTAAAATTATTGGCCAACTTGTAACAGCTCTAACCAGGCCATCTGGAGTCGAAATGAGGCAAATAAGATGTCGTTGGAAAGGTGTCTGAGTCTATTACAGCGTGGAATCTCTGAATATCTGATTTATAACACCTTACCCACCAATTTTAAATCATGAAGCACTGCAACGAATTTGATGTCCAAAAGTGGTCATAAACTTGCGAAGGCTCGTTCTTACCAACCGGGGGTCGAAACCAAGCACGGGATATACCGTTGGAAAGGTATCACACTGCCCTACACCATGTCTAGGTTTGATTTTCCTTTTGATACCATAATCTGAACATAATCAGACCAGGAAGCCACAGATATTGGTTTTGCCCATCCGGGTGACGTTAACTTTGTGTGCCTCAGATGGGTCATACTGACTCGGAATCAAGCTCATGATAGCTTGTTGAAAATCTTGTCCCGATCCCTACCACTTGGAAGTGTTGTATTCCTTGAATAGAATAGCCTTGACATGAGGAAGAAATGTCATGGGAAGGACCACAAATCCCTAAAAGCAACCAACTGATACTCTTTCAAGGGCAGAGGCCATAGCAACTATGACCCCTGCCATTGTCTTCGACTGGAACCATAGCACCAAGGGGAGTTTATGGAGAAGTAACTGTGCAAAACATCATGTTGAGCCCAGAACATATTTTTGGGTCAACAGGTGCTTCCTCGTGTAAATCTAAGATATATAAGATAAGAATTCAAAAGCATTCATTTTGGAGTAGAAATTACTCTGAGTCTCTGGCGAAGATAATCAAAGGCTTCTCTTGGAAGTGGTTTTGTAAATATGCTTGCCACGTGTTCTTTTGTGCCCACATATTGAACTCTGATGTTATTCTCTTCAACTTGTTCCTGTAGAAAGTGATACTTTATTGGAATGTGCTTCGTCTTGGAGTGCATCATTGGGTTCTTTGAGATACTGGTGGCGCTTGTATTATCACAATAGATTGGAATGGGATCATCATACTCAACCTGTATATCTATCAGATTTTGATTCATCCATAGAACATGTGTACAACATGTTGATGCTGCAATATACTCTGCCTCAGCTATAGATAAGGATATTGATGATTGTTTCTTTCTTAACCGTGATACTAAACACTCACCCAAGTAGAATGTTGTTCCACTGGTGCTTCGTCGGTCATCAATGCAACCTGCCCAATTTGCATCTGTGTAGAACATAAGTGATATATCATTTCCTTTTGGATACCATAATCCAAACTCTTTTGTTCCTTTGAGATATCTAAAAATCCTCTTCATTGCTAATACATGTGATTCCTTTGGTGTTGATTGAAATCGTTCCACCTGTCCAACTGCCTGCATTACATCTGTTTTGGATGTTTTCACATATAGTAAACTACCAATCATTTACCTGTATTTCCTCTGGTCTATAGACTTTGAATCATCATATTTTCTCAACTTGCAACTAGTTTTCATAGGAGTGGTAATTGGTTTGCAATATTCCATTCCGAACTTCTTTACATTTCTAAGATATACTTAGTTTGAGAAATAAAAATTCCTTGGTTGCTTTGACATATCTGAAGACCTAGAAAGAAGGATAGTTTTCCAAGTAATGACATTTCAAATTCATTTTGCATATCCTTTGCAAATTTTTGTCTTAACCTGTCATCATTGCTTCCAAAAATAATATCATCAACATAAACTTCAATTAATAAAATACTATCTTGAGTTACCTTGATGTAGAGGTTGTTGTTTTCACTTCCTTTTCTGAACCTTGTCTGTTGTAAATATTTATCCAGTCTAGAGTACGATGCTCTAGGAGTCTGTTTTAGACCATACAAGGCCTTCTTCAATTTACACACATAATTTGTGTTCTCTAACAACTGAAATCCTTCTGGTTGTTCAATGTAGACTTCTTCTTTAATTTCCCCATTCAGAAAAGTTGATTTCACGTCCATCTGATACACTTTAATATTCTTGGAGCATGCATAAGCTAGGAGCAATTGGATTGCTTCCATTATGGAAACTGGAGCAAATGTCTCTTCAAAGTTGATTCATTCAACCTATGTGTATCCTTTACATACCAATCTAGCTTTGTTCCTTGTAACATGTCCATCTTCATTCAATTTATTTATGAATACCCACTTTGTGTCAATCACATTCTTATTCTTTGGTGTTGGAACCAATTCCCAAGTGTCATTCTTCTCTATTTGATCTAATTCTTCA
This sequence comes from Picea engelmannii, assembly GCA_009831015.1. Classification (NCBI taxonomy): domain Eukaryota; kingdom Viridiplantae; phylum Streptophyta; class Pinopsida; order Pinales; family Pinaceae; genus Picea; species Picea engelmannii. Next base: position 361,588 of record ML783085.1, on the reverse strand, counting down.
TCCACGGTTGTATTCCAAAATTCATCCTTGTTGGCCTCTTCAAAATTGTTTGATTCAATCGTAGATGAGAGTTCTAGGTGTGTTTGTTCTGGTGAACGGATTCTTCTTCTAGTCTCAACTCTTGCATCTTTGTTTCTGATAAACTGATCTGAAGTATGATTCTTCTATACTCATTTTCTAGGTGTCTTTGGAGGCACTTGTTGAAATTTCTCTTCTACTTCTATCTGATCCTCTTCATCTTCCCTTTCTACTTCTTCTTCATCTTCTGCTTCTTCTTCGTAAAGTTGTTCCATTGATTCATTTTCTTCTTCCTTTAATTCTCGTCCACATGTTTCATCATTTTTTACATTGATGTTTTCCACAACTTTATTCAACCGCATATTGTAACACTTGTATGATTTCCTTGTACTTGAGTAACCAACAAGTACTCCTTTGTCCACATGAGAGTCAAACTTTCTCATTCTACCCTCTTCTCTTTTGATGTAGCATTTGTTTCCAAATACTCTGAAGTGCTTCACATTTGTTGGTCTTCCTTTCCATAGCTCGTAGGTATTTTTTCAGTGGTGTTTCTAAGTATTACTCTGTTTTGAATTTGAACCGTTGTATGCACTACATGTGTTCAAAAGATATCTGTCAATTTGGAATCCATAAACATTGTTAGAGCCATTTCATGTATTGTCTTGTTCTTTCTTTCAACAACTCCATTCTGTTGAGGTGTCCTAGCAATGGAGAATTGCCTTTTTATTCCATGCGTGTTGCAGTAGTCCATAAATTCCTTTGAAGTGAACTCTCCTCCATTATCGTATCTCAAACATTTGATTTTTGAATCCATTTCATTTTCAACCAATTCATTGTAAACCTTGAAGTTTTTAAAAGCTTCTGACTTAATCCTGAGAAAGAAAACTGTAGTCATTCTTGTATAATAATCGACTAATAACATAAAGTATTTGTCACCTTTTAAACCCTTAGTTGTAGTTGGTCCAACTAGATCAATATGCACAATTTCTAGTGGTCTTGTCATTGAATATTCTTTTGATTTAAACATGGTCTTTGTTTGATTTCCTTGTTGACATTGCTTGCATAAAGTGTTGGTTGGTTTCGTAATCTGGGGCATTTCTCTAACTGCTTACTTTTTGTTGAATTTGACAAGGTTATCAAAGTGTATGTGACCCATTCTTCTGTGCCATAGCCAACTTTCATCTTCCTTTCCTAGACAACACTTTTCATTTCTGATTTCACTTAGTAGATATATGTTCCTTGAAGTTCTTGCAGCTATTGCAGTCAATTTTCATGAACCTTCTTTTCTTATCTCCCACTTTTGTGAATAGAAAGTAACTTTATGACCTTGGTCACACATTTGACTCACACTTAGAATATTATGTTTCATATCTTCTACTAACAGAACATTTTATGCCTTGGTATTCTTGTTTCCAATTCTAATTGTGCCTTTTCCAATGATTTTAGTTGAATCATCATTTCTGAAGGACGCTGATCCATATATTTCTTTTCTTAATGTAAGAAACATGTATTTATCACATGTCATGTGTTTTGAACAACCATTGTCAACATACCAACCATGTTCTCTTATAAGGTTCTTGTCTGTGATTGTTGTTGTTCTGTTGTGGTTCTCTAAGAGGACTATCATTATGCAATCTTTGGCCATGTGTCCAAAGTTGCTACACTTGTAGCATTCCACTTAAGTGATTAATGATTCAAACCTGTTGTAACTTCTTCTTTGTGTTTCACTAGGTCTTCTTGGATAACCCTTTTCTGTATGACTTTCAAGGTTGTTTATGTTCTTGTTGTTAGCTCTGCAATTCATGGCTTTATGTCCAGAATTATTACATGCATAACATAAACCAAAAAAGATAGTTTGATGCCTGGGAGTTGAAGATCTTCTGAAATGAGTTGCTCTTCTGAATCTACCTTTCAGTGGTTAAACTGATTTCTGAAGGAACCTTCTCTGATACCAATTTTTGGATTACTGAGAGGGGGAGTGAATCAGTAATAAAGAAATTTAATTATTTTTCACCATAAAATGCAAGTGTTATATCAACGTAGTATTATCATCCAATAATTATAGATTAAATAAACAATGAACAAATGAGCAACCATACACATACACAGTACACCAGTGTTTTTACATGGAAACCCAAAGCGGGAGAAAACCACGGAATTCTTTTTCTTATATGTCTTTAAGAATTGCATTCATTGGAAGCACCAACTTCCTTTGTTTTCCAGCTGCAACTGGAAGAAGGCTCCAACCCCTTAGTTTCTCAGGATACAACCTGAGGAAAGCTCCAACTCGTCAATTCTCTGGCTACAACCAGAAGGAGGCTACAACCCCCTATGTTCTCTGGCTACAACTGGAAGGTGGCTACAACCACTTGTCATTTCCCCGTCCAACCGCCCTGACATAGAAGTAGAATGATGGAACCACTGCCACACTATCACTGTGAGATATACCACTGTAAAAATCTATACCAATCAACCTATAATCAACATATACCATAAATAAGTGCATCAACCATGCATCAACCTGTACCATAAACAAGTGCATCAACCATGCATAAACTTGTACCAAACAACTTGTAATCAACCTGTACCATAAACAAGTGCATCAACCATGCACCAACCTGTACCTCAACCTGTAATTAGCCTATACCATAAACAAGTGCATCAACCATGCACCAACCTGTACCTCAACATGTACCATCAATGAATGCATCAACCATGCACCAAATATGTATCAATCATGCATCAAATACACATAAACTATGACTCATCAAGATGTAGCAACATCATCAACTATACACCTCATGTATGTGCCAACTCATCAACTACTTGTCTCAACCATGTACCCAACATGTACCTCAACCATATACCAAATACATATACCAATATAACCATCAAAATTTCTCTAGAAATACATCACACTATCCATAACCAAATACCATAAGCCATTACATCAAACCATGTGCCACAACCTCACTATTATACAACATCTATTTGTAACATACCTCAACCAAAAGCCCTCATCAATTTCATCATCCAAATCTGATTTGTAACTCTGTAATAGACCTGGTGTATATGATCACATACCTGAAAACCTTCCTTAACTTTAACAACAAGAGACTAGCATTTTATAAAACTTTACTTTAGTCTCACATGACTAATTTTGGATTAGTCAACAACGCTAACTTGCAATAATCATAACTATGTACATATAATGAATAAATATCTAAAAATGGTACGCAATGCTCTTTAGTTTATTTTTTGCAATTCCTCTAGATTTCACTACTTGGAACCTCCCAAAAAAGGAGTTATAGCAAAAATGGCATACCTTGTTGAATTTTGGCTTATTCTAGAGAGTGAACTTGTAGAGTGTGCCCCGCACGGAATATTTGTTTTATGGATCTGAAAATTATACACGGAATACTACAGACTGTAATCTAACCAATACATTTGGTATTACTGAATTTGGATCTATTATGAAGAAGTTATGACGTTTTTACCTGAAACACTTGTTTTAGACTAGTTTCAGGACTAGCCACAAACCCTATCTTCCACGGCGTGTAACTCCAAAAATACAACGACCCACAAGATTAAATTTGTATCACAGATACTTGGTTATGTTTCCTCAATGGCCTCCCAATTTCATGGTCTAAATCATTCTAGAAAAAAGTTATTGCAAAAATTGTGAGATGACCTGTAAATAACATACCTTAGAAAGCATCATCAAAAAAAATTATCCTCCCTTGAATTTCGGCCTTCTTTACTTCACCTTCCCTCTAAAATTCGTCTTAGATATCCTTTGGTTACCTTAGTCACTTGTAGATATTAAATATGACCAAGTGTGATTAAAATGAGAGAGCCTTGTCTCTTATTTATACTTTCATGTAGCTTCCTCAAGGGGTTACCTTTTAACCATCTTAACCCACTTTCCTTATTTTAGGGTTAACCCACTTCTAACCACTTATCGACTTAGTAATTTATCCATTAAATTTATTATTTAAATAATTTATTTTGTATCCACTTTGACTTATAGTACACTCATCACTTCACTTTGACTTATAGTACACTCATCACTTCACTTTACCTCAAGGGGTTATCTTATAACCATCTTAAACCACTTTCCTTATTTTAGAGCTAACCCACTTCTACCCACTTGTCCACTTATTAATTTCTCCATTAACTTTATTATTTAAATATTTTTTTGTGTATTCACTTTGAATCATAGTACACTCATCACTTCACTTTATTATCTACCTTCTAAAATCTCTTAAACCACTTTGACTACTTTGACCTTTTGGGGCTTCTAAATGACTCATGAGGGTTCTCCAACTTCACATGGCCATAACTCTCTAACCGTGAGGAGTTATGTGACGTTCCACATACCACCAGAAATGGCATGACATGTACTATCCATATGGAATATTCTTACCTGCAAATATATCAAAATTCATACCATTATCCATCAAACAAACTTGGGTCCATTATCCAAACCTTTGTGCTACCGGACTTTCTTCAAGGGTTGACATCAATGACAACCAACCCAATTAATCAACATTGTCTTTATAGTGTCCTCCAACTATACCTTCATGAGATTCTGCCAAAATTTTGGGCCTTTCGTGTTCTAATACACATCTTCTCAAAATGATGTTTCCGTCCATCTTGTATAAATGTCCTGCAATCATTTGATAGACTACAACTTTGAATACCAGATTTTTCTTCTACGCAGTGCTAAACTATTGTGGCGCAACCCATGTACTTAAGTATTCAATAATAACAATGAAGTATTCATCAGCTACTTGTACTGAAAATAGATGTGCATCGGGAAAGTTGTCTTCCAAGTTAGTAGTTTCCTCTCCATTAGTGACCCTTGACAGGTGATCAGGTCCTACATTCAGCTTCCCTGGTTTGACTATCACTTTGAAATAAAATTCTTGGAAAAACAATAGCCATCTACAAATCCTCCCCCCCAACACTCGCTTCTTGACTAGATATTTGAGGGCAGGATGTTCTGTGAACATTTTAAAGTGTTTACCCAGTGGATAGTTCCTGAACTTCTAAAGTGCATATACCATGGCTAAGCCTTCTCTTTCTATGGTGTTGTAATTATGCTCTGATTCTAACAATTTTTTGCTTGCAAAGGCTATATGATGGTCTGAGTCCCCTGCTCCTGGCTACACCATAATTGCTCCAAGTGTTATGCTTGATGCATCTACATGCAAATGAAATGTCTTTTCCCAGTCTGGGAATACTAAGATAGGTGTTGTGACCATTTTTTATTTTAAGGTGTCCAATCCTTGTTGACAGTCCTCATTCCAATGAAATTTGGTGTAGTAATCTCTGCATACCCCTTTATAAATTTCCTGTAATATCTTGTATGTCCCAGTGTTGCTCTCAACTGTCACACTGATTTTGGTGGTGGTAAATTCACAATGACTGTAATCTTAGAAGGATCCCCTAGTAAACCTTGTTTACACACTATATGTCCCAACAATATTCCAAAAGGTGTGCCAAAAATGAATTTCTTGATGTTTAATGAGATCTGGCATTGCCTGCATCTTTCCAACATGAGTCTTAACACTTCTACATGATCTTTTAACAGACTATATACAGTCTAGTCATCCAGATATACTTTTATAAATTGATGTATGAATTCCTTAAAAGCAGCTATGACTACTCTTGAAAATATGTTTGGTGCATTCTTCATCCCAAATGGCATGATTGTATATTGGTAGGATCCCCATTCTGTAGAAAAAGTAGTCTTATACCTATCCTCTGGAGCTATTTTTGATCTGGTGGTAACCTGAGAATCCATCTGTAAATGAATATGCTTCCTGGCCTCCCACATTCTCTAAGACCTCATCTGTAAAAGGGGTATGGAAAGGGTCATGTAAGCAAGCATCATTAATTTTTCTTATATCTACACAAATCCTTATCCCCCCTTGTTTCTTTTCTTAGACTACCATAGGACTTATCCATCTAGATTCCTCTACTGGTTCTATGATACCAGCTTCCAACATTCTGTCAATTTCTACTTTCACTTTCTACTTATATATTGGATTCAGTCTGTAAGGTCTCTGCCTGACAGGTCTTGCCTCGGGTTTGAGGGGTATCCTCATCTCACCTAGCTCCCCTGCTATGCCTTTCATCTATGTAAAGGTTGTTGGAAATAGGTCACTATATTCGCGCAGTAACTTTGTTAGTCTTTCTATTGTTTTCTCATCCCAATAGTCTCCAATACTTTCCATTTTAGGATTGTCATTTGTCCCATTGTTGACTTTCTTAACTTTGATTGGTGCAGAAAATACTTCTAACTCCAGTGATGGAACTTCCACCTCTCTTTCTCCTTCAATTTTTGTAATCTGAATGTTGCACGAATAATCTTCATCTGGTGCTTCCTCTTCCACATGATATCATGAGAGTAACTCTTTGATAGTCTGTCTGTTTTGTTGTTGATATTCTGTCATGATTTCAACTTTTGGTTCATCAATAAATATCATTCCATGTATCAGCTTCAGTGTTCAATCCATGTTGGGGTTCTCATGTTCAAATGAGAAGGTTACTACAAAATTCTGTTGTAATCATGTCCACTTTGTAGTGCCTTTGCGCATTTCTTAGTCTATATACCAGTTCCTTCAAATTCCTTCCAATGTATGGATAAAGTGATGAGGCCATTCCTCTGGTGGTGTCATCCTCCACTATGCCTTGCACTTCTCTTAGTGTTCAACTGGTGTTCCCTGTCCATCATACCTATGCATTTTATTGCTTCCCTACTCTGCGCCAAATCTAATGCACAGTAATCGTTTGCATTGATACAAGGAATTGTTTCTTTGTGCACACCCCACCATCTTGCACGTGTTGCCTTGAGTGCAATATCTAGGGCTAAGAGCCTCTGATTTTATAATACTTCCTCTTCATACTTTGTCAAAAAATCCTCTAAGTCATTTACCCCATGAAAACTAGGAGGTTCTTTTATCTCTGTACCCACCCATCTTACTGTGCATTCTAATCTTGCGCACATTCTTGTGGAAACTTCATGTAATCGTTGTTTCCAATTCTCCAAACCTGTATTTGATTTGAAATCACATGATATAATTATTTTCCAGCTGAGTACCCCATCCGCAATTGGGTTAACATAATCTTCTTCTCACATGGTGGTTCTGTACAACTGGTTTATTTCTTCCAGATCCAAACAAGTGGGTTCTATAAATATTTCTCCTTTTGAAGGATCTGATGGTGCAATGACTCTATATTCACTTGATTCAAACATTATTTTCCTTGTCTTCAGGTTGAATATGTCCTGGTTATCAAATTCCCAATCCAATCCGAGCAATGTTGTGTAAGGTGTTGTGCCATCTACTATCTATATTACTTCAAAATTTCCCATAGTGCGCACTCCATCCAAGTCGACTGTCATGCCTTTAAGCCTTCCAATTGGTAACACTCTTTGTTGATTTGCTAATTTCATCTACACAGGTGAATATCCTAATGCGGGTTCTCCCATACACTGACATGTCTTCTTAGGTAAAACATTTACTTCAAAGCCTAGATTGAGTATGATATCACCCATATTAAAATCCCCAATCTTGGCATTCAGTCTGAATTCTATGCTTGTCCTTGTTCTTGTATGGAGTTGACTTATTGTTTTCTGTTCTAACTTCCCTTCTGCCTTTGTTTTACATTTTTCTAGCAGATTTTGTAAGATCTTAAGAAATGATGGATCCTTCAATAACTTAACACATGATTGTAGAAATTTTTTTATGGTACTTACTTGCTCTAAAGGTTGTGCTTCACTAGTATGGTCCATTGAGGAGGGCATTTCGTACATTGGTATGTTTTTGGGGTGCTGCGCAGTTGATGTGGATGCAACATTTTGCTTGAGAAACTCCTGTCTTTCCCCCTTGAATGTTTCCTTTTCTTTTTGTGTAGCAAATTTCTTCTGTGGTTCAGTTTTCTTCTTCACCCATTGCTGTTGCGTTAGATCTTGTTTTACTGCGTCAGTTCCTATCTCGACTCCTCCTCGAGTGACTATATTGATGTTTCTCCCATCATCCCTGGCTTCTGCAGAAATCCAATTGACATTCTAGTTGTTCTGGTTCATTTTTTCTTGGATCTTCCCCAATAGTGTTGGATAGTCTTGTGTGTCATGGTCTATTGTGCGACAGTACAGACATGTCGCTAGTGGAAGTGAGCACTCCCTTGAATAATGTCTTGGTTGTTGGTAGTTGTGACACACTATTGGTCCTTTGCCTCCTCCAAATCCTCCTCTAGCTCATCCTCCACCTCTGTATCCCCCTTGATATCCTCACAGTGTGTTGTACTGAGGTACTTGGTTATATTGTGCGGGGTTATATTGTGGTTGTGCATTGTTGTATTGTGGTTGCACATTCTTATATTGTTTTTGTGCATTGTTGTATGCTAGTGGTACCTAGTTGAACTGAGGTGCAGCTTGTCCTATCATCATTTCTGCTTGCACCCTATAAGTATCTAAAGTTCTTTCTCTCATCGGCTCCATCATCCTACAATCCTTATAATCATGACCCACTGACTTGCAAAAATTGCAATATGAACTTTTGGGTACTATCTTATAGTTTTGCATCATTGGGCAATGATATGGATCATGCCCATGCATTTTACAAATATCGCACCATGGTACTCATGTTGGCAAATGGTTTGGTACTCATTTTTCCATACACTACATGAAGGTTGGACATTTTTTCTTATGGTGTCCTTATGTCTTGCATGTGGTACACCAAATAGCTTCTCTTTTCTCTTTACCCTTATTCTGGTTAAGTTAAAATGTTAGGTTCTTCATATCCTCCTTCATCTCCTCTATTGTTGGATCCATCTTCTGATACTGGTTTTCTTCCAGTTGTAAGGTTGCTTGTAGAGCCTCTACTAGAGTTTGGAACTTATGTTGTCTTAATGGGTATTTCAATTGTGGTAGCAGTGAATTCACAAATAGATGTCTATGTTGCATGTCGGTCATGGCATATTTCAACTTACCTTTTAGACACTTAAACCCTTGGTCAATCTCCCAAACAAACTCAACTGGTTTTTGCCCGATTTCAATCATTTCATTTATGTATTGATCTTCTGAGTTGAGCTTCTGAAATTCGTTTATCAGTAGTTTTTTCACGTCTGTAATAGTCCTTGTTACTCCTGGTGGACTATTTACACCTAGACTCATGTACCAGTCTAGTGCGCGGTCTCTTAGTGTGATAGATAATTGCACGAGTTTTCTATCCTCATATGCGATCTACTTTGCTTCCTAGATCTTCTCACAGATGAATAAGTGTTTTTCAGGGTCCTCTGATGCCTCTCCCTGAAATTCTAGTAATCTTATCGTGGGATCATGTCCTGCCATTTTGAACTGTGTTGAACTACTACCTCCATGCGGTGTAGATATTCCACTGTTAATTTTTGAACTGGCTCCTCCAGTTGCTGCTCCTTGCTTAGATGTGTTTCTTGCTATCTTTCTTCCACTAAAATTTGGTTGTATAAACGTTGGTGTTCTTTCTGATGTGTTAGTCGCACATGGAGTTGTAGGCTCCACACTGGCGGTGATCTGGATTGGAGTTATGCCTTATGTTCCTTCCTTTGGAACTCATGTTTCCCTTTCATCTGTTGCGCGCATGATTTCCTCAATATGCTCCACATCCCGAAGATCATCTACCTCTTCCTCATCGCTTTCCAAGCCCTCTCTATCAACTATGGCTCTCTTCTTGTTATTCATCTTATATTGGTAGGGTACTCCACTGCGTGTCTTTCCAGCTTTTTCCATTATCTGCTTTATTTGGTCTTCCTCCATCATGATTCGTTCCATGGACTCCTCATTCTTTCCCTTATCCATCTCTTCCTCAATTTCTCAGCCTTCTGTCAGTGCTTCGCCCCTTCCCCCATGCACGCGGGGAAGTTTAGTTGTTTGATTCCATGGTCATCACACCGTTGTTATACAATAAACTCTTGATTGAAGTATACAACAATCTGATATACCTACCTCTGGGTCCTTTTATAAAATCATGCTATGTTGTGCTATAAGACTTCATGGTATCTACTGCAAATTCGGTGATAAAACTTGCAACAATATTGTCTAACCAGAAATCTATTGCGTGCAATTTGTTATTAACTTGTTGTACCTACATGATCTCCACAGGATTCCACTCCAGTTGTCTGGTTCGATTTTTTGGGTGGTTGTCTTTTAACCTCAATAACCACTCCTACAAAAAATGTGGGAAATCAGATAAAAATACCTCATGAAAATCGCTAAACATGTGTTTGTCCAAATATTTGTGCAATGTTAACTTAGGGTTTATGTTGTCCTTTTGTGCAAACTCAAGTTCCTTCATTTTCAACCATATTTCAATCTCTTCCTTTGTTGGATTCCATGGCCTGAGCATTCCCTTCTATACCTTCATTCTTCGTGTGTTCCTTCCATGGATCCCGTCCACTCAATCCTATGCAGTTCCAGCCAGCAACGAAACCATTTGTTGGTTATATTTCTCACTTCTTGGGCTAACCCAGGTTCAAATCTCAATAGGTTTCCAACAAAACCCCCTAAAACTATCGGCCCTCCTGGTAAACCAGAAGGCAACGTTGTGTGCAGAGTGCACAACGCAGTCTCACCTGAGATAGCACTATGGATGACTACAATGCTCAAGTGTGTGTAGTCTAGGACTGAGTGGGGATCTGGGGGTGTATTCTATCTTCTTCATACCTTAATCTTGCTATTGATTCAGGTATTCTTAGGATTCATTCACCTTTAGCCTCATGCATGCATGCTAATATATCTAGTTATTTATTCATTCATAAACTAATCATTAACAGAAAGTAACATCTAATAAAACATCACATAGAACACAGGTTTTACCGTGGTTCACCCCCTCCTGGGATACGTTGACAAAGATTTGGATTCTCTACTCTTTTATTTAGTCTGTTGCAATATCTAGTGGTGCACGCATTACATATTCAATCATACAACCCTAATGAGGTTAAGGAACCTCTATGAGGCAGACTAGATTACACCGGGCTCCTCATCATGTGACCTAACCCTCACGATCTAGCTTACTTGACCCTTCTACAACCTGATTACAATCATTAGTCTCTCAACTTCTCAATAGTATCGAACTGACTAACTCTTTCGAACCACTCAACCCCTAACCTAGATCTCCTAGGTTCTTATTTATACTATTTTACAGGCTTATAGTCATTACCATCCTTATCAAAAACCCTAATCCTAATATGGTTAGGCTTGTTTGCCTCCTCGCACATGGCTTTTCCTCTTGCATGTTGTGTTTCCTTCTTTTTCTACATGTCTCTTTCTTGCCAGTTGTTGCACGTGCTCCAAAATTAAGTTTCTCCTTCCAAAAATACGTCTTTCCTTAAAATAGGCATGTGCCCAACAATGAGTGATGAGGAATTTGAGAGAGAAATAGATGAGATAAAGGTACATCTTAGTGTGATAATGGAGCTTCTACAGGAAAGTGAGGAAGACTAGAGATATGGTTGGATACTAAGGAAGAGAAATGTGAAATGCCCTATGTTGTAGGTGAAGTTGAAGCACAAGTTGTGTGCTTGGTTGAGGAAAGAACTCAGGGCGACTGAGTATGAAATGATAGTTTACATATGTTAACCAGAGCAGGGATCAGTCCTTGGAGAGCGTTAGCGCTGCCACTTTTCCTTTTCCCTTCTAGAGTCGATTCCGAGTCACGTAGTGACCCATGCACCCAAACATGTGAAGTTAGGTACGAAATACCACGATGTTGAAGTCAACAAATGGTCGGTTGGCCCTTAGAAAGGGGAAAGGGTGTCAGAATCAAGAAGTGCATACGTGGTACGGGCTTGTCTTTTCCCAGAAGGTCGAATCCCGTTAAGAAATCAGTTTCTACGTACCCTTGTCGAGTCAAGTGGTTAAATAAGGGTCGTGTCGGCAAGTGCCACAGTTATTATCGTTTATTATGAAGGTCGAAGGAATGAAGAATCGCAACGTTCGTATTATGTTTGCACAGAAAATCGCATCACCCCCATTCCACACGCATGGATTTTCCATGAACAACCTAAGGATCGACTTGAAACTTCTCATTGCCATAAATTCATTAATGTCCAGCATTTCCTCCTCTCTTATCCGATCCACTATAAATCTCAGATGCTCGACATGTCCCTCCAGTCATAGAATTTGGCCCAAGTTGTCTGTCGCATTTCTTTTTCGCCAATCCAATTGGTTCAGAGATATCCCTCGATACATCTCTTCGGAACATTTGCGCACGATTTTCACCTCGGCTACATCATGGCATTTTTTTAGAGTACAAGAAAGGGCGCGTGGAGCGGCAGAACTGTGAGGTCTAAACCTCAGAGAGATTGGGTTTCATTTGCACCTGCGGAAACTATTCCCAGAAGCTTAGAGGGACCCATCTTTCCACACACAGAAGAGACCACCTTAAGACGAGATAGGGTCGAGACAGATAAATGCATATAGAAAGTAAAGGCAGCAGGAGCATTTGTCTTCGAAAAACAACTACCTCAGAGAAGAGGTAGGTCAGGAAAGAACGTGGAGGTCACAAAGGCGGAGGCCAAGAGGACAAATGAGGAAACGCCATCTCAGCAGTTGAAGCAGGCAAAGCTGGCTATTGCCGAGCTTTATCAAGAAAATGGAGAATTAAAATGACAGCTAGCGACAAAGACCATGGAGGCATTAGTTGCGCAGAGTCACAAAGGCAACGTGACGTGGCTGAAAAGGCAACTTAAGGAAGCTCAGAACATTATTGTCTAGCTATGGGAAGCGCAAAGGCTAGCATAAGAAGGGCACACAGAGTATCTCGGGGAAGGCAGGGCAGTTGAACAAGAAGTCTATGTGGATCTCGCTTTCACACAAGAAAAGAAAGCTTAACGAGCGGCTTTGTCTTTACGACAGTTTTGTTGGTGATACATGTCCTCCGAAAGTATCTCACCATTTTGGTAACGGTCACGGAAATCGCATAGTCGTTTGTTGTGTGAGGCTCTCAGCAAATAGGCATGCAACGAAAGGCGAAACCGACATTGCCGACAACCGGTTTGAGGTAGACACCTGTTCGTAGGGATGGTTGATCGGGACACACAGTGACACATATCTTCCTATGTCGGATACTAACCGATGACCCGATCTCGTGGCGAAACTTTGAAGACGGTTACTAGTAGAAGTCCATGATTTTTGCCTATTTTTGGGTAGTGCCATGCGTATTGTTTCTGACGCATGTGGCACATTTTTTCCAGTCTAGATTTAGCAGTTAGCATAGAGGGTGGCCCAAGCGGCACCTTCATTTATATATTTCATCTTTTCGATGTAACCAGGGTTGGTTGGAAATTTTAAGAAACAAATGCTATTCTAAGAAGTCTGAGTGTTTTTCGACTGAAACTTAATGCAAAGGTCCTCTGTTTTGATGTAAATATTCTAGTTGTGATAGTCGGATGTATTGTGTTTCTTTCTTTGCGTATGTTCTTTCCTGGTATCTTTAATTTCATATCTCATATCGTCTATTTTGGAATGAAATTTTGAAATTGCGGATTCGTAGTACTACACCCCCTTGTTTGCGCCACTTAGACAAAGTGTTTTCTTCTCGAGCTAACTCTGAATTCATCCATGGTGGCGCTCTGAGCTCACTCTCTCTGTTTTCTCTCACCATACTTTATAGTTAAACACTGAAGGTTATCGCTCGCCTAGCCTTTTCATCTCGAAACCAGTCACTGAGTCATTTATTTTGTCTCTTCCTCAGACTGACCCCATAGCCCGAGTTTTACTTCTCTGTGCTAATTTAACCAGAAGCATTTTATCGTCAATTTTAAATCTAGCCACCATTCGCAAAGCCATATCCTGCACGGAGATCGTGCCATTTCTGAGAGAGCCCTCTCCAGATCCGAAAGGCTAGTTTCGGGTTTCAAAGTTGGTTGAAAAAGTTACCTTCATCATTTTTTTATCATCCAAACACATTTACGGAGTGCTAATATTATGGCGTCATTATCGAAGTCAAAGTTGAAAGAATTTTCCCCGGGAGAACGATAAACGTTGAAATTTGAACCCTAAGGGTAACAGAGGGACAAACACCCATATCGGCTGAAACCTTTACCCTGGCGACTCTAGTCCAAACAAACCAGTGGCCCCCCAAGTAACACTATTCAGGAAACCCAGCTCCAAAGACCTTTTACACCAGAGTGAATCCTGACCCAAACCCCTCTAAGCCCGTATACGACCCAGAGAGAATTTTGCGCAAGGCCAAAGAACAAGCACCAGACCCGTTCTATTTCCTAGACAGAAGTCTGTCTTTGCCCAAAGACAGTGCGCAGAGCATTAACGACCTAGAGTTTGACACCATTTTCGAACAAACTCTGTTTAGGTCTAAGTCAGAGACCAGTTTGGACGAGACTGTTTTCGACCCAAAAAACTTCCCACCCCCAGTGACGAGTAACAGCTCCCAAAATCCAAATCCTCCTAGAACTATGGCTACTAGATTCGCCCCCCTCGCCCTGTTGGCCCAGTTACACGACTTGCCTCAGAATTACAGCCAAAGAATCAGACTCTACGATGTTGAGGGAGATGTTTCCACCGAGAAACACCTGGATTGGTTTAATGATTTCATCGACACGGAGGATGTAGATTACTCAGATGTGAAGATGACGCTTTTCGCGCAAAGCCTTTCAGGAGATGTAAGAAAATGGTTCAAATCCCTCCCAGCCGCTAGCATTAGAGACTTTGCGACATTTGAAAGATCTTTCCTGAATAAATGGGGAGACAAGAAGAACCCTTTGCAGTTGTTGGATAGAAGGTGCTTGGGGCAGGGCTGTGGTAGTTGCAGTGTCCTTTTGTTCTCCTTTTGAACAGATTGTGAAGAAGCTAAATTTTGCAGTATGAGATACTACCTTGCGGCACTTTTTAGGTGGAACAGTAGTCGGAACTACCTCTGGTATTATGTAGAGATGACCCCCCAAAGTAACAATGACACTACGGGGTCGAGACTCATAAATAGCATGGCGTCTCCACATATATGGTTGGCCCAAGAGAACATCACAGACATCCAGTGGGGCAACATCACATAATACCTCATCCTTGAAGGGTTGGATGACGTATGACAATCGGCATTGTTGGTTGACACGGAGATCTCGTCCTTGCCGAAGCCACCCGATGTTGTATGGCTGCGGGTGTGGTGTTGTCGACAATCCCAACTGTTTGATGACCTTTGCTGAGATGAGGTTCTTCTGGCTTCCGCTATCAACAATAAAATGCAGCGGGGTCCCCTTCACCCACATCTGTGAATGAAAAAGGCGCTCCCCCTCTTCAGAATCTGTTGGTTCTTCTAGTTGAATTGTTGCGGTCGCGACAATAGCAGTGGGGTCTGCATCAATTATCTGTCCATTACCATTATTTTCATAATCAGATTATGAATCAGGGTTCGGCTCTTTGTCTTTGATCTCGGCCACCAATGACTGTTTTGAGCGATATTCATCGGTGTTGTGCCAAGGGCTTTTGTGGAACTCGCACCATTTTCCGGTGTCCTTCTTTGTCTTCCTGTGACCCTTATTTTCCTATGTCTTGGAATGGTTTTCGGGAGATTGTTTGTTCGGGCCGTCTTTGTCATACTTTGGTTGTTGCAGATTTGCAGACCTGAATTCCCGTTTGTTCTGGTGCTTAAATTTCTGCTCAATTTTAACAGCATATCAATAAGCAGCACCGAGTGATGAGATGTCCAGAAAATCCATTTCAGTTTGGATGTATCTGTGTAGAGTCCCACGGTATTTCAGAACCAAATGTCGCTCGGAGTCTTTGATACCCAGCTTGGTGCGCAAGGTATGGAAGGTATTGGTGAACTCTGAAACTGCTTGGCCCCTCTCTTGCCGCAGTGTGGTCCATCTCATGTACTGGTCCTCAT
>ML783085.1:302990-344337 GCA_009831015.1 Picea engelmannii | reverse complement strand
CATTTGGAAAAGGTGGGTGGCCACCGATATCCACCTAGATCAATCCTCCCTCCTTAGGAAGCAATGGTATCCATTGCGTTGAGTTCCCGGGGGAGAGGGAAAAGCATTTGTTGAATCTGCATCTTGGTGAGCTGCTTGTCTTGTTCGAGACGTCGCGTTGCTTAGCTTGTGGAAATCTGTCACAAACCAATTGTAGTTGAGGTTGCTCAACAAGTCGATATACATGAGAGGATGATGTGCAGAAGGAATCTTTGCACTTTGTTGCAGCCTTGTCGACCTGCTTCTGTTGGATAGAAGGTGCTTGGGGCAAGGCTGTGGTAGTTGCAGTGTCATTTTGTTCTCCTTTTGAACAGATTGTGAAGAAGATGAATTTTGCAGTATGAGATACTACCTTGCGGCACTTTTTAGGTGGAACAGTAGTCGGAACTACCTCTAGTATTCTGTAGAGATGACCCCCCAAAGTAACAATGACACTACGGGGTCGAGACTCATAAATAGCATGGCATCTCCACATATATGGTTGGCCCAAGAGAACATCACAGACATCCAGTGGGGCAACATCACATAATACCTCATCCTTGAAGGGTTGGATGYCGTATGACAATCGACATTGTTGGTTGACACATAGATCTCGTCCTTGCTGAAGCCACCTGATGTTGTATGGCTGCGGGTGTGGTGTTGTCGACAATCCCAACTGTTTGACGACCTCTGCTGAGATGAGGTTCTTCTGGATTCTGCTATCAACAATAAAATGCAGCGGGGTCCCCTTCACCCACATCTGTGAATGAAAAAGGTGATCCCCCTCTTCAGAATCTTCTAGTTCTTCTGGTTGAATTGTTGCGGTCGCGCCAATAGCAGTGGGGTATGCATCAATGATCTGTCCTTTACCATTATTTTCGGAATCAGATTCTGAATCAGGGTTCGGCTCTTTGTCTTTGATCTCGGCCACCAAATGATTGTTTTGAGCAACATTCATCGGTGTTGTGCCAAGGGATTTTGTGGAACTCGCACCATTTTCCGGTGTCCTTCTTTGTCTTCTCGTGACCCTTCTTTTCCTGTGTCTTGGAATGGTTTTCGGGAGATTGTTTGTTCGGGCCGTCTTTGTCATACTTTGGTTGTTGCAGATTTGCAGACCCGAATTCCCATTTGTTCTGGTGCTTAAATTTCTGCTCAATTTTAACAGCATATCGATAAGCAGCACTGAGTGATGAGATGTCTAGAAAATCCATTTCAGTTTGGATGTATCTGTGTAGAGCCCCACGGTATTTCAGAACCAAATGTCGCTCGGAGTCTTTGATACCCAGCTTGGTGTGCAAGGTATGGAAGGTATTAGTGAACTCTGAAACTGTTTGGCCCCTCTCTTTCCGCAGTGTGGTCCATCTCATGTACTGGTCCTCATAGTTGCCAACAGGGTAATATTGTTCTTTTACCACATCCACAAAAAAATCCCACGTGGGATCGTCCCCATATATTCCAGACTCCTCTGTGGAACTTTGTTCCCAGTAAGCTTCCCACCAATGTTTGACATGAGGGAGAGCTTTAACGAGTGCGAAGGTGATCTTTTCTTTGTCAGAAAAATTGTGAACAGAGAAATAACCTTCTAGCAAAGTTAACCATTTTTCTAGAGCTTCTGCATCTATCTGTCCTTCAAATATAGGAATATCAAAGTTAACTTGTATCTTGAAAGGCGAGGTTCCTCCAAAGTGGCCGCTTGATGAAGATGCACCTGATGCTATCGGCAGGCGTTGAAGCATGTGGGCAAAATTCTCCATCATTTCGTCCCTCTGTCGCGTGAGAGCTTGCTCAAGCAACAGATTGATAGGATCGTCTGCTCCATTGTTTTTCTTTTCTTCCGCCATTGAGGGTTTCTTGGGTGTGCGAGAGTGATTGTATTCAAGAGAGACAAGCTCGAGACCCAACTTGCTATACTCGGACCTCGTCGGGGACATGCACTGAAAAAATGATCAAGAGCAGCCTTCTCTGATACCACTGATTCGGATTATTTTCGGCACGAAATGAGATCGGAGATATAATAAATAAATGCACAGAGATATTGCAGATATTCAATAATATAACAGAAATGTATCGAAGATGCAAACATAAACACAGATATACAGTAATACACTATTTCTATTAATGAAAGAAATGTACAGAGACTGTAAACATACAGAGTGAAAGACTCGCTAGAATGGTGGCAGCTTATCTCTGAGAAGAGATGTGACGGCTACTCGCATTCGCAAGAAGATGATTACAATGAGGCTCGGAAGGCCTTTTTACAATAGACGGGAATGCCAAAAGTCGTAGACATCCAAAAACCTAACCCTAGGAGATGAAGCGCCAAAAGTCATGTGGGCCCCGTTTGGGTAAGTGAGTACATCAACTTCCCGGGGTCGTAACTTTTGCATACGATCTCCATTTTAGGTGTGTAATAGCTCGTTGGAAAGATCTATCTGAGGCCTACAATGCTTGAGGAAAAATAGCATCGCATTATTCATAATATTTTGAGAGAGAAACATACCCAAAAAAACATCGTTTAGGGCCTCAAAATGGCCCCGGAAGTTCAGGACTCGAAAAAACTGCTAAAAATAGTAAATTGCCAAAATTGCCAGAAAGTCGTTTTGATCCATTTGGGAAAGGTGGGTGGCCAGCGATATCCACTTGGATCAGACAACGACCCTTTCCAAAACCAGATCGCGAGAAGGGATATAATCAAATTGAAAAATAACATCATTCTGAAGGGGTTGGTGTCACTGGAAAAACTGTTCGATGAAAACGATGTGGCCAAGAACCCCAAGATCACTACAAGCACAGAATACGTGGAAGACTGCAACATCGGGACATAGGCGGAATCAAAGATGGCAAAATTATCAAAAAAAATCAGTCCAGAGGTCAAGCAGGATTACATAAAACTCATGAAGGACTTCCTGAACGTTTTCGCGTGGAGCTACGATGATATGAAAGTGTACGACATAAAGGTAATCCAACATGTTATCCCTCTCAAGGAAGATCAAAATCCTTTTAAGCAAAAGCTAAGACGAATAAACCCTTTGTTGATGTCGTTGATCGAGAAAGAGGTAAAAAAGATTTTCGACGCCAAAATTATTGTTTCCTTGAGATTCTCAAAGTGGGTAGCTAACTTAGTGCCTGTGAGAAAGAAAAGCAGTGAAATTAGACTGAGCGTAGATTTCCAAAATTTGAATAGGGTGTCTCTGAAAGACCACTACCCCCTCCCCAAAATGGACTACATCTTGCAAAAGGTAGTGGGATCTCAAAGGATGTCCATGCTGGATGGTTTCTCGGAGTATAACCAAATCATGATTCACCTGGACAACAGAGAGAAGACGGCTTTCACCACTCCGTGGGGAACGTTCATGTACGCTACGATGCCTTTCGGCCTAATGAACGTTGGTGCCACTTTTCAGAGGGTGATGGACATCGCTTTTGCTGATGAAAAAGACAAATTCATCATGATTTATCTTGACGACATCACAGTGTACTCTACCTCAGATAAACAACACCTCGAGCACGTGAAAAGAGTTTTTCAAAAGTGTAGGAAGTTCGGCATATCACTGAATCCAAAGAAATCTCATTCTGCAGTAGAGGAAGGCAAGCTTCTGGGGCACATCATTTCCAGGGAAGGCATTAAAATAGACCTCGGCCGAGTTGAAGGTATTTTGAAGATCGGCACCCCATGCAGTAAAAAGGAGGTACAATCTTTCCTGGGTAAGGTAAATTTTATGAGAAGGTTTATCCCAAACCTAGCGGAAACCATAAAACATATAACTTGTATGCTCAGGAAAGGAAACGATATTAAGTGGAACCCTGAGGCCAAGAAGTCCTTTGAAGACATCAAAGTGGCCGTGACTAAAGCCCCTGTGTTAGCTAGCCCAGACTTTACAAAAGATTTTCTCCTTTTTTCATTTTCCTCAGAGCACACTATCGCCAGAGTATTTTTGCAGAAGGACGAGAAGGATATCGAGAAACCCATAGCCTACTTCAGTCGAACACTACGCAACGCTCCCCTAAGGTATGACATCATGGAAAAGCAAGTGTACACTTTAGTAAAGTCTCTGAATGAATTCAGGACATATATATTTCACTCCCACGTTATCACCTGCGTGCCCAGCAGTTCGGTAAAGGACATCCTTACCTAGCCCGACCCAAAAGGAAGGAGAGGAAAATGGATAGCTGCCATGTTAGAGTACGACCTTAAGATCAAGCCAACCAAGTTAGTCAAGGGCCAAGGCCTCGCGAAGTTAATGGCATGGTCGGACTATGACGTTGTGGGTATGAATTTCATCGTCGATCTGTCAGAGTGCCCTCAGGAAGAAAGGGTTACATAGGTACTTTAGCGTTTCGTTGATTTGTCATGGTACATAGACATCATCTAAGTCTTAGAAAATCTCTAGGCCCCTCCAGGCATGAGCAAGACTAAAGCGAGATTTCTCAAACTCAAGGCGGTTAAGTTATGTGTTTTGGATAATTTTCTATATTGGAAAGATCCCGGAGGAATACTGTTAAGTTGTTTGATGGAAGACGAGGCGAAGCGGGCCATATAGGCGTTTCACAAAGGATACTGCAGAGGCCACCATTATTGGAAGACCACCATGCACAATATCCCGAGGGCGGGTTATTACTAGTTGACGGTTTTTGCTGACATATATAAAGAGGTCTCCAGGTGCCACGAATGCCAAATTTTCGACGGGAAAAGAAAGCTACAGCCTCTATCGTTAAATCCAATCTCAGTCGAGGCACCTTTCATGTAGTGGGGCCTAGATTTCATAGGAGAGATAAAACTGTCGTCCTCTGCGAAGCACAAATGGATCCTCACGACCACTGATTATTTCATGAAGTGGATCGAGGTGGTCCCCACAAAGCAAGCCGCCGATGCGGTCATCATACAGTTCCTAGAGACAAACATTATGTCAAGGTTTGGATGTCCTGTTAAGATCATAACCAATAATGTGGTTGCATTCAAGTCTAAAAGGATGGAGAAGTTATGTCGGGACTATAATATAACCTTGGGACACTCCTAAGCATATTATCCGCAAGGAAACATGTTAGCAGAGTCTTCAAACAAGAGCCTGACCAGAATCATCATGAGGCTCTTGCAAGAAAATAAGAGAGCATGGCATTAGAAGCTTATCTACGCGATGTGGGCAGATCGGATCACCACTAAGAAGTCCATATCAACGTCACCTTTTTAGATCGTTTACGGCGTGGATGCAATTTTCCTTACTGCGCTGGGACTGCCTGTCAGGAAATTGTTGCAAGAGCAGGAGGCCAAACTGGATGATGCGCAAAGAAGGATAAACCAGCTAATCCACACCCAACAGGTGAGGGAGAAGGTTCCTCAAACGCTACCTGATGTAAGAAATTTTGTTTGATCCATTTGTCATTGTAAATAGTCGATAAATTTGAGTCGAGTCAGTATGTCAACAGGAAATTGAAGCCCGAAGTGAAGGACCTAAGTTTATGCTACTGTCTTAGAAGTTGTGTCAATGAGTCTAGTTGTTTTTGTTTTTTTTCATCCGTCGTTTTGTTACTTAGTATCTACATGTCAAGTCAAGTCCAATGGTCAGACACCTAGTCTACTATTCTTTGCCACCTCACAGGGAGGATAGCATCCCCGTTGGAGCCAGCTGTTAGCACCGCCACTTTTCCTTTTCCCTTCTATAGTCAATTTTGAGTCACGTAGTGACCCATGCACCCAAACATGTGAAGTCAGCTACGAAATACCGCAATGTTGAAGTTAGCAAATGGTCGGCTTGCCCTTAGAAAGGGGAAAGGGTGTCAGAGTCAAGACGTGCATACGTGGTACGGGCTTGTCTTTTCCTAGAAGGTTGAATCCCGTTAAGAAATTAGTTTCTACATACCCTTATCGAGTCAAGTGGTTAAATAAGGGTCGCGTTGCCACAGTTATTATCGTTTATTATGAAGGCCGAAGGAATGAAGAATTGCAATGTCCGTATTATGCTTTCACAAAAAATCGCATCACCTCCATTCCACACGCAAGTATTTTCCATGAACAGCCTGAGGATCGACTTGAAACTTCTCATCGCTATAAATTCATTAATGTCCAGCATTTCCTTCTCTCTGAGTTGATCCGGTATAAATCTCAGATGCTCGACATGTCCCTCCAGCCGTAGAATTTGGCCCAAGTTTCCTGTCGCATTTCTTTTTTACCAATCCAATTGGTTCAGAGCTATCCCTCGATACATCTGTTCGAAACATTTGCACATAGTTTTCACCTCGGCTCCATCATGGCATTTTTTCAGAGTACGAGAAAGGGTGCGCGGAGTGGCAGAACTGCGAGGTACAAACCTCAGAGAGATTGGGTTTCATTTGCACCTGTAGAAATTATTCCTAGAAGCTTAGAGGGATCCATCTTTCCATACACTGAAGAGACCACCTTAAGACGAGAGAGGGCCGAGACAGAGAAATGCATACAGAAAGGATAGGCAGCAGGAGCGTTCGTCTTCGAACAAAAGCTGCCTCGGAGAATAGGCAGGCCATGAAAGAACGTGGAGGTCACGAAGGCGGAGGCCACGAGGACAAATGAGGAAACGCCATCTCAGTAGTTGAAGCAGGCAAAGCTGGCTAATGTCGAGCTTTATCAAGAAAACAAAGAATTAAAATGACAGCTAGCGACAAAGACCGCGGAGGCATCAACTGCACAGAGTCACAGAGGGAACGTAACATGGCTAAAAAGGCAGCTTAAGGAAGCTCAGAACGTTATTGTCTAGATGCAGG
This sequence comes from Picea engelmannii, assembly GCA_009831015.1. Lineage (NCBI taxonomy): Eukaryota > Viridiplantae > Streptophyta > Pinopsida > Pinales > Pinaceae > Picea > Picea engelmannii. The sequence goes on along the minus strand of ML783085.1, from coordinate 337,584 downwards.
AAGCGCAAAGGCTAGTAGAAGAAGGGCACATAGAATATCCCAGGGAAGGCGAGGCAGCTGAACAAGAATTCTACGTGGCTCTTGCCTTCGCACAAGAAAATAAAGCTTAACAAGCGGCTTTGTCTTTACGAAATTTTTGTGGGTGATAAGCGTCCTCCGAAAGTATCTCACCATTTTGGTAACGGACATGAAAATCACATAGTTGTTTGCTGTGCGCGACTCTCAACAAATATGCATGCAACGGGAGGCGAAACCGACATTGTAGACAGTCGGTTTGAGGCGGAGACCTGTTAGTAGGGATGGTTGATCGGGACACACAACGACACATATCTTCCTACATCAGATCCTGACCGACGACCCGATCTCATGGTGAAACTTTGAAGACGGTTACTAGTAGACATGCATGATTTTTGCCTATTTTTGGGTAGTGCCATGCGCAGAGTTTATGGCGCATGTGGCACATTTTTTCCAGTCTAGATTTAGCAGTTAGCATAGAGGGCAGCCCAAGCGGCACCTTCGTTTATATATTTCATCTTTTCGATGTAACAAGGGTTGATTGGCAATTTTAAGAAACAAATGCTATTGTAAGAAGTCTGAGTGTTTTTTGACAGAAACTTAATGCAAAGGTCCTCTGTTTTGATGTAAAGATTCTAGTTGTGATAGTCGGATGTATTGTGTTTCTTTCTCTGCGTATGTTCTTTCCTGATATCTTTAATTTCATATTTCATATCGTCTATTTTGGAACAAAATTTCGAACTTGCGGATTCGCAGTACTGTGCCCCCTTGTTCGTGCCACTTAGACAAAGCGTTTTCTTCTCAAGCTAACTCTAAATTCATCCATGGCGGTGCTTTGAACTCGCTCTCTTTGTTTTTCTCCCACCACACTTTACAGTTAAACACTGAAGGTTTTCGCTCGCATAGCCTTTTCCTCTCGAAACCAGTCACTGAGTCATTTGTTCTGTCTCTTCCTCAGACCGACCCCATAGCCTGAGTTTTACTTCTCTGTGCCAATATAACCAGAAGCATTTTATCATTGGTTTTTAATCTAGCCATCATTCGCAAAGCCATATCATGTGCGGAGACCGCACCATTTCTGAGAGAGCCCTCTCCAAATCCGAAAGGCTAGTGTCGGGTCTCAAAGTTGGTTGAAAAAGTTACCTTCGTCGTCTATTTATCAGCCAAATAGATTTACAGAGTGCTAATAGAGAGGATGATGGTGAAGATGTTTAAGAAATACTTTTTGAGTCTCATATATTGTTTGGAGAGTGAAGATCAACATGAAGATTTGATGATATAGGCATCAAATGAGGCTAGAGAACCTTGTGTTTTTAAAACTGATATTTTGTTTATGGTTGCAGGACACATGAGTGATGAAGATGGAGAACCATCTACAACTGTCATAAAGATAAAGGAAGATGAAAGAGTGCATTTACAAAGCATTGAAGAAGGACATAACCATAATTTTGTTTCGAAGGAAGATGAAGCAACATTGTCACATAAAGACAATCAAAGGGAAATCCATACACAGTTGACCAATGAAATTGTTGGAAAGTAGTTGCAGGGACCTGTTTGTGCAGAGAGGAGGACAGAAATGGCTCATAGAGACAACCAAAAGAAAGATCAAGAGAAGCATTTAGATGTAATACTCATAAAGTTTGATGAATACATAAAATTGTTGGAGTAGTTTCTAAGAAAACCTTAGTCAGAAGAAGATATTACATCCAGTGATGGGAAAAGTTCACAAGTACCTAGTGGAGAAGAGGATCCCATAGCATCTAAGGAGACATAGATGATTTGTGGTTGTCAAACTAATTATATGTTTGCAGGTATAGAAGGATATAATGAACATGGCATTGTAATTAGGGAGATAAAATCTAAAATATTTCCTAGAGATGAGATTAAACCTCAAAGACAACATTCAGAGTTGATGTTGGCAAATTTTGAGGAAGAGATGAGGTTCTTAGAGGAATGGATGGCAAGGTACACATGTGATGAATATTACATAGAGTTTCCACGTTTTGTCCAAATTGATTCTAAGAAGCAGATCAGAGTGTCAGACAGTAGTGGCATGGATGAAGAAGAGATGCATCAGCCAATGAAGAGTAGCAGTATTCAACCAAGGAACAGTGGAATGTACCAGCAAGAAGATTAATTGGGCATGGAGATTGATGAGCTATGGATGTTGATAATGAAAGTGTCTAATAAGAAGCATATTGAAGTAGGACAGTCAGCAGCAAAGTATTGTTGATTGTACAAGTTTGGATCAGCAAGGAAAATGGAGTATTGCAGAACAAAGCTTGGAATCCTGGAGGGTTCAATCATTGAAGACACATGACCAGGAGACCATGAAAACTTACTACCTTGGGAGTATGATGCAAGAGCATATTTTCTCAAGAAAATCTGGTTGGTTGGACCAAGAAGGTCTTAACATTTACCAAGGGAGTGGGTTCCCTAAAAATGTAATTATTGATAATGTCCAAAGTTATTAGATGATTTCTAGAAGAGATGAGTCATAGATGCCTATTCAAAGTTTTGGAAGATTGACTCACTAGATGATAAGGTTAGTTAATTGGGTTGGTTGACAAGTGTGTAACGAATCTTCCTTGTTAGCAAAATTTGTGGATCTAAAAGATCTTAGGAGTTAATTTAGGATCTAAACCGAATCCAGGTTTTATTCATGTGTGTATATATCTGCATTGAAAGCCTTCGAGCATGGGAGAGGGGGGCATGGAAAAGAAATCCCATATTTCTATAATCAAGTCTAGTTGAGAGTTAGGGAGGTCTGTTGAAATTGCGGAATATATGTACAGTGTTTATATTAATATAATGGGAGCATTTATATTTTCATTCTTGTACGTATGTGCCTCTCTCTATTGATGTGATTGTAATGTTTTGTAAACCTGTGAATGAATTAATAAGACTTCGCATAACCAGTTGAAGGACTAGCAGTGAGGAGACAAATAGGCTCTAAGGGAAATCAAATATATATGTAATAAATGGTGAGTTTATGGTAGTTAACAACTACATAAATACAAGATTCCAGTAAAAGGGTTTGAATGCCCTTTCTGGAAATTGAAACCAATATATTTCCTTATATGAGTTCGATCTCTCTGCATGGTATTTTTGACAAATCAAATCCTGTTGAGATGTGTGAAGGAGTTGTGTGAGTAAAATGAGTATCTTGGTTGTTGTTATGAGGTTCGGTGGATTGAAATATGGAGAAATCGCCCATGGTTATGTAATCTATCCAAAATTCCATTTGTTGGAAACTCATTGTGAAGATTTGGAAAGTCTGCATTGAAGTTTGGTATATTGTTAGTTTGACATAGTTGAATTTAATGTACTGGGTATGTAAATAATTGCTCCATAAGGATATTGTTGCATTTATGAGATATCGTGGTTATAATTGAAATCGCATGTCAGTTTTGGAGTGGTGTTATTAGGCTAAAATTGTGGTGGATAGGTGTGTTTTTACCAACGCCATTGGAGGGTTAATGACCTAGAGTTCATCGCTATATCTTCTTAGGAAATATTTCAAATGAGCCACTTGTGCAATTGTGGTAGTAATAAGTATGAGATATAGCTACAGATATGAATAGAACATGGCAAAATCGATCTTCTACACTAATCATTAAGATTGAATGATGGAGCATTAATTATCAAGGCATCGTTGGACTTCTGGAGGGAATATGAGATTTGTCTCTAGTGTTGGTATTATTAATGATTAATGTTTTCGATATGAGTACAGAATGAGAGATTGATGGTAATATTTGGACTCGTAGCATTCAATTGCAGGAACAACATCAAGATTTGGATGCCTAGTTCAAGGGTGTAGTTAGTTGATGCATGGAGATAAGATATAATCAACTTGCATCGAGTAGAAAGAAAGCACAGACATAATGTTAACAGAGATCCAATAGTAAACTTCAGATCCAATAACAGAGATTCATATCCAATATTTGAAGACTTCATACCAGATTAAGATAGCCATCAATTGGAGAGGGACAAGTAGGTTGTATCAAGGACCTACAGATTGGAAGTCCAACGTTTTGGAAAACGAATCAAGCCACTTCAAGGTAAAACTTTTGGGCTTAATATTAGGCAGATAAACTTGTATGCTTGTTTTTATTATTGATAAGATTATGGTACAGGTTCTGGTAGTTGAGAGGTTGAAGGAATCTGAGTATGATCATAGGAAGAATCGGAGCCTATAAATTGTTTGAATGCAGAGTATGTGGGTATGTTGGAATGAATATATGGGCACATAGTCTTGAATTAAATTGTAAACTAAATAGAAAAATTTTTATTGAAGGATGTTTCCTAAGGGGATTATTATAGTGAGTACAGGTTGTTGGTAGCATTGAATCTAGATCATTTAATCTAGATTTGAAAATTTGAGGAAATGAAAGTGCAGATTGAATTGGAATAGAGATGAGGTAGTTTCTAGATAATACACAGTAAAACTAAGGACTTAGAGGAGGTCTATTGTTAGGCTTGCATCAATATGCATAATTGACTTGATAAAACACCTAATTTGGTAATTATTTCCCTATTGCGAAAAGTCATTTCATTCCTAGCCAACCATAATGCCCATGCTCTTATATAGTGGAGGGTCTTATGTTATCTTACAATGTGACGCTTTAGTTGGCCTTCCACACAATTTACAATTGTTTCCCCACCCCGACTACCTTTTCTACCTGTTATTTTTAGAACCTTCTTCCAAACTTTTTTGGCGTAGGGACATAGCCCTAACAAATGATCTATTGAGTCCTCGTTTCTTTTACATATAATACATCTTCCTGGCCCTTGCTAGGTCCTTTTTTCATAGTTATCCTAGTTCACAACTCCATTATGTAGAGAAATCCATAAAAATAATCTTGTTTGAGGGGTGCCTTGATTTTCTAGATGGGTTTCCACCACCACTTCACCTCATTTTCAATAACTTCCCCGAAACTATTATATATCCTTATTGTGTTATAAATCTTCCCAAGGCACTATTTTTGGACCATATTAACATTCTTTACATCCCTAAGTCCAAATTTTAATAACATAATGGTTCCACTCTTATGCTACCTCTCTTTATATATCCAAGTTTCCAACACTTCTCCAACCTTAGTTCCAAATAATTGTAGATTGAAGGTCTATTGCTTTTCCTAAATTGAAGATATTTTCTCTATTTAGCAATATGTTGAGAGGCTAATGTATCATATATCATCCTTCATAGACCACCCAAGGGTCCTCCCATAGCCTTACTTTGTCTCCCTTGCCTACTCTCTAAGGAAACCACTTCTCCAATAGAGGGAATGATTTACTAAATCCTTCCATATAATGAAAGCACTTGTAATTGTTTTAAATGGTTTCCTAATCCAATCCTCCAAAGATAGGGGTTCAATATATTTTGAAATCATCACTTATTTCTAGGGTTCATCATTTTTCATTAACCTCCACATACTCTTGGCTTCTAAAGCTTGGCCAAAGTAGTGAATGTTCTTCAAGTCCCAACCTCGTGCCTCCTTAGGTTTTGTTATCTTGTTCCATTTTCCTAGAGGCATTCCCTCCCTTTCCCTTTTCCCTATCCACAAAAGGTTGAAAATTTCTTCCTTAGTTTTTCCAACACCCCTTTTGGGACATAAGTTAGAGTGAGTCGGTATACTATAATTGATTCCATAATTGATTTGACTAGAGTCAACCTACCAACTCCTAATAAACATCTATAACACCAATTTGAAACTCTACTCTCTATTTTTCCATACATTAAGGGCCATTTTTTTAGCCTATAGTCATTTGGTTTCAACATGAAATATACATATTTGACACCGATGTCAAGAGGAGAGACATTGAGCGAGAGTATATGAGTTATCTATCATTCAGATTCTACTTCTAGACCATCAAATAAAATGTTGGACTTATGAGCATTTACCTCCATACTCGTTAATTTACAATATGAATCCAAGACTTGTTTATACCTTCAAGTGTCCCTTAAAGGGCCCAAACCAAATAACATAACATCATCAACAAACAATAAGTGAAATAGAGAACTTCCTAACTAGATTCCTTTACTGTATCCTTCCCTTCTATAGGCTTTCAGTAGCCTACTTAAGCCTTTTGCAACTAGTAAGAACAAGAAAGGAGACATTGGGCAACCCAACCTAACTCCTCTTGATTGGAAGAAAAATCTAGAGAATAATCAGTTAATTAGTACTACAAATGAAGCTAAGGTTAAGCATCACATTATCCAATTTAAAACTTATAATCCCAATTCCAATATGTATTAATGTTAACATGATGGACAACCAATTTTCTTGTTCATATGCTTTGGTTAAGTCTAGCTTGTGTTGATATTATGGTAGTTGCGGGAGGTATTAACATCTACATGTAACCTTTGACGAGAATATAATATTCCAGGAAGCAAGAGAAACCCTAAAACATTGGATAATAACCCTAGAAGACAAGTCAACTCAAGAGAATATTTAATATTGAGTTACTAACCTACAGAAAGAGAAGTCGCCCCAGTCAAGTGAGATAGAGCATCATAAATAGAGGGCGCTAGAGCTCATTTAACAATCACTCACTAACAACTGCATAAGACTAGTGGTGTGGAAGTTTGGAGAGGGAGTGCAGCTACAACTTGGATTTTGGCTTTTGGTTGGACTTGGTCTCTTGGTTATGGTTTGGAATTTATGCTTGGTTTTTGGTTATTCTTGCTTGGTACGATACCCTTGGAGAAGGGTACACTAGCCTTGATTGGATATTGTTCTGCTACCGGAATTATTTTGTCTGTCAAGCTTAAGGTGCTCGGGGGTGGCCTTTGTGCTTATGGTTGGGTGACAATATTACTATATTGTCTATGGAAAAATGAGCACATCTCTTTCATTCTAACAGGTTATGGGCCCACACTGTCTTCAGATAGTCTAACCACTGGAAGATAGATTGGGAAGTTATTTTTTAATCTCCTTATGGCACCAGTTACAGCTGCAACTAAGTTTTCTAATTATGCAGCTGCAACAAACCCTAACCCTTGTGTTTGGGCACTTCTGATGAAGTGTTTGACCTAATTTCTTGACATATTAGTGTGCCCTAGCCTAGCGCACCTCTTGGTACCCTCAGCTAACAAAAATGTCAGGTTTGAATTTTTTGTCAAAGTCAAAGACAAAAGGTTGACTTTTGGTCAAAATTGATTTTATGGTCAAAGTTGAAATTTTAGAGATTCTAGCTTGTTCTAATCATTGAATCTTCTGATTGAGTTTCTAATCTCTTCTTGTCAAGATGGTATCTAGTTTCATATTGGAAGACAAGTTGGATGATGCTACAAGGTTTCAAAGGTATGCACTTGTATATATTATCTAAGTTACATCATCTAGAAAAACATGAGTGTGTTTGCAAGAAAAGTATTAGAGATTTTGTCCAAGCTGTAATCTTGGATTCAGTGCATTCATAGGAACAAGCGCACCCTCCATAGCAGTTGAGGCTTCAAGTTCCAGGTTTGATTAAATTGTTAAGCTTCAAATTTGTGTATATCAAGAGTGATACTTGCTATAATACAAATTGTAAAAGCAGTCTTTGAAAGATTATATTATTGCTAGGTTCAATGAATACTCGATTGCATATGAATACATTGATATATATGATTATTGTACCTGTTCACAAGTTGAACTAACATCTACTCTAGATAGATATTTCTTGTGTGCTCTTGTTATTCTTGTTCCGGGTAGGTACCCTTGTGAAATATTTTTTATGAACAATCCTTGCGGAAGATGTCATAGAAGAATTTTATAAGGATGACACAACTGCCATATGGGTAGCAATTAGAAAAGATAGAAACAAACTTAAAGAGACTCAGAGGAGTCAAACTCGAAGGAAACCAGGAATCAAAAGGAAACCAGAACAGGCTTGTGAAACTTTATAGAAAGCAAAGAGAGATGCAGCAAACATAAGCATGGACTCTCTTAGATGGAGGGATTTGATCACATAATTCCAAAAGAAGACCATGCATTCAGGCATGAAGATGGGATTAGAAGGGAGCTAATCCCCAATGATATGATCCATTGAAGAATCCGTGAAAACCATGAAGTATATGTTCATGTTCTTCATTGGACGTAGCAACCATGATAAGCAACACGTGTTCAACTTGACTCTAGAAGAAGTCTTCTTCGAAAAGAATCCTCGAATATCCTTGGTTGTCCATATACATTTATTTTCCTATGATGGAAGGTTGGAGCCTTCAGGAAAGAAGGGCATGTAATCTATAGAATATTCCATGGACTCCAACTTTGAAGAAAAACATAAGGAAGAACATGAAAATTCCAAGAAAGAAAGAAAAGGTTAGAACAACCAATTGAACCAGTTTGAATCCACTAGAAGCAGTCAAGAAGAAGGAAAGGAAGAAAGTTGTGATGAAGAACAATGTATGTGAGAAATTGTGAAAAAGAGTTGAGCATTGATAGATACAAGGCAAGACACACGGCTAGAGGGTTCTCCCAGAAGGAGGGAGAAGACTATGATGATAGCTTGTTCTGGTAACTAGACATACCTCTACCTAAGCCATTATATCTCCTACAGTATCCATGGGTTGGAGTTTACATCAGCTTAATGTAAAGATTGTTCTTCTCAACAGAGTAATTGGAGAAGAAGCATATGTAGAGCAACCTCAAGGTTTTTAGGTATACCAAAAAGAGACCCTTGTATGCAGATGGAAGAAGACCTTGTATGGATTCAATAAAACTTGGTGCAGATCCTCTCATGTACAACAGAAGCGTGGTGAAAACTTTCTATAACAGAGAAGTATATTGAAATGGTTCTTCAGAAGTTCGGGATGATGGATTGCAAATCCATGGAAAACTCCCATGATGACAGATCTGAAGAAGTTGAGAGACTCTGATCAAGTAGACCCCTCTCTATATCAATTATTGATTGGCTCGTTAATGTATTTGGAGAATACTCAGCCAGATATTTTCCTTGTGGGACGTTTGAGTTATGATATACAATTGCATGGATTGGGTAGGGAGTGCACTTGACAGAAGAAGTGCTACTTGGATATGTTTCAGTTTGAGCCTTGCCACGATGTCATGGGCTAGCAGGAAATGAAATTTTGTTGCACTCAACACTACAGAAGCAGAGTATATTGTAGCTTGTGATGCTTGTACAGAAGTAGTGTGGCTCTGTAAATTGGTTTCTAGACTGTATGATCAGTTGTTGAGTTCGATTGTGATATATTATGATGATCAGATCTATGTGAAGCTTTCAGAGAACCTGATGTTCCATGACATGTCAAAGCACATTGAGATCAAGCATCATATTCTCAGTGATAAAGTCCAGAGGGGAGAAATGGTTCTCTAGTATATCTCCATAGATGAGAAAATAGCAGATATTTTGGTAAATCCTTTGTCCAAGATGAAAAGTTTGTGTACTTAAGGGACAAGCTAGGGATCGTGGAAATGACTTCCTTATTGAAAAAGGAAGTGATTAGTCCCAGGTTGGGAGGGAGCATTCATATGTTATTGATTTATGGATATTCATTTTCTAGTTCGGAAAATGGTTCAGGTTGGGAAGTTCCTTTCCAATCTAGAAAGTGGTTCAAGACTTCTGACGAACAATCATTTTCTATTTCGGAAAATGGTCCAAATTGAACAGTCATTTTCGTAATGAAAATGGTCTAATAGATTGTTGATGTACCATAGACAGTGATTCCCCTTGTGGCCAGTGTGGGGGAATGGTCTAGGACAATCATTCTTCTTGGAAGTCACTCTGAGTAGTGGTCAAGTAGAATGGTCCACCTCGTCGGGCAGCCATTCTTTCGAAGTTCATAGTTGTGATCAGTTTCGAAGAATGGTCCATTTTTTAGGTTGGTACAGGATAGTCATTTCCATAGGAAATGGTCTAGATAGTCATTCCCTAGGGAAGACTTATTCTCTCCAGGTTGCACTGTGATTAGTGCCGGAGGAATTTCCCAGTTAGGTGAATGGTCTAGGTTCAACAATCAGGAACAGGCATTCCCTAGGGAAGACTCATTCTCTCCAGGTTGCACTATGATTAGTGTCAGGGAAATGGTCTAGGCTCTAAAATCAAGGACAATTATTCTTCTATGCTTGGGAAGAATAGTCCAGATAGCCCATGGATGATGTTTTACTTTGTGAGGGTAGATGCTCTTCTGGATCTCAAAGATGTGAGTGGAACAATGGCCCAAATGACTCAGTTTGTATCATGATATTGTTTATGCAGGTTGATATCAAATGATATGATTGTTGTGGAGATTGTATGTCTCTGGACAGTAGTTGTATGTTATTGTGGTGGATGTGATCCACTAGTATTGATTGTGTGTCACTGGTTAGTAGTGGTGTGCTACTCAGAGTGGTTGTGTACCACTGGATAGTAGTTTTATACTACTATGGATAGACATAGTTGTGCTCTATTGGATGGCATTATAACAACAGTATGATACTATATGAGTGCCATGGAGACTTCCACTAGTGTTGGAGTTTATTTCCTTCTAGATGGATAGTCAGTGTGTTGGTGGACATACATTCTCTAGGTGGAGAATGGTCCACACAGAACAGATTGTTGGTGGACAGGAATTCTCTCTGTGGAGAATGGTCTAGGTTAACAGTTTGTTGACATGTCATGGACCGGTATTTTCCTAAGGCACAGATTGTGGCTCAATTAGGAAAAGAAATGGAAGCAAATGTAACAGGTGATGTGTTACAAGATTCTTTGATTCTTTTTGTAGATAATATTTATGAATCTTGGGTGGTAGATTCAAGGGCTTCATTTCATGCCACACCCCATAGGAAACATTTTCTAGACTATGCTCAAGGTGATTTTGGACAGGTTCATTTGGGTGATGATGCACCATGCAAAATTGTTGGAATGGGAAAGGTAAAAATAAAGCAAAGCAATGGAAACCAATGGTTGTTGAAAGAGGTAAGACATGTTGCAGATCTAGGGAAAAATATAATTTCAATAGGACAATTGGCAAGTGAAGATTGTATATCTATATTTACAGATAAGACGTGGAAGGTCATCAAAGGATCATTGGTGATAGCAAAAGGAGAGAAGGTAGGTACATTGTATTTATGTATTGGTAATACTGACTCTTCTATCTCTTTAGCTTCTACAGGAGTGGATACAACATTGTGGAACCATAGGATTGGACACATGAGTGAGAAGGGGATGCAGATACTTCACAAAAGAAATTTGTTGCCAGATCTTAAAAAAATTGATTTGGACTTCTGTGAGCATTGTGTTTATGGAAAACAGAAGAGAGTCAGATTTCTCAGAGTCGGAAAAGAAAAGAAGAGTGAAAGGTTAGAGCTTGTGCATGCAGATGTATGGGGACCAGCTCAGGTATCATCTCTTAGTGGCTCTCGTTATTATGTTACTTTTATTGATGATGCAACTAGACAAACTTGGGTTTATTGCATTCGACAAAAATCTAATGTTTTTGATACTTTTAAGAAATGGAAAGCTTTGGTTGAGAATAAGACAGGAAAAAAGTTGAAGTGTCTTAGATCAGATAATGGAGGTGAATATTACAGCAAGGAGTTTGATGATTACTGTTCATGCCATAGGATTCATAGAGAGAAGACAGTTCCAAGAACACCACAAGAAAATGGTGTGTCAGAAAAGATGAACAAGACAATCATGGAGCGTGCAAGGAGTATGAGATTGCATGTTGGTTTGTCCTTACAGTTCTGGGAAGATGTTATAGATATTGTTGTTTACTTAATAAACAGAGGACCTTCAACCTCTTTGGATGGTAGAATTCTAGAGGAGGCATGGACATAAAAAAAGGTAAAATATTATTTTTTAAAGACTTTCAGTTGTGAAGCATTTGTCCATATTGATAAAGAAAATAGAACAAAGCTTGAGGAAAAATCCAAGAAGTGTACATTTATTGGATACAGTGTTAATGATTTTGGTTATCGCTTATGGGATTATGAAAATAAAAAAATCATTAGGAGTAGAGATGTCATATTCATTGAGAAGGTCATGTACAAAGATCGGTTGCAGGGAAAGAAACAGGAAAAAGAAAAACCAGAATACACAGTGCTTGATGAGATCACTAGAAAAGAAATTCCAAAGGAACCAGAAAATCAAAATGTACAACAGGAGAAACAGATACCTCAAACTCCTGCAAGTGTAGTTAGAAGATCTACCAGGTTAAGTATACCCCCTGAACAATACTCTCCTTCATTGTATTATTTATTGTTGACTGATTCTGGTGAACCAAAATGCTATGAAGAGGCAATGCAGATAGACACCAAAAAGAAGTGGGAGAAAGGCATGAAGGATGAAATGGATTCCTTGGTAAATAACCAGACTTGGGACTTGGTTCAATTACCTGCAGGAAAAAGAGCATTGCAGAATAAATGGGTTTACAAGTTGAAGGAAGAAGATGGAGGAGAAAAGAGATACAAGGCTAGGCTTGTTGTAAAGGGGTTTGCACAAAAGAAAGGTGTAGATTTTGATGAAATATTTTCTCTTGTTGCTAAAATGACTTCAATTAGGACTATTTTGAGTCTCGTGGCAGTAGAATATTTTCATATTGAACAGTTAAATTTAAAAACAACTTTTCTCCATGGGGATTTGGAGGAAGAGATTTATATGTAGCAGCCACAGGGGTATGAGGTCAAAGGGAAGGAGAATTTGGTATGCAGGTTGAAGAAGAGCTTTTATGGCCTTAAGCAAGCTCCAAAGCAGTGGTATTTGAAGTTTGACAGGTTTATGACAGAACAAGGTTATAGTAGATGTCATTCTGATCACTGTGTTTATTTTAAAAATCTAGAAAATGGAAGCTATATTATCTTGCTATTGTATGTAGATCACATGCTTGTTGTAGGGTCTAATATGCATGATATAAATGTGCTCAAAAGGAAAATAGATAATTCATTTGTGATGAAGGATTTGGGTGCTGCAAAGAAAATCCTTGGTATGAGAATAACAAGAGACATGAAAAGTCGCAAATCGACATTGTCTCAGGGTGAGTACATAGAGAAGGTGTTGGAGAGGTTCAGAATGCAGAATGCAAAACCAGTTAGTACACCTTTGGCCAGCCATTTAAAATTAACTAAAGAAATGTGTCCCAAGACACAGGAGGAGATAGAATACATGTCCAGGGTCCCTTATTCATCAGCAATTTGCAACGTATGCGATGGTTTGCACAAGACCAGATATTGCACATGCAGTGGGAGTTGTGAGCAAGTATATAAACAATCCAGGTAAAGAACATTGGGAGGCAGTAAAGTGGATTCTCAGATATTTGAGAGGTATTGCTAATCATGCATTATGTTTTGGAGGTTCAGACATTGTTCTACAGGGATATGTTGATTCAGATATGGTGGGTGATAAATATAGTAGGTGGAGTACCACAGGGTATGTTTTTACTATAGGTGCAACAATAGTAAGTTGGATTTTAAAACTGCAAAAGGTTGTTGCACTTTCAACAATAGAGGTAGAGTATGTTGCTTCTACAAAGGCTAGTGAGGAAATGATTTGGTTATAGAGGTTTATGGAGGAATTGGGAAAGAAGCAAGAGAATAGAAGATTGTATTGTGACAGTCAGAGTGCCATTCATCTTGCAAAGAATTCATCCTTCCATTAGAAGACTAAGCATATACAATTGAGGTACCATTTCATACGATCCGTCTTGGAAGATGGACATTTGAAGTTGGAAAAGATACACACTAGCCAGAATCCTGCAGACATGTTAACAGAGGGAGTAACCAGGGAGAAACCGAGTTCCTACTCAGTTTCAGTTGGTCTTCAAGAATGAAGATGAAGATGAGAAATTTTCCAGGTCCAAGAAGGTTCATAGTCCAGCATATACAACAGCGGTGCAGTTGTTGAGATTAGTCTCCAAGTGGGAGATTGTTGGTTGTGGAGCTTGATCATATTCCTGATTCAGAGGTCCTTGCTTTCAGCCGTGGTTATACCCCATGAAGAATTTACACCCTAGAATGTACACTCTTCCACACAAGGGCTCGGGGGCAGCGTCTCCCGAAGGAAAAATTGCCTTGTAAAAGTATATTGTAATTTCATTGTAAATATGGACCGTTCATTATAAGGTCCCAGATATAACGGTAGAAGTCATGTTAGGGTTTTTTTCCCTGGAAGGCAACCCTCTCTTATGAGGGAAATGTATTGTGGCTAGGCATGATAGAAAATATTGTATTATGAGATAGGAGACTGAGAGAGAAAGAAGAGGAAGTTACAACGGGTTTGATGTAGGTTGTATCCCTTCGATTGTTGGATAATAATAAAGGAAGGATCTGGCAATTTCTTTGGTGGACGTAGCCCACACTGGGTGAACCACATATATCTGTGTCTCTATTGTATTGTGTATCTTCTGTATTTTATTTTCGAAGTTGTTTTATTTTATTGCTCTGCGATCCTGTTTTTCTAACACATTGAAATAATTAGTCAAAACAGTAATTGGTGGCTATGATACAAAAAGGATGAAGAACAATGGGGGGCTATGATTCCATAAGAGAGAGGGGTCCAAGGGAGAATTATTCATGGGTATTAATCCAAACCCACATTCCTGAATTATTATTATTAATGGGTAAACCTTCTATTTGTTGTTGAGTGTTCCTAAAGCCAATCATTGAATTCATGTAAGAGGGTGGGTGTGAGGAGTCACATCCTAGAGTTATTGAGAGAATGTGCATGAGTACAATCAACTTGAGGAAGAGTGTAAGTCAATTCAAGCAAACAAACAAGGAGAGGAAATTCATATGGCCAAGGGGGTAGTTTTTGGACAGTCATGTCTTTGCATGGAGAGCAGTTTTAATTGCAGATTTTTGGACAACAAGAGAGGATATGAGTGTTGGAAAGAGCATCAACCATGTTGTGCTTGAAGGTAGCATTGTTTGGCTACGTTTTATGCTGAGAGAGAGGCATGTGGGCCTATAAATCAGGTTGTGGGCTTGTAGAGTGTTTTTATGTTGAGAAAATGGCTCAAGAGCCTTGTGAAGGTTGTTGTGAGCACTCCTGGAGTAGCTAGGAGGATTTTCTGGTCAACCAAATGCACTAGAGCCCTGGAGGGAAGTGGGAAGACCTGAGCGACTGTGTGCAATGAAGGGGGATCTTATTCATTGGGTTGTGCAGGTTGTGGGGAACAAATTTGGAACCAGGGTTTTGGGGCTTGCTGTGTGTGGAGAGTGGTCATCCAGAAGGGCCAGATCTCCTTGTGGACTCATAGCCTCAACTCTAGGGTGGCCTATTGTTGAGAGAAAATGAACAACAATTCCTATGGCTTGGAGGTTCATCCTTCGTATGCAGCCAATCGGTTAACTATTAACAAATAAGTCTTATGTTGTTTTTATATTCATGATATTCCGATGTGTAAATGTTTTATACGAAAGTTGTGTGTTTTTTTGTTTTGTTTGAACAGTTACATTCATGGTTTTGTTTATGTTGTAGATGCATTTAGAATTAATGGCAACAAACAATAGTTAAAATTGTGTGTGATCTGTAGCTGGTAAGCTACAATAATTTATTAAGTTGAAAATATTAAGTTTTAATGTGTATTCCACTCGTAATGTTATTCAACTTGAGGTTGGGTGCATTACAATATGGTATGAGAGCTTCTGATTCAACACTGGACAAATATGGGCCAAGAACCAATGTGAATTTGGGTAAAATTTGTTGTTATAGTTTTGTCTATGACGAATTTGGGGGAAAACAATGAATCCTGTGAAAAAAATTGAGTTTAAATGAATCAAAACTACTTTAGAGGTTTAATGGAGATGGTCTGCAAAATTGTAGAGGTAGATTCGACTTGCAAGGTTGAAATTTGTGTTTTAATGGGCGACTATAGCATTGGACAGAGTTCAGTGAATTGACGACCAAGATGATGTTTAATCTAGATATCAATGGCCTAGATTCATGGTGATAAATTTAAAAATTTATAAGGTTTTGACCATTTAGAATGTTGAGTAGATCAATAGTTGATATTTGTTTTCGGCTGTTAGGAAAATGAGATAGATCGACCGTCTGTATTCATTTTCGACCGATGGAAGGATGGAGTCGATCGACTGTCAAGATTATCTTGGCTTGGAGATCGACAGTCCAGATTCGTCAGGGATTTTGGTCAAATTCTCTAAGTGTTGAAGTTCGCCAACAAAACTCATCGACGATCAATGGTCAGATCGACGAGATTGAAGAAGAGTTGGGCTTGGCCAAAAGAAGTCTCTAACAATCAATGGTCGATGGTTGGGTGTCGATAGAGTTGGACAAAGTTTGATAAATCAATGACCTAGATCATTTTGAATGATGGATCCATGATACAAATTCATCAGGAGTTTGGTTGAAATTTTCGAAGTGTCAAAGTTCATCAACAAGATTCAACAATGGTCGATGGTCAAATCAACGAGTTTGATGAGGAGTTTGGTTTGACCGAGAGAAATCTTCGATCGTCGATGGTCGATGGTCAGGGATCGATAGAATTTGGCAAATGTTTTAATGTGTCCAAAGGGGATTGTCGATCATCGATGGCCGATGATTGGGGATCGACAGAATTTGGCTAAGGTTTTCATGTGTCCAAAGGGGATCACCGATCACCGATGGTCGATGATCAAGGATTGACAAAATTTGGTAGGAGTTTTCATTCGACCAAGAGAAATCTTCGATCGTTGATGGTTGATGATCGGGCATCAAAAGATTTAGCAAGGCGTTTTGATTTTGTTCAAGAGGAATGGTCGATCGTCAATGAAGGAAAAGAGGATGATGACATGTCATCCCACATTAACATCCACGTGTCATGCCACATCAACAAAGTTGTTTCCTTAGGATGACGTATCATGCCACATCAACAAAGTTGATGTCTCAGGATGAGGTGTCATGCCACATCAACATAATTTCCATGTCAACAAAGGAATGGTCGATCGTCGATGGTCAGGGTTCGACGAGATTTGTGGAAAGTGGTTTTCAAGGAAATTATCTAGTGGTCAATCGTTGATGATCGGGGATTGGTGATATTTGTGGACAATATTTGGTTTGCGAAGAGAACCGGTCGATGGTTGATGGTCGATGATCGGGCATCGAGGAGATCGGTGGGCAAGTTTGGTTTACAAAAATAAATCGTTGATCGTCGATTGTTGACGAAGAGTAGATCAATGACTCATATTTATTCCAATTTCATATCAAACGCTGAGATTTAAAGGTTGTTACAACACTAAAAACAATCAAATTTCTACGAATTTTTCAAGATTTCAAAGGTCACGAACTTGCAAAGTTGTTTTGAGGACCTAAATAACATTTTTAGGAATTCTAATTTTCGAGACTATAAGTGTTGTAGGCACCATATAAAGTCCCTGCAACTTAAATAAAATATCTTAAGGAGATCTTTCCAACGAGCTAGTTTGTTCACAAAATGGAGCTCGTATTAGAAAGTTATAGACGAAACAATTAAGATAAACTTTCGGAACCAATTTAGTTCCAGAGGGAATAAATCCTAGCTCAGAAGTCCATTTTGGGAACAAGAGAAGTCTACAAACAACTGTTGAACCATAGAAGACAGTTGTGGAGCCAGATTTGGAATCTAGGTATGTAAACATGTGTAGGAAGAGAAAGAAGACACATGTAGCATACAAGGATAAAAATGTAAAACAGTCAAAAACTTCTGCATATCGTAACTAACAGTTCAGAGCCCGGTTACAAGTGAAATTGTGATAGATCGTTTAGAAGGTAGTAATGGGAATCCCCAACTGATATTTTTTCAAAACCCCAAAGGAAATTGTGTAGGTATGTGTGAACAAGGATAAAATTGCTAAGCCAAAAGAAAGTCCAAAGGGGGCAAAGTTGTCATTTCTAGATTGTTGCATATTTTGATTGGAGCGTCAGTTTGACAATATGAGAGTTGTTGTGGATTTAGTGTTAGCATTATTATCTATGTCATGTAGAAAAAATTTCTTAGTTCCTGATAGATTTTCTTCTGTGAGTGGAAAAAGTGGGTGTTTGAGATTATTTACACCAGGGAGAAAGGTGTACAAAAGGGTTAAATTGGCAATATTCAATTGCATATAACTTTATGCTCAGTGCTCAGAATTGAGCAATAAAGTAGTCATTGGAAAGCTATTGGATAGGAGAATCCATATATCCACTCATAATTTAGTTTTGATCCAATTAATTCTCAAGGAATAAGAAGGAAGGTTTTTGGTGAACTTGAAGGACATTGGTGAGTAGAATGGAAATTTTAGGAGGCCATAACACTTGGCTCATAAATACAATTGAAGCATGAATATGGTCATGGGAAACATAATCAAGATGATATCATGTTAGAGGGTCTAATTTCTCTAGAGGATAATTAGTTTTCTCCCTAAAATTGTAGGAGAATGTGGAATTGGATTCCAATGAACTATGTGAGTACTCAATATGAAGATTTTTCCAGATAATGTCAAAGTTTGGAGAAACTTTCCCAAATGATGGAGTTGAGTGCCATGGGTGATTGTTGGGTAAGAAGGAGTATTGAAACTCATTATAGTACCTATCCATGAGTATAGAGGCACGTTTGAGGTGTAGTAGCTTGGAAAGGTAAAAGGAGGTTGAGATTTTTTAAAAGGCATTGATCAATAAGCAAAGGACCACTCTGGCAGAGAGTGTTGTGTAAGAGATTTATAAAAAGGGGATGATATTCCACAATTGAGAATTGTGTGGGTTTGTCCTAGATTAATTCCAGGGTCCATTGGACAGGGAAGCAGATCAAGCTTGTACAGTTGACTGAAGCATCAAAGAGTTGCAAAGGAAAGTGCAGGTCTGCAGGATAGGTGATGCAAGGTTGACAAAGTTCTAGGAAAGAGCAGAGGAATATTAGTATTCAGTTGTTATAGACTCTAAAGGGATTGCAAAGGAAAGGTCAATAGATATTCTCACATAAATCATGAATCCATAAGGGGAAGAATGTCATTTCATGCACAAGGAGTTGAGGACTCTGTAGCCTTGAAGGTAGAAATGTAATGAAGGCTACAAAGCTTGATACAAGAGGAAAAGGATATCATGAGATGAGGTGTGACTCATGGGTGTATGAGTCATCTCTATGTGCAAGCATAAGAATGAGGGAAGAGGGAATTGTTAGATATGATCTAACAATTTTGTCTAAAATACACAAGCAATAAAGTTGCCTTTATTATCAGAGTGCGCAACAAAAGCAAGGTACAAGTGCAAATGGAGGAGCGTAGCATTCCATTTGAAGTAGAGTGGTCATGAGTGATCAAGTAGTGTTTCACGGTGAATCACTTAATGAAGTGAAGAGAGGTATGCAAAATTGAGCAAAGCCATGGGTGGCAAAGAGTATTAGAAAGATGACATAAAAGAATGTTAAAATGCCCAATCAATGATAATGGTATTTCAAGACTAGTTTGGTTAAGGAAATTGGGAGTGGCTAATTAGATTGCAATGCTAATGTTCAGTTGGAGTAGTGCATGTTACAACACTATGAATATTGAGAATTATAGCCAAAAGACGTTGGGACATGTTTTCTCTAAATAAAAGGAAGCAAATGTGAGCTGACAACACTACTAGATCCAGTGGTTGGAAATGCAGAATGACCAAGTGGGGATTGGCTAGAAGGTTTAAAATAGGGGCCAGTGGTGCACAATTGAGCAGAATGGAAATGCAGAGTGCAACAAGGTTCTATTGAAATTCAAGGACAACCATATACAACAACAAAAATAATTAATTAATTGAATTAGACATGCATTGGAGTGCATGATAAAATTGATGCATGATGCACACAATAAAGATATAATGCATGTGCATGAAATAGTCATGAAGGATCAAATGTTTGGTGCATACTAATGTGCGCTTGTGCATGTGGACATGCCTAAACATGTTGGTGGCATGAGTATAGACTAAGAGTAGTCTGTTGATATATATATATATATATATAATGATGCTATGATATTTGAATAAAACTGATGATGGATTGTGTATCCAGGAAAATGATTATAGCATGATGATACTTTTGCTTATGGTGTCAATCCCTATGAAGACAAACAAGGATGGTGGGAATGATGATCAAGAGGTTGGTGAAGGGTGCATGTGAGCTTCTATAAAGTACTAGTTGATCAAGTAGCATCAACTAAATTGATGACAACCATGCAAGTATGAATTTGGGGTTGTTATGATGTATAAATGATGAAGGGAATTGAGGTAAGAATTCCCTCAATTGAATCTGAATATTTGGATTGATGTAAAGGCAGAGTGCCTTGAGTATATACATGTTGTGTAATGCTTGAATGCATTTATAAGAAATTTAATTGCATATTGTGTTGTGTTGGTTATGATATCATAACCAAGTCAAGATAGGAGACATGCTCCTACGGTAGTAATGAATGTCATTGGAGATCACCATAGTGGAATACATGACATGGATTTATGGTATTTTGAAGTCAATGCAAGGATGCATTAGGTAAATGTGGTCATGGGCATTGGCACATTGGGTTTAATTATTGGTAATGTTTGACTGCATTATGAAAGGTTTGGGTTTTGGTAATGCATATGTGAGGAATGATGGTTTTATTCCATTTAATATGAATAATAGTTGGAAGTGATGGAATTTCTAGATTAATATAATTTTGAAAATCACTTAATGGACTGAATGCATATGTTGCAATCAATGATAGTTTCATTCTAGATAATATGATTAATTGTTGAATTCCATTTTTAAATTGAATAATGATTGGAAATGATTGAATTGCTTGTAAAGTACAATTATGAGATCATTTCAAGAACTGCTGAAAATGTGCATGAGTGCTAACAATCTTGTTTCGCTGCAAGAAAATCGAGAAAAAATGCAGGAAGATTGGTATTGGATATGGCAGGGATGTAAGTCCATAAGGAAGAATGACATCTACAGTTGCAAGAGTCAAACATAATGAGCAAAAATGTCATGCCTGGAAAATTTTGTTTTCACTGTACAAAACAAATTTGAGAAATTAATAATAGAAAATTGTTATGATATGCCAACAATTTGTTTGGATGAATAAAAAATGAGAAAAATTGTAGGAAAAACAGTCTTGGATACAGAAGTGGTGTAATCCCATAAGGAAGACAGATTCATGTTGTTGCAAGATCCAAATTTCTTGAAAAGAAATCTCGCGCTTGGGAAACTTGGTTTCCTATATCTAAAATAGATTTATAAATTAATATCTAAAACTACTATGATGATACCTCATGATGACTATATGTGTGTGATACAGATGAGATGGAGGCTATTAAAGCTGAAAAGCTTGGAAAGGAGGCCACTACTATGAAACAAAAACCCTATGAATGCCACAAGCTACAAATTTTCAATGAACAATATGGTAGTGAGTTGGCACTCCCCTTGCGGAAGAACACCTTGGAAAATGATGGATTGTACGAGGGACTGTGTAGCAGTGAAGGGGAAGCATGAGCCTGAAGGGTGAGGATGGCAAGGGGGAGGGAACTCAATAATGCATATGATATGGTGGTTGGAATGATAAGGGTGTGTCAGGAAAAAAACAATGAGCTAAATTATTGTTATGGTTTCTCATGAAATAGAGCAACAACCATATGAATAAGTGATTGTAATCACTGAGTTAATTATGTTGAAAGATGGGATTGACTGTTGTTCAGTGTGTTTTGATTTTTCCCTTATTCCTATTGCTTGTTGTGCCTGAATGACGTCTCTGCATCTATGTTTTTATGGGACCGCATGCTTTGGTGTGCCTGTTTAGTCATCATTATGTATGGTTAAGTTGATAGTGTCATGTTTTGGTTGTTATTGGGCAGTTGTGTGAGGTTGTATGTCATGATTGTGTATTTTATTTCCACCATAGTTGTGTTAATATGTTGTGAAGGAGGCACAATTGCAACTATTTGATAGTTGTAGATTCCATTATCACAGTTGGAGTTCCTGGAGCCACAACTAAGAGACCTCTTGTCCAATCTTGTGTTGGAACCCTAGAAGGGAAGTGGTATAGCCTAAGGGACTACAATGCAGAGAAGAGGGTACACTTACTTGGGTTGTACGGGTTGAGGGGAACGGGAGTTTGTTGGTTGGAATTACTATGGGAATAGACAAAATATGAAAAATATTATGGTTATAGCCATTGAAAGGTGGTGCAGGTTCCGGAAAAAATGAAAGATTGTTGGTTGGAATTGCTACCAGAATGATGAATTGTGAAATTATATTACGTGGTTTGGGTTAGGGAGCCTAAGTATCTATGTTTTTGGTTTGGAGTGCCTATGCATGTATATGTTTTGGGCCAAGGTGCCTATATATCTATGATTTATCCACATTTTGTGGGATAACTAAGGAGATTATGTCTCGAGGCCCTCAGGTTGCAGATATGGAGTGTTGAGAGACTACATGACTAGTAGTATCCTTTTGCACAAATGGAGACCTTTATCACCACCACACAGGTCATGATTTTTAGAATGCCATCCACCACACCCGCTGGCTTCCGGAAGGCAATGGGCCTTGCTCCATGAGGTACAAGTCAGGTATTATGGTGAGTGTCATTTCAATATTTGAGGCATTTGAGTATGTTGTAACTTAGACTACTTTAGATTTCATGACATATGCTTGGACATTATGCCTTTTGCCCTGCTTCACCTTGGTGGTTAGCATTGTTCTCTAGTAAGTGGTCTTCCTTGGGGATGGGTTTGCTGCTAGGAACTCCCTTGAAAAGCCATAGTACCATTCCCGACCATACTTGCCACTTTCCATCACTATTTCCCCCCATTTCCTTATCTCTTGGGATTTTAGGGTGAATTGACCCAAGAAGGGGTTGTCCCTCATTCTATGGGGAGAAGGGGTTGAATGCCCAGAGGGATTGTTGTTGGGTAAAAAATAAAATCCTATGTATAAACCTTCTAGAGGCTTCGCCCAAGAAAGCAATGAAATGCTTATGTTTGAGAAAAGGGGGACCCGCAAGAAATATGATTGTGAATGCTTAAAAGGCTAGTTGGAGGATAAGAGGTATCATCACGAGCCGACGTATCATGTTCATGGATATCCAGTGGTATGATATTACCATCATCTAGTCACCAAGCTAGGGTAATGGCTCTTAGTTGCATGGATGAGAGAAAGGGGGTCTCATCACGAGCTATCCTTCTCATTTCCGCTAGATATTTGTGGGTGACATTGTCATTATTTGAACACCACACTAGGGCAGTGGCCTTCAACTTGTCCTTAAATTATGAAATAAACAAAGAATGGAAAAATGACGACCTTGGAAAAATTGCATTACAAACGAAGGTACCACACACCCTCTACAAAGGAACCCATGAATGAGACACTACAACCCCATTTGGAGAGGTCTTTGGCTGAAATTTTTGCTAGCCTTGGAGGATTCTCCCTCTTTTGCATCTTGTTATGGCTTATTCTTGCTATTTATGTTGAAAAGTGATGTGTTATGCTTGGAGACTCTTTCTTATGCATGTGGATGGACTTAACTTGGAAGATTAGGGTTTGATCTAGCTTTTTTGTGGAATTGGTAAGGGAAAATCTGCATTTATTGTCTTTTGTCTTTCTTTTTCCATAATTATTTTTGGTTAGAACCCTTGGAGGAGTATAAGGGCATACATCCTCCCCAAGGTTTGTTTACTTGTTTAAGAAAGGTCAATTTTCACAAGGTGTCTTGGAGAACTATTAGAGTATACACCCTCCAGGTTCTCCTAGGTTTGTTTTGAAAAACCTAGGAAGTAAAAGGGCTTACACCCCTAGGGATTTGTGGATCAAACATTTTAATCCAAGTTTCACTTCTCAAGGTCAAATATTTTTCAAGGTTGTGCCAAGATAATTACAAGGGCATACACCCTCTTGGTATCTCCTAGATTGACTTAGATACACTTGAGAATTACAAGGGCGTACACCCCCAAGTGCTTAGTTAGGCCATCTCTTTCATTGACCCCATAAACCCAATAGTAAGGCACTAATTAATTTTCAAGTTTGCATTGGAGATATAAAATCTTTGCATTGGTAAACATGACAATTTCCCTTTTTGATGCTCTCTCACTTGGATTGTATACTTGATGCTACGAGCATTCTTGCCTCCTTAAGGCATCCTCTTTTTCCAAACAATTATTGTTTTTGTAGTAACCCTAACCTACAACCATTAGGGATGCACTAACCCTAAATATCTCCTAAAATAACCCTAGACTAGGCCTAAAAATCTGCCCTAACCTTCTACTAACCTAGGAGCACTTATTGAGCTAACTAGGAGCTGATTTGATTGGATAAGTTTTCTGCTATAAGTCTTGGTTTGCTACAGCCATAAGGCTGGTAATTTCACTGTATAAACCCTAACCTGAAGTCGCTCATAACTTGTGTTTTCACTGTCAAAAGTTGCTAAGAATTTGCCATATTATTCTACTTGCTTTGATACAATTTTTGAGTGGTTTTATTTCAAGTTTTAGTGGTTGAATTCATTGTTGTCACGACAAGTTTTCTACAGCAATAAGGCTGCAAAACACTTATGCATACATCTTTTATTACATCCATAATTCATTGTTGAAGCCTCATGTTATAGATTATGAAATTCTCTAGTGATTATCTACTTTGTTTCAAGCATATTTCATTTGACTTTGAGCAATCTTTCTAGCAGCTTTAGTACTTGTTTTACTGCTGATATATACTGTCATTTATTGCTGCAAATTAGGGACAACAAGCCTAGCTTGTTGATCCAACTAACATATTACATTGCAAAGTGGTTTTCCTTGTGTCTCGGACAGGTACCAACTTCTTGGAAATTCACCCAAGGCTTTGGCAACCTCAAAATCATTTAAGACTCATCTTAATCTTCCACTTTCTGTCTATAACATTGACCTTTAGGGGCCTCATTCTTTCCATTTCCATTTTCACACCCCATTCCCCCTTTGTCACCAGGATCGCCTCCCTAGAGTGACCTAGTCACCCTTGAAGCATGGGACCTATATCAAGGTGGCATTGGGTATAGTGTCCCTTAGTTGTCGCCACTTGGTGGTTGGGTTGGGATTTTCCCAAACTACAACTTGTGTGATAACTTTTTGGTGCCATTGTCGGGGAGGATTTTGAATCCTCTTCGTGCCCTAATGACACTTTGACAAGCTTCCCTCCCAAATCCTTTATCCCTTAGCTTGCCTGGCGACTCCATTGAAGAACGTTCCCTTTTCCACCCTTGATAAGTTTCCCTTGAAGCTTGTCTGGTGACTCCACTCTCCACGAACCCACCTTTCCCTCTTTCCCCCTTTCCCTCCTTCATGAAGACTTGATCTCACCTGGAGACTCCATTGAGGTGTCCTTTTGGTCAATGTAAATATGGCACCATGGGATGAACCTTCATCTAGAACTTGTTATGACTCGAAGATGGCATTTTTACAAATGGAAAAGGAAAAGGCCTCTAATAAAGCTGCTAAGGAAATGATGAATCACATAAAAAAAAATATTTCTCGCCCTTGACAATGAATAAGTGCTTGAAGAAGAGACGTATGAAGAAAGTTACCAAGAAGATA
Organism: Picea engelmannii; assembly: GCA_009831015.1. Lineage (NCBI taxonomy): Eukaryota > Viridiplantae > Streptophyta > Pinopsida > Pinales > Pinaceae > Picea > Picea engelmannii. The sequence goes on along the minus strand of ML783085.1, from coordinate 312,132 downwards.
TCAATGAATTTTCTCATGATGAATATCCATATGATGCATTTGACGAAGACAAGGCACTCACATATGCACGTCCTCTTCCTTATGATCAAACGTCCAATTGCAAACTTGATTTTACATTGCTTGGTTACTTGTAAATTATTATCCCCACATATCCATCCCAATGGATATGGTTTAAGATGTTTCTTTGTTTCAAGTCCCAAGTTATTTACAACATCTTCACTGATTAGATTGGCTTGTGATCCACTGTCTACAAGAGTATCAACTTTAACATTATGTGTTATAACCCTTATGTGGAAAAGTTCATTCCTTTTACACTCATCCTTTACATCAACTGATCTAGAAGAGCTAGAACTTGCAACAAAATTTATACCTCGGATTCCCATAGCTACAACATGTGTCTCATCACCGGAATCTGATCCAAGATCCACTTGAACTGTCGCAGTTGTGGTATTCTTCCTTCCCGGATTGGCATACTTCTTTGGCTTCAAGTCAGGATGTAAGACCCAACAACGATCTTCATCATGGCCTACTTTCTTGCAATGCTTACAAGTAGGCTTCTCCTTTCTTGTTGTGGCTGTCTTCTTCTCTTTCCTTTTCCCTGCATCCTTTCTTTGCCAAGTATCTGTAGAAACACTATCACCAACATTCCCTTTACTTGATTCAATGTGAATAGCTTGTACACATACTTCATCAAAGTTAGAAGGATTTAGCATAAGAATAGTGTGCTTGAGATAAGACTGTAAACCACCGATATATTTTAGGAGGGTCTCTTGTGTATATAATTGAATACCCAAATTTAAAGCTTTCTTACGAAATATCTGAGTATATTCTTGTACACTTTGACCTTTTGATTGCCTTAAACTTTGCCAATTCATCATTTCTTGTTGCATGTAGGCTAAAGGGTAAAATTGTTGTTTTAATGCAATAACAAAATCATTCCAGGAAGAGATTGTTTTACCACTTTTCTTAAGATCATTTCTAGTTCTGCTTTCCCACCATATGAGAGTTGTGCCTCCCAATTTGAGACTTGCTAGTTGGATCTCATAAGGAAGAGGACGTTTGATCATAAGGAAGAGGACGTGAATTGAACAAAAGTGGCCTTTGGAGGCCTAGTCATGCTACTACAACTCCAACGACTTGGTCAAAGAGCTAAAACGTCCCCTAAAAGGGAGACGTCACATCCATTTTAGGGTTTTATTTGTGCAAAAGGGAAAATCTGCATTTATTGTCTTTTGTCTTGCTTTTTCCATCATTATTTTTGGTTAGAACCCTTGGAGGAGTACAAGGGCATACACCCTCCCCGAGGTTTGTTTACTTGTTTAAGAAAGGTCAATTTTCACAAGGTGTCTTGGAGAACTATTAGAGTGTACACCCTCCAAGGTCACCTTGGTTTGTTTTGCAAAACCTAGGAGTAAAAGGGCTTACACCCCTAGGGCTTTGTGTATCAAACATTTTAATCCAAGTTTCGCTTCTCAAGGTAAAATATTTTTCAAGGGCGTACACCCTCTTGGCATCTCCTAGATTGAATTAGCTACACTTGGGAATCAGAAGGGCATACACCCCCAAGTGCTTCACCAATCCATCTCTTTCATTGACCCCATAAACCCAATGGTAAGGCACTAATCAATTTTCAAGTTCGCATTGGTAAACGTGACAATTTCCCTTTTTGATGCTCTCTCACTTGGATTGTATACTTGATGCTACAAGCATCCTTGCCTCATTGAGGCGTCCTCTTTTTCCAAATAATTATTGATGTTGTAGTAACCATAACCTACATCCATTAGGGTTGCACTAACCCTAGCCTACTAACCCTAAATATCTCATAAAATAACCCTAGACTAGGCCTAAAAATATGCCCTAACCTTCTACTAACCTAGGCGCACTTATTGAGCTAACTAGGAACTAATTTAATTGGATAAGTTTTCTGTAATAAGACTTGGTTTGCTACAGCCATAAGGCTGGTAATTTCACTGTAGAAACCCTAACCTAAAGTCACTCATAACTTGTGTTTTCACCGTCAAAAGTTGCTAATAATTTGCCAATTTATTCTACTTGCTTTAATACAATTTTTGAGTGGTTTTATTGCAAGTTTTAGTGGATGAATTCACTTATGTCACAACAAGTTTGCTACAGCCATAAGGCTGCAAAACACTTATGCATACATCTTTTATGACCGCCATAATTCATTGCTAAAGCCTCATGCTATAGATTGTGAAATTCTCTAGTGATTATCTACTTTGTTTCAATCATATTTCATTTGACTTTGATCAATCTTTCTAGCAGCTTTAGTACTTGTTTTACTGCTGATATATACTTTCATTTATTGCTACAAATTAGGGACAACAAGACTAGCTTGTTGATCCAACTAACATATTACATTACAAAGTGGTTTTCCTTGTGTCTCGGACATGTACCAACTTCTCGACAATTCACCCAAGGCTTTGGCAACCTAAAATCATTTAATACTCATCTTAATCTTCCACTTTCCATCCAGAACATTTACCTTTAGGGGCCTCACTCTGTCCATTTCCATTTCCACACCCCATTTCCCCTAGGGTCACTGGGATCACCTCCCTAGTGTGACCTAGTCACCCTTGAAGCACAAGACCTATATCGAAGTGACATTGGGTATAATTTCCCTCAGTTGTCGCCACTTGGTGGTTGGGTCGAGTTTTTCTCAACCTACAACTTGGGCGATAATAGGGCCAAAGAGACTATGTAATTTTGTGTAGGTGGGAATACCTTTGTGACCTTGGGTTGGAGATCCTATATGTTGATTAATGGTTGGTGAGCCGGAATTGTAAAATGAATGTACACTTGTAAGGTGTTGTGCACTAAGGAAAATCCAAAAACAAGGGGGAGGGGAATGTAACATCCCCGATTTTAATCCTCGTGAATTAGAATGTAATTGTATGAATGTGAATTAGGCTGGTGAGCTGATGTGTTGGGGCGAAGATCCTGTGTTCGTTTAATACGGCCGGGGGCAAAATGGTATATTATGTCCATTGAAATAATTAGTGAAAATAGTGATTGCCAGCTACAATATGAAAATAATGAAGAACAATGGGGTGCTATGATTCCACAAGAGGGAGGGGTCTAAGGGGGAATTATTCATAGGTATTAATCCAAACCCACATTCATGTATTATTATTATTATTATTATTATTGGGTAATCCTTCTATTCGTTATTAAGTGTTCCTAAAGCCAATCATTGAATTCATGTAAGAGGGTGGATGTGAGGAGTGACATCCTAGAGTTATTGAGAACATGGGCATGAGTATATTAAGCTTGGGGAATAGTGTAAGTTAAGTCAAGCAAGCAAACAAGGAGAGGAAATTTGTATGGCCAAGGGGGCAGTTTTTGGACAGTCATGTTTTTGCATGGAGAGTAGTTTTACTTGCAGATTTTTGGACACCAAGAGATGAGATGAGTGTTGGAAAGAGCACCAACCATGTTGTGCTTGAAGGCAACCATTGTTTGGATATGTTTTGTGCTGAGAGAGAGCCATGTGTGCCTATAAATCGGGTTGTGGGCCTGTAGAGCGTTTTTTTGTTGAGAAAATGGCTCAAAAGCCTTATGAAGGATATTGTGAGCACTCCTAGAGTAGCTGGGAGGATTTTCTAGTCAACCAGATGCATTGGAACCCTAGAGGGAAGTGGGAAGACCTGAGGGACTGTGTGTAGTGAAGGGGGATCCCATTCCTTGGGTTGTGCAGATCGCGGGGAATAAATTTGGAACCTGGGTTTTGAGGGTTGTTGTGTGTGGAGAGTGGTCAGCCAAAAGGGCCAGATGTCCTTGTGAACTCGTAGCCTCGGATCAGGGGTGGCCTGCTATTGAGAGGAAATGAACAACAATGCCTATAGCTGGGAGGTTCATCCTTCATATGCAACCAACTAACTAACTATTAACAGATAAGTCTTATGTTGTTTTTATAACGATATTACGCTATGTAAATGTTTTATATGAATGCCGTGTGTTTTATGTTTTGCTTGAACAATTGCATTCATGGTTTTCTTTATGTTGTACATGCATTTAGAATTAATGGTAACAGATAGTAGTTAAAATTGTGTGTGATTTGTAGTTGGTAAGCTACAAGAATTTATTAAGTTGTAAATCTTAAGTTTTAATGTGTATTCCGCTCACAAGGTTATTCAGTTGTAGGTTGGGTACGTTACACATTAAAGCATTAACAAGAGTCGATAAGAGATTCTTACCAAGAAGTGAGCTGAACCAAGAATAACCACCACCATGAGCTATCACCAAACAAATTCATTACATGCTAAGCCATTATCCCACTTGAGTCCAAAGGAAATTTATATCGAGTTTCAAAATGTCGATCATGGGTTATGGTTAGCATGTGCAAGGTTGGCGTAGTGGTGATGCCCTTCATATCCCATCACTTGCTTGATATCACTTGCTGTCATGACTACCTTGACATGTGGTGGTTGGTGAATTTGAAACATGCCTTGATGTTTGGTAAATTGAAAATAAACTTAGGGGATGTGATGAATATATAAATCCCCAATTTTTTTCAAGATCTCCTCATTCAGTGTTGTAGCTTGATTTGTAAGACTATTAACTTGTCGATAGAGAGCCCATAGGAATTGGAAGAAGGAAACCTCTTAGAAACAAATGGTCTCTTTTTGAATTCTCGTGAGGAGTGATGCTAACTTGCTATAAGAGGGAGTCTTCTTAGAGTTCAATAGGTTGATAATTATGCTTGAATTGTCAAAGACGATCAACATCCTCACTCTATCTACATTTAGCGACAACAATCCTTGAAGAAGAGCATACACCTTTACCTGATTATTTATGGTTGTCCCTAAGCCCCATGCATAAGTCAAATTCCATTTCCCTCGACCGCAAGAATGATCCCACCTACTCCTACCACCCCTATCCTTAGACACATGTTATGTAAGTTAATTTTTGACAATTAAGCCACATAATAACATGGATTGAGTTGTATACATCTCTTATTAATTATTAAGTAATGCCAAAGTTGATCGCTTTTATTAATTATTAAGTAATGCCATAGTGGAATGCATGTCAAGTCTAATTTTAATCCTACACGTGTCAAGTAAATTAGCTTTTAAATGTTGATGTTTGGACAACATCAAGAAGACATTCTTCTAGATTAATAATTAATGATATAATTATTATATATATATAATAATAATAATAATAATAATAATAAATAGTTATTTATTATCCAAGGGATGCATCCTTTCATCGATGGTCACCATATGTTCTCTATATATGGAACACTCATCATTGTAATGAAATATCGATCATATATCATCTCATATAGAAAAATCAACATAGTATCGGAGCGGGACTGGACTTGACTCCCTCACGGGAGGGCCCATAGCAGATTCTATATTTCCTAGTGGGTAATGTACAACCCCCAATGTCAAATACAAATATCAGACTGTAGAGATTAATATGAGATTACACATCTATTCAACAGTTGGGTTGGATCATATAGCATTGATTGTTCCACCAAAAGAAATTGTTGATGGTGGGTGCAAGCTACAAGCACCACACGTCGTAAAAGCTACAGTCATAAGCCAATTGGCCTTTACTTTCGACTCTAATATTTTGTACCCGAAACTAGTAGGGATTCACTGTCGGCCAATTGGGTGCTCAGAATCCATACTTTATAATCCTAGATTATTGCCTCAAGTGGGGTGAGATAATAGATTCTGATGGACCAAATTATGTTTGAAAGGTGCCCAGATCGCTAAACTGGCAGAGGTCGACAGGTAGAGGCCTATTTGGCAGACGACCACCCAGTTTAGCGGGAGTGAAGTCCAACTCACATCATGCATTTAAAATTGTAAAAAAAAAAGACTTCACAATTGTAGCTACAGTTCTCTGTTTCATTCGTCAATGCTATAGTTCAATTTCAGTGTTTTACAATTATGGTGATATGCCAGAATCCAATTAATTATCATTCGACTAACCACAAGGGCTGGTCTATGCCGAAAAGTTAGATAACGATTGGTTGAGTTTTACCACTGATAATCCTGACTGAAGTTTTATCTAATGAAGGTAGTGGATCGCTCCGACTTAGGAGTGAACAAGCAATTATTTTAAAAATAATTAAATTGTTCCAGATATATCTCCATACACCCCATAACTACCATGGAAATTTGAACATAGATTTGATGCATAGGTAGTTCTCACTGGAGATGTAGTTTTACACATTTAATCCTTCCACAATAGTTCTTAACGAAAACTTGATGATTTGAAGCCGATAACAGTTATCTTTTAAAATCCAATAACTAAGCTTTCAAGTCATAGCATAATAACATTGTAGCATGATGATCCATATTTTCAATTGCATAGTCAACAAAACAAAGTGGGCATACTAATTTTGTGGAAGCATTACTGCAGACAGGTGCAAATGTTTATGTGGTAAACTATGGTGAGCACACAACTTTGCATTACACTGTGAGAAAAGGGTGGGTCAAGATTGCCCAAGTTTTAATCTCCAATGATGCCAACGTCAAGCTAAAGGATGAGTTTGGTTACACTCCATTGCATTAGGAAGCAAGGGCAGGGGACCCATAAATATGCGAGTTGTTGAAAATAGTTTTTTGAGGTAGCAACGTGAGACATTCTTCCCAGAGGGTCCTGTGTGGATTAGTAGGGGGGGATGTGGAATTCATATTGATGTGCCTCAAATGGTTAAATGAAGGAACCAAGACATTGGTTTCACGAGGAAACCTTGATATGTCTTGGGGGACATTGGCTCCATGAGGAAACCTTGATGTGTCGTACAGAAGACATTGGTTCCATGAGGGAACCTCGATATGTCTTAGACATATGTTCCACGAGGGAACTACAGGATGTCTAGTATGGACACAGTTCATGAGTGAAGCCCGAGGTTGGACACTTCATGATATTTGGGTGTCCAATATACATTCATGTACTCAAGGAGAAAAGGACCAAGCTAGACCCTTCAGGCATAAATGGTACATTTGTGGGGTACAATGAGTCTTCGAAGGTATATCGGATCTACATCTATGGTCAGAGACATGTTGAGGTGAGTAGAGTTGTTACCTTTGAGGAGGAGGTAGCCTTCAGGAGATCTAGAGGATCTCACATGGAGATTCACAGTGAGAGACATGGAGAGATTATGCCTTCTCCCCCTAAACCTCCAACAATTCAGAGGAAGACAGTTGAGCCTATTGATCAAATTGATCTCCTTGATCCTGTAGCTCTAGTTAATGTTCCCAAAGATATTGCAGTAGGTCGGAAGAGACCTGCATGGGATCGTCAGGCTTTGTAGGAGGCAAAAGGACATGCATCTCCTTGTAGTACCTTCTGAGAGAGCAAGAGACCTCATAGATATTTGTGCTATGTCACAACTATGAGCCACAATCATTAATTCTGAGCCTTCCCATTATGAGGAGGCAACTAGTCATCCAGTATGGAGATATGTCATGATGGAGGAGTATCAGTCCATAGTGAAGATTGATGTGTGGTATATTGTTCCAAGACCTAAGGGGAAGTTTGTAGTGACTTCCAAGTGGATCTATAAGATTAAACACACAGCTGACGGGAGCATCGAGAAGCAAAAAATGAGAATTATTGCTAGAGGATTCTCTCAGGTGGAGGGAATGGATTATGAGGAGAAATTTTCTCTTGTTGCTCGATACACTTCTATCTAGACGATTATTTCCCTTGCAACATCCATGGGTTGAAGACTACATCAGATGGATGTGAAGACAACCATTCTCAATGGAGATATTGAGGAAGAAATATATGTCGAGCAACCAGATGGTTTCGTGATACATGAGAAGAAGTATCATGTATGCAGGTTGAAGAAGACCCTGTATGGACTCAAGTAAGCACCTCGAGCTTGGTATGCAAGGATTGATGGGTACTTGATGAGTTTGGGCTTCGACAAAAGTGTTGTTTATCCCAACCTGTACTACAATATTTTTAATGGTGAGTCCCTGATTTTGGTCCTCTACGTTGATAATTTATTCATCACCAATACAAAGAGCCTTATTGTTGAATGCAAATATGTGTTGGCCTCTAAGTTTGAGATGAAGGAACTTGGTATGATGCACTACTTCTTGGGACTATAGGTGTGGCAGAGAACTGATGAGATCTTCCCGATTCAGGGGAAGTACACAATTGAGATATTGAAAAATTTCAGGATGTTGAACTATAAGCCCATGGCTACACCAATGGTGACGAATCTGAAGAAACTAAGTGTGTCTTCTTATGATTTCGATGAGATTGATTCGACCATGTACAAATAGTTGATTGGAACATTGATGTATTTGGTTAACACCAGACCAAATATTTGCTATGCAGTGAGTTCACTTAGCCATTTTACGAGTCAACCGAGACAGACACACTAGATTGTCGTGAAGCATGTGTTGAGATACCTACAAGGAACAATTGGACATGGTATGAGATATACTTCCAATATTGACATGAGATTGCAGGGATATACTGACTCTGATTGGGCATGGAGTGCAGTGGACATGAAGAGCACCTTCGAGTGTTGCTTCCCTTTAGGATGTGTCATGGTTTCCTAGTGTAGAAAGAAACAAACTTCTGTGGCTTTGAGCACCGTAGAAGCAAAGTACATTGCATTGAGTGTGGCAATCTGCGAAGCAGTGTAGCTTCTCAAGCTCCTTGCAAATTTATTTGGACATGTGCTGGATTCCACCGTTATTCATTATGATAACCAGAGTTGTGTGAAGCTCTCAGGGAATCCAATGTTTCATGAAAAATCGAAACACATTGAGATCAAGTACCATTACATCTGAGACATGATGCAGAGGAAGGAAGTACTTGTGTAGTACCTTCCTACAGATGAGTAAGTTGTTGATGTTCTTACCAAATTGGGACGAAGTTCGAGTACTTCTATGATAGACTTGGCATGCCAGAGAATGCCTCCCTCGCTGAGAGGGAGTGTTGATGTTTACAGCTTCATGAGACATTCTCCAGATCATACTCCTCTGTGACTGAGTTGAGTTGATCTACGAGGACACTTATCCGAGAAGGGATAAGTGGGTTTGAGATTATAGCCCAACGTCCCTTGTGGAGAGAACATGAGGACATGTCAAGGGAGTTTACCTTGACGTCACACAGTATGGGGAGTTGACCCTAGTGTTTC
>ML783085.1:267215-302616 GCA_009831015.1 Picea engelmannii | reverse complement strand
CCTCGAAGAGGCCTGTGAACATTGCTATCTGAATCAAGTGCTATTTCTGTTCAAGTGCTATTTCTGTTGCTATTTCGTATATCATTTCTGTGTATTGTGAAGATTATGCTGGATATTATACTGTTATTCTGTTATTTCTAGCAATTCGTTTCTGTTCTGCATATTTTATATATCTGGTATCTTGCACACACTATGGGGAGTTGACCCTAGTGTTCCTAGAGGGAGTAGGCTCTAGAAGTCCACATGGGAGTGCCATGTGTGACATACCAGTTGCTACTATGGTTGTTGTGTACCACTGGCGGAGATTATGTGTCTCTAGACAGTAGTTGTGTGCTACTACAGTGGTTGTGTACCACTGGTAGTGTACCACTGGTAGTGTACCACTGGTAGTGAATGTGTGTCACTGGACAATAGTTGTGTGCTACTTGTTGATTATAGAGTAGTTAGTGGACTACTAGATGAAGACAACATGGAAAGATACCTATGTCATTAGACAATAGTTGTGTGCTACTAGTTGATTACATAGTAGTCAATCGACTACTAGATGAAGACGTCGATGGACTACCAGATAAGAGGGAGTGTTGATGTTTCAACATCAGGCGAACCTTCTCCTAGATTGGGCTGCATACCAAGGGAGATAGGATATATTTATCATAAAGGTGCACTTGTGGTAAATGGGCCTAGGCGTAGTCCTTCCTTGATCATGACAAGGAATAATATGGACTCGAGGTGCTTTCCACGTGTCAATTAACATCGAGCTGACATTCACTCACAAGGGTATACCCGTGGTGAATGACCCTGGTGAAGTCTTTTTCCTAGCCATGGTGATTTGACAAGGAATGATAAAATACTTAAGATGCTAGATGCTATAACACGTGGATCTAGAGTGAGCTTGATCTTAGAGAGATTTAGTTGGCTCGGAGGGAGAGATGCAGGGAGAGTTTCCCCTCAATTCAGGTGGGAGAGAGACATCTCCAAGCACTGATAAACACGTGTCATGAGTCTAGGGAAAAATTTGTATACTTCAGAGACAAACTTAGCATGATGTAGAATGTCTCCCTTGTTGAGAGGGAGTGTTGATGTTTGGACAACATCGGGAAGACATTCTTCTAGATTAATAATTAATAATATAATTATTATATATATATACAATAATAATAATAATAATAATAAATAGTTATTTATTATCCAAGGGATGCATCCTTTCATGGATGGTCACCATATGTTCTCTATATATGGAACACTCATCATTGTAATGAAATATCGATCATATATCATCTCATATAGAAAAATCAACATTTTTTTTTCTTTCTTGACCCCCCTCCGCTCAACGATTTTTTACTAGTAAAGTTTACGGAGGTATACATACCCTACCCCCTATGGATTTGAACTTGCGACCTCTTATGAGGAAACACATGTTCTTAACCATTAGGCCCACATAACAATGAAGGCTAATTCACTACATGCATCTATGTGTCTCTATGTTTGGACACAAATTGAAATTAATAAAACTGTATAATTTTAAATGAATACAAGGAGATAACACAAAGGTGGGGCATTGTAACATTCAAATTGTCCAATTTTTGGTGAGGGTGGTTTTTTCAGCGAGTTAAAATTCTACTTTTTTCAATCATTTTTTCAAATATCCGACGATCTGGGTCGTCTTAAAATTGGCCAAAACTCATGGATAAAGTTCCTAACAAAAGAGTGAACCTATGACTCATGGTATAGTTCCTACCGGATTTAGGGTCAATTTAACCGTATAAACAAGGCGATATGAGTGCCCCTTATCCCACGCCTAGAAATGAAGTTTATTGCAATCTTTTTTAACCATAAAATAATGTGTAGCTAGTACCAACAACCTGCAAGCCAATACTAACAAACACTTATGACTTGGCAAGGGTCGAGACGTCCGTGCAACGTTACACTCAAGGGGGCACCTACCCTTCGAGCCTCATCACAAGTGGCCAAAGGAATCATAAACATGTACAACTTATACCCCCACTGGTTTTGAACCTGTGACCTCCAAAAAAAAAAACATATTCTTAACCATTAAGCACACTCAAACTACAATCTTTTCTATTTTATTTTATAGAATAAAATGTAAAACAACCTTAATTTTTAATCTTTAAATAAGTGTCATATAAATTGAACCAAATATAATGACAACAACTAAGTTATATGCATTTCTAGTTAATTATCAAATAATATTAGAGTGGTACCAACTCTACTTTTTTTAATCCTTAAACACAAAAATTATCATTTAATAATTAAATATGTAAATTAATATCTAATAACCAAATTACAAAATAAACTATACACATATCTACCTTGGCCATGTGTATATCTATCTTGAAGATGTGTATATCTAATTTTTATTAATTTTTAAATTATAATTGAAAATAGTCCCATGAAGTACATGACGATGTTATTATTCCTGTCGATAGGCATGGTATATAGTGTTGAGTTAGGTTTGACTTTCTATTAGTTCTTGGTTGACCATAAAATATACACTCCTTTATCTAAAGTTTTAAAAAATAATGATTAATTTTAAATTTTAAATCTCATTTATCTGATATCTTATTGGCCAAAAACTTTGAAGTCTTATTGCTGCCTTCACTTCCCCCAATGTTATTGTAATAAATATCTCTGCCATCTAGTCATTTCATGCCTACTCCTTCTCTCCCTATCTCCTTAAACTTTCATTATTATATTCGACAGGTATATGCTACCTAGTAGCCTTGTTTATTTTTGGAAGGAGAGTGCATGACAACCTTGATCCATTATAAATATATCTCTCTTAAACATGTATATATTAATATATATGTATATAGATATATATATTACCTCTTATAATTAAGGGAAACATACAATTTCAATTTGATGGTTCTTAGTTCTAGAGCCTGGATTGTCTTGAAGGGAAACCGATCCTTTAAGCAAAAATAAGCCATAAACCCATAGATTTGTCCACAGTTTTGGAGCCTGGATTGCCCCGTAGGGAAACCAATCCATCCCTTTAATCAAAGAAAGACTGTAATCATGAAGACAAGTTTAAAAAGCAAAATGTAACTGCCTAGACACTATATTGTTGCGCAGGGAATAACCGAAAGAAAACTAACAGACTTGAGATAAATAACTAACATAAAACCGACAATACCGAAACCTATTTCCAGGGGTCATGGCATCTGGCCCGGAGGCGGTGGCGTGTCCTTCAACAAGATAATCCCTGCGTCGTCCACCACAGGCGGAACCGCTGCCACTAGACTGGCCTCTGGAGTGAAGAGTGAGTGAAGAAGGGTAGTCACACACTCCCCCCGACAATACATTAAATCCATCTTGAATCTCATGTCTGCTATATCATGGCGCAATTCGAAGACCAGGTTGTGCAGAATGTGCACAGTGTCCAAAAGCTACGCACAATCCTCACACATGGCTGGTTGGTCGTAGTCGGTATGGGGTTGTGTTGCGCTGCTTCTGTGGTTGATCGAAGGAGTGTAGCATGCTCCATAAGATGTGGCATGTTCGCAACCAGACCGAAGTGGGCTAGAGCCACGTCCTTACCAGGTTGAGAGATTACTATGGAGGGAGGTCGACAATGCGGAGTTGTCAGAGCGTGGGGACGTGCAGAAGTGCCAGAGGTGGAGGGGATATCACGAAAAGTCCCAGGAGAAAAACCCAAGGAGTTTCCAAGGTTGTCGAACCATTCCATTGGGCAAGACCAAGGACAGTGAAGAATTACCTGTTTGCCCGGGGCAATAGAAGACAATGACGAAGAAGAACCTCCAGAGTTGTTGTTGTGGGAGGAGCCCCTTACTGGTCCGCGTGCCATGTAGCCAGAGGAACGGTACCAGGCAGAGCCGCGCTTAGGGCGCCCATGCTGGTGGGGCATAACTAGAAAAACAATAGACTAGAAGGGACTAGAGGAAATCAATCAATGCCGGGTGAGGACACAGAGCAAACTTAGGAAGTGAGCAGGCGGAAGGAGAAGCATGCACTTAATCTTGTTGTCGTTGATCAAAACTATAAGTGCATGAGGTGACATACCCGTTAAGACGACCATCGCCATTAAATCTGGAGTAAGGCGAGAGTGCAGAGTAATTGCCAGAAGTATGCAATGGGAAGATTTCCCATGGGGGGATGAATTAACAAGGGCCTGGGTTGCCATGGTGCGCGCTACGTGGTAGCTCCAAGTCCCATCCTCCCAACCACCACCGTTAACTCCCTTCGTTGCGTGACACCGAGGAATTTTTAATTTTTATATTAAAAAAATCTTAATTTTTAATTTTTAAATTAAAAAAAAATACTTTTATTAATTTTTAATCTTTAAATGTCAATTCTGGTTAGTTCATTCGGTTAAAGTGTGGGTTTGGTTTGCTAGGCAACTTGAGTTTAATATCTTTATGGTGAGTTTAGTCGGGAGGAGACACCCAAAAATCCAACCATGTTAAGGGTTGGTGCTGCCCAAGCCTTAGCCAATGGTTAAAAATGCTTAGATACCTTTGGATTGTGGTTTCTTAGCAATGGTTAAAAACGCTGACCAAGAGATTAAGGGACACATTTCTAACAAACCAATTTTTTTTTTACTCTTTAAATTAAAAAATCATCTTAATTTTTAACCATCAAATTAAAAAAAATTATTTTTATTAATTTTTAATCTTTAAATTTAAAAAAAAATCTTAATTTTTAAACATTAAATTAAAAAAAATTAAAATCAAACATTTGCTATAGTCCAATCATAATCTTCCCTCTAAATGGAAATTTAGGTCATGCACTTTTAGTCCATGCAAAATTATTCTCTGAATATTAAGCGCCTAAATTTTTATAATCTATACATGTGGTACAAAATAGTAACGATTCAACACGTCAAGCACTCTGAATATGGCGTAAACAAATGCCTGTCTGCCTGCCTGTAAAAGGTTGAGAAGCAAAGCTATACGTTCCTCACACAGTTTTGCACACTCTAAAACCCTAGTTAGGGCTTTGGAGTTTCAGAAAACACAGCGGACAAAACCCTAGGCGGGTTTACAAAGCAGAATCTGTCTCTGTCTGTCTGTTTCTTCCCAATATATTTGAACAAGAAAGCTTGGCGCCGTTCATATCGACCCGCTTCACAATCATTCATTCATTTTTTACTGATTAGATAATTCTATATTTTAAACTGTTTCCACGCCATTGAAATTGAATATCAGATTTGTATTTGTCTGAATGGCGCCTTCATATTGGGACGAAGAAGAAGAGGAAGACGAGGAGTATGAGGCCTTCGGCGAGCAATTTGACAACGATATGGATGCCCTAAAGCGGGCATGCCAGTTGACAGGTCACGCGGACCCAGTCGCAGACATAGCAGAAGTGCCTGAATATGAAGATGAGGATGAGAATGAGGAGGACGACAGCCAATTCTTGCAGAGTATACAGAACAAATTGATGTTGGGATCCGCTCATGTTCGATTTCCGCTCATAAAGTCTGAACCCGACTTTGATCACAAACCCCTGGAGTCGGACGTCGAAGAGGACGATGCCGATATCCTTCAGGCAATTCGAAACAGATTTGCAGATCCTGGCTTGCGGGAGCAGGCGTCCACTAGTTATGGTATGAAATTCTTTGGCAAAAATCTTCTGTTGATCACTGCATTCTCCTTGTGAATTCGTGTTTTGGATAGTAATGAGGATTACAAATTTATAAGTTGTTGAAAGTAAGTACATTGTCTCGATATGTTGTGTGTTTCGTTAAAAGGGAGAAGATTAACAACCATGGAGTCCTAATTTTAGGGCCCATATGAAGCGCCTAAAGTAGATGGATAAGGAGAACTTCCAATCTGAGAGCAAAACCTGCCAGCATGGAAAATCAATGAACTTATTCATCAAAGCGCGTTATCTAGGTATGAATAGCCATCATCCGCCTGAAACGAGACCTATCCAAAAGCTGAAGTTAAAGCCTTCGCATTAAGCAGACAAACCTGCCCTAAATACTAGATAAAGAGAGTGAAAGTTCCTAGGATAGGACAGTAATCACACATCACAAGAAAGCTGATAAGTCTGCACAAGGGCACCTGAGCTAGGTCCAAATAACAAGCCTCTAATCAAGGAAGATTCTCCCAAAATAAGTGCTTAAGATAGGCTCCAATTGACCTTAAATAACTCCAATTCAGAAATAATAGCTCTCCAAGTATAGCACACTTGATGAAATAGGAAAAGCCCTCCAAAAACAGCAGTGAATTCCTCTAAAAAAGATGCCCTATTAATGCAGTAAAAGCATCTCAAATTAAATCTCAATATCCAATGCAAAGGCCTCCAAAGTGGTGCGCACTCATGCTGATAATAGAATCACAGAAGACAGCACCTAACTCAAGCTAAAAGCAT
This sequence comes from Picea engelmannii, assembly GCA_009831015.1. NCBI lineage: Eukaryota > Viridiplantae > Streptophyta > Pinopsida > Pinales > Pinaceae > Picea > Picea engelmannii. Next base: position 296,256 of record ML783085.1, on the reverse strand, counting down.
CCTCCAGAAAAGCACTTTATCTGCTGCTGGGTATAGGCTTCTTGTGTGAAGACTGGTGACTGCAAGTGCTAGTCACATTCATCATAAAATCAGTCTTAAATCGAAACTGAAGGAGGTGCCCATCTTGCTGGATGCATGTTGATTTAGAATCAGAAACAGTGCATGAAATCAGACTTCAGTTGAATCCCTGCGCTCCAATTGCTAGTCTGTTTAGTACAAAGGCAGGATAAAGATAATACCCACGGCAATGCCCTCTTCAAACCATAACAAACACAAGATAAATCTTCCCAAAAAGGCTCAATGGGAGCACCTTCTACAGCATATGCAAACAGCAGTCAACATGTATGCCACAATAAACCACAAAAGAACTCCAACATCAGCGCTCTTTCCTAGCTGCCAAGAAGCACTCAAGGACAGCACTGTTTTGCTGTTAATTATCTCCTAAGATCAGTGCTATCATGATGCAAAAAGAAGCTTGGGTGGCCTCCAAGCAACCACTCCTCAAGACCATAACCAATTATCCATCCTGCAGATCCATGTCCTTCATAAAAGCATCTATTTTAAGACTAAATTCAGGGCTAAACAGCTTTGCTTGCACTGCAAGCAACCTCTGAAATAAGCTGAATCCCTCGTCACAATGGTGTTCTTCTTAATATTGTTGTGTAGTCATGATAGGTGTGGACACTAAGTGCTGTCCCTCCACATAAGTGCTTGTAGCAGGCTTATGTGGATAGATTGGGTAATCTTCAAGAACCTTGCTGTAACTAGGCTTGGAACTTGCTGTCCTAGCCCCTTTAATCACCATTGAAAAGCTTATGCTAGAGGCAGGGTAGGTCACAGGTGATAACAATGGCTCCATCTCAGGGACAGCTCCCCCTGTGGGATGCCGAGAATACTAGTCTCTAATCTGCTGGAGAGATCTGTGATGAATAACCCATAAGAAAACAAGTCTTGGGCAATGAATAGCCTAAAACTGGATCTTCTTAGACTTTGGCTGCAAGACTACAGCAATTAAACTTTGATTTCTGTTTGCATCATGAAATACATCAACTTTGACCCTTTTTAATAACCCATAGACGTCTGATTATGAAAGTATGCATCAAAGACACTTATTGATGTGAAAGCAAACACACCAAACCAATTCACTAAATTGTTGTGATTCATAAGGGTCAATAGGAGAATCAATGGAACCAAATCTCACCAAATTCTGAAATAGCCTCCTCACAAGTGTGCTAGACACACAGTGCAAAAGCCAAGCACAAGTGCTGAAAACAGAAATACTCAAGTGTGTCTAAGAGAAGGATGCCAATTACAAGAGAGAACACCAAAATCAAGTGCCCTTAGGCTTATAACACTTTGTATTTTAGATGAAGAAGATCACAAGATGAGACGATACAAATGAGAGATTGAGTTGAGTTGTGTATTTATACCAATGTTTTAAAACTCAGACTCAGCCTTGGAATCAGTCAAGGGTCAACTCCGACTCAGACTCGGACTGATTTGTTTTCATTGACTCGGTTTTACTAAAAAGTACAGAAAATATTTAAATTTAATAAACATATTATTTTTTAAAGATTCCAAATCAATAGAGACAAGTCACAAAATATGCAAAGTCTGCTCATGCATATGCCATATACCAAGTAAAGGTGAATATATCAGAAAGATTCAAAATTCAAAATAGCACAAAGTGCAATACATAACATGATAACAGTAACACATATCAGCAACAAAATACATAATCAATGAGGCTCTAGCCTCTAAATGGCCTCCAAAGTCTAGGCTTTACAGTCTGGTAACATAACATGATAACAGTGACACATATCAGCAACAAAATACATAATCAATGAGGCTCTAGCCTCTAAATGACCTCCAGAGTCTAGGCTTTAGAGTCTGAAAAACATGCTACAAGCATCTCCTTTTGCCTAGCCTTGTCTTCTTCAAATTTTGTAAGCTGATTTTTCAATTCCAATCTAATCTGCCCAATCTCCTCTAATGGGGCCATGCATGGGGCAACTTGGCCTCTTCTACCAGCCAAGTGTTCTTTCAACCCATGAATCCCACCCCCCCTTTATTCATTTCTTGCAATATTTGCAATAAATCTCCTCATCCACAAGATCAACATGGATCCTTACAGGGTCTTTGACTCTTGGGGTGGCAGCCATGGTAAAATTTCAATCTGCAAATTCAAATATGCAACATTGCAAGAAACAAACCCCATCTAAATTCTTTATATGAAAAGTTTATACTTCAAAGTTCAAACTAGTAGAAGGCTAAAACTTGAAAGAAAAAACTTTAAAGATCGATTTCAGATCTGTAATTTAATGAGAGGAAAACCTACGAACACATTTATTATTGAACATATCGTATACTGTATACCAAAAAAAATCCAAGATCACTGCCAAACCAACTCCAATCTTATTCTAAAATTCAAATCACTATTCTTCAATGCTGCTCTAGATCTCCAAATGCTCACAAATGCTCAATGAGAGAAGTGTGAGGCAAATAGAGGGGGCATGGCTATCTTTATAGCGTTCATTTAGGGTTTGGGAGGGTTCTTTTAGGGTTTTAGAAACCAAAATTTAGTAAAAATTTAACTTTTTCACCTACATGTTGTGTGGTGGGTTAGAGGGTTTGACTAGATCTAGTAGGTACGGACTCGTCCGAGTTGACTGGTTTGGTATCGAACCGATCAAATCAAGCCTTGACTCGGTTTGTTCGGTACCAAACTTGTCGGTCGAGTCACCGGATTGGTCGTGTCGGACCAATTTAGGGTTTGCTCGGTTAACTCGGCCTAGTATGAGTCCGAGCAGACCGATTTTTAATACACTGATGCACACACACATATATAACTTTGTGTGTATGTGTGTGTATGTTCGTGGCCTCGTGTCCCCTTGTGGGGGGTTATGTGTTCCTGTGTCAGCTGACTTAGCTATGATTATTATGATGGAATTTAGCCAACTTACAATACTCAAATGAATCCTTTTTGTTGAGATGTTGTGGGTGGGGTATCTTTTCCGCCAAATTCACCCAGGACTTGCTCTTGGCCCTAACCACATGAAATGACCCATTTGCATGGTTGAGATGACCCATGAGGGGTGAAACATGTCTCTGAGGAATTTGAAACTTGGTGGGGGTATGAAACATCCTCGTTTTACCATCCAACCGAGAGCTTGTTGATAATGCCATAAAAATATTTATCAACTGATAAATGACTACATTCATCAATAGTGTAAATTCAACTATATCTACCCACAAATATGTGATACTTACAATGACATCCTAATGTTTGTTCAACTCATCTAAAGTGCATAAGTTAGAAGTAACCTTCCCAAATTCATTCTCTGTTTTGGATACTTGACAATGACTATTTTTCGCCAAACTTCTTGTCTCATAGTTTCATTCCCATATTATTTGAAGAATACAATCTTGTTCGTATAGAGTTCCCAACTAGCTTAACTTTTGCTTTACTTGAATTCCTTGAGAATCTAGCAAATGATTGCCAAGGCATGTGCGGTGCATAAATAAGGGTGCTTTATCATGAATAACCAATTGTTTTATGAATTTGGTAGTGTTCATTTTGCTTGCTAGATGGAATAACAATACAATACTTTTTAGCAAATTTTGTTGACATGAGCATATAGATGAATTAATAGCTTGATTGTGATCCCCAACATAATTTCTAGTGTGCAATGCAATTATCCTTGATAATTCAACCAAATCCTCTTCTCCAATATACAATGAAGCTAATGTTGACAAAGCACTCTCAAATTCTAGAGCATCCAAGTTGTGGACATAGATGTTAACTTTATCCTTATGGTCCTCAACATGACCAATATTTTCCTTGTCACCTTCATATTCCATCTCTAACCTCCATTGTAGAAACTTTGTGTTTTGAGATTGATCTCCTTTGATCTTTATAAAGTTAAACATATTTTGAGAAGTATTCTTCTTGATAAGATTCCCATGCTCCTGGATATTCAACAATTAGGGATACAAGGCACAATGCATCTCCTCTTAGAAATTTTCTCCATCTAGGGATTTTTTCCATCATTGGTGTCCACCCAAGAGGCCAAGAAAGTGCTTTGATACCATCGTTATGATCCTGTTGCCGCCTAATCGACACCCCGGGTCACGTGGAAGAAATCTTGAATCCACTAGCTGTGGCCTTGGGGGCAAGTCTCGAGTTGGGTAGCTGTCACCTGACACTCGACTCCTTCGTCTAGGCTAACTCCCAGCGAAGCCAAGGGGGGTAGTCCCTAATAAAAGAATCTAAGGCTTGATTAAGCTAAATGCAATACATTCTAGGAGTTAATGAAACAAGAGAAAAATAACCAATCTACTCTAATAACATATAATGACACATAAAATGATTGCTTATGCAAGAGATATTAAGCAAATGATGTACTTCAACCCAAATGATAATACTTGAAAGTAAATGATAATAAGCAAATATAGATATTGTAGACCAGTGCCAAAAGTAAGAATGTTGCTGCAAGATGAATGTGTTGCAATGCTCTTGGTAAATTTTATTAGTTAAAGATGACTGGTTGAATTAGTGGGTTAATTCAATTAGATGGACCGACAGTGCAAGGCCATTCACGAGTGCATGTTGGAGATTAAAAGTGTGAAAATGAAATCTAAACTAATGTTTGTTTCCTTTCACCACTATCCCTCAAATGGGTACAAGAAAGATTGCAAGGAGTTCCAATGGGGAGAGAACTAATCTCAATGAATATCCCCATGAATTCACATGTCAATCTGCCGATATGATTCCGTATTGAGCAATAGTAATAGAAGGTTTTCCCTAATTAAAATTACTCTACACGAATGCAATCCCTCTCTGGTTCGTGCCAAGATCCAACAAGCTGGCGAGGTCGAGAGCACAACAGGGCCTTAACAGGGAAGGTTTATTTCTTTGCAAAAATTGAAATATTGAAAAAGAAACTAAGCTAACTAATCTAAGAAATTGAAACTAAGCTAGCTGTTTTGTGGTGCTTGGGTTTATTTTAAGTTTATTTTAACTTGCTGAAATGAAAATGAGCACATGCAAAAAAGGAGACAATCCCCCCGGGAGTGGGGGGATGAGAGGCCTAGTGGGTGATCCCACCACTTATTTTGAGTTACAATATTTTTGGAAGAAGGTTTGATGGTATTTTATAGATTTAAGACCAACAAACTTACAATAATGAGAAAAAAATGATATTGGAAGAAGGTTAGGTGCCTTTGGTGCTCCGGATCCTCGAAAATCGAGTAGAGTTTCCCCTGGGCTGTTTGTCAAACCTGCAAAAAACAACAAGCTAATGTGGACGAAAGTTGCCCAAAACTGATTTGGGACAGCCTGCAAGAGATGTTAGACTTTATGCAAAAAATACCAAATGAAAGTTTAAGGAAAGTTAGCAAAGTTTAACTAAGAAAGAAAGAAAAAAAGCAAGCCTTCTTAGTGATTATTGTTTGCTGTTTGGGACAGCAAACAGTAAGGCACTAAGATTGCCAAATAAAGAATTAAAGCTCTCAAAATTTACTCTACTTTATGCTAGTTCTAGTTTTAATTATAGCAAATGAAAGTGAAATCTAGATCTAACAAGTATGCGTGCAAAAATAGAACCTACTTTTGATTTACAAATTTAAATTAAGATCTACTTATGCATGTGAAGAAAGTAACCAAGGAAATCTTTAATTTATTGAGAAGGAGAGAGAGAGAAGCTTGGTAATGCGGAATCCTTGGTCTATGGAGTCTTCGGGTGAAAATCCGAGGGACTTTGTTCTTGATAGGCTTGAAGCTTGTGGAATATTGAACTCAAACCAGCCACTTCTCCAAGTATGAGGATCTGTAAAACTTAATAAACTTGCAAACAATCTGTTAAATATTGGTGCTCCCTACACATGAAATCTAGATATCATGTTAATTAACTGAAATTTGCATGCAAATCTTTAATCGCATATGTAAAAAGACATAAGATCTAAGAAACAAACTAGCTTAGAAGATCTTTCCCTACCATGTGAGTCGTGACAACACCCCTTCAAAAGCCAACTTACGAAATTATAATGCAAATAACTAAGCTACGGTTACCTCATAAATTCAAACATGAACATCGAGCATCCACACAAGTAATGCCATCCACCATATTGACCTCCGAAGCCTTTTATTCCAATAGCAAAAAGATATTACATCAATGTTACAACAACAAGCAAGCCCAAACTCTCATTACCCAACAATGGAGAAGAGTGCTTGCTTAAATAGGAAGTGGGGCACATTTCCCAAGGAGGGGGGGCGTTGATCCCAAGGTAGACAATCCGAGTGGATGGATAGATCAGGCCACATCTCATGCAAAGTGAAGATAGGCGCCACAAGTCAAATCAATGGAGAGAGGAGGCAACACATTGCCAAAGGGAGGTGACAACCTCCTTGGGATGTGCGCCCCTCTTCTAAAATGCACCACATGCTTGAGGAGGTGCGCACCCTCTCATTGGGATGTCCTCCCACTTCACTCAACTCCACTCGACCTCACTCTCATGTGCCACTAACACTCACTGAACAAAGAGAGAGGGTGAGTTAGCTCAAGACATGCTAAAAACATGTTTTCAACATGTTTCCTTAATAATAGGGAGCTGATTTATTTGTCTTTTATTCACCTTTTTCGAGTAAATTGTCTTTTTAATGAGAAAATGTCAATCATTTTTCTTGAAAAGGGGGTACAAGGGTACAAGGGGTATTCTGGGTTAGAAAACGATACCCCCCAAGGCATATAACACCTCCTAGTACCACTTATTTAATATTACATCAATTTACAATGTAAAAATCCTGTTTTACGAATTTTTTTTACGACTTATTAAAATAATTAAAAAAAGCCTAGAGGGACCTAAAGCCTAGAGGGACTCTAGATAAATGATTAGCATGGTAATATACATTAGACACTAGACTCAGACAAAACACACTAAGGCCTACCCATTAGTACACACTCCAGCTTTGGAGGAAGTGAGTGAAAAAACTTAGAAAATTATAAATTGCTAAAAAGCAAGATATAATTAACAAGTGAAAAAACACACTCTAGAGTATGCACTGATGACCAAGTCTTAGAGAGCCGAGTCTTTTACATAATAGAGACCTCATGCTAGCTCATTTTATTGCAATTCCCCCGAGGGGGTATGTGTCATGTCCCCATTTTTGGATTCCCCTGTTCGGTAATGGAAATGTCTCCCATGGCTCGTCAGTAAAGGAAAAGGAAGTAAAAAGGGGGTTATTTAATGCCACTTAGTTAGGAGATGTTATGTATTTAAAGTGACATTAAGGAAATGAAGTAACTTTAGATTAGTAAGTTGATTAACCATTATTAAAAGTGACCTTTAATCTTAAAGTGAAAGAAAAAGGGAGAAAAGGGTTATATTTGATTTAGTCAAAAAGGGAAAAAATCTAGAAGGAATGGAAAAATAATAAAAGGAGGGGTAGAGCCTCACTTTTGACATTATGATTTGATCTTTCATTTTGGAAGTGCTCTTGGAGCCATTGTTTTGTTAGGGTTTAGCAAAACCCTTCCACTATTGGTTTGGTTTCAGTGGTGCAATATCCACCCTAGCTAGACAAGAGGGGAATCCGCCCAGGATTTCCATTGGAGCCTAGACTAGACGGGAATCCATCTAGGATTTCCATTGGAGCTTCAGTTGAGTTTGTTTCAGTTTGGAGGTGTATCGTATTACACAAGAGATTGGCGAAACTTTATGGAGAAGTTCGTACTCTGATTTCGTAGGTGCTTGGAGGGTTTCAGGAAACTGTGTTCGGAGTCATCCCCGCGGGTTGAGCATAGGGTGTCCCGCGAGGCCCTCGCTAGTTGTCCAAGCCTCGTCATGCGAGGCCCCACCAAACGTCCAACTGTGTCCCGCGAGGCCCTCTGCAATCTGAGTTGTAGAGCTGTTTTGGGTACGAGCGACCGAATTGCTGCAACAAGTGTTGTTGGAGCCGCTTGTCATCGTCTACAACAGAGGTTTACAAGGTTATTGCATCATTCTTGGAGAAGGATTGGAGATTTGGAGTCAGCCTTCTGCAGATTGGAGAAGCCATCTACTAGGAGAGATCAGGGAACTACACTAGGTTTTGGTTTTCAGTTTATTGTTTGCTAATTTGTCACAGCTGCTACAACAACCCTAGTCATTTTATTGTGTGGTCAAAATTCTATTATTAATAAAGTGAAAATGTTGACGAGGACAGATGGTGCTCATAAGTTTATTGAGGACCTTATGTGGAAAACTTAGTTGGAGGAGAGACAAAGGGGAGTTGTAGGTGGGGTCACTAGTATCCAATTACGTATCATCAAAGAAGCACTGGAGCAGATAACATCTGAGTACTTGTAGCTGTTCACGGATAGGGACCTTGCTCTCAAGTTCGTCGAGGACAAGGAAAGGGAGATTGAGGAGCTGTGTTACCAACTTAGTTTGGCACGCCCTTCATCGATGACAACAACAAAGACTCCATCATCTTTGGTAGCAGTGACACATGATGGCATGAGTGGCACTCATGATCTGAGGGAGGAGCCTCTTGTGACGATTCCACACGAGGAGCATTCAGAGTTGCAGGTGTATGAGGAGAGGTGTGACACATAGGGTTTTGACCGTGCACTTGTTTTGCATTGCAGGAATCATGAGCCACTTCTTTTGGCTCAAGGCTTAGCTACATAGGAGGTAGTTGAGTAAATTCCTTGTGGACCAACCAACAAGGAAGTATATGCACCAGTCGATTAGGGTATTGAGTATAGGATAGATGCGGATACATCACTCTGGGATCCAAGTTTAGTTGATATTAGTGGAGTGATTGATACGGTAGCACACATAGGATACAAGGTGCTACATGATGATACGGGGTGTGCAGTAGTATACAAGAGTATACAATGATGTACGATGGTGTACGACGGGTTTCTGGGACGTTTCCCCCAAGGAGACCTACAAACAAGGACTTCAGACATATCATTGAGTTTGGTTCACCCAGGATCGATGAGTGGATGGATGAGCTTCATGGAGAGGAATATTCCTCGGAGATTGATCTTTGATTGGGATATCACTAGAGCAGGGACAAAAAGTAGGATACCCGCAGGATCGCTCTCAGATGTTACCTTGAGTCCTTGGTCATACCATTGGGGTTGACCAGCGCATTTGACACTTTCCAGTCTTGCAAGCAACGGTAATGGCATATAGTGCTATTTTCTGATGCCAAAAGTATATTCGACAGGACATGGAGGGTTCACCTGAGTTAGGTGAGTGAGGCAGGTGGGTTTATAGCCATGTTAGAGTTCTTTCATTTGGGCTATGTGGTCATAGCACAGGAGGAGATCTAGATTTTATTGGATTATTTCACAAAGATTTCAGTTGACAGAGTGGTGGATGGCATTATCCACAACGAGGGTTGCACACATGTAGTCCTTGAGTCCACACTTAGGGAGAATATTATGATGGCTATGTGTGATTCACCTTTGGCAGGGCATTCTGGGTACTCGTACGAGTCTGAGGCATCGCAGGTGACATGGATACTTTCCATGGAGGTGTTTAGACTCCACAGATCACTTGAGTTCCTTGACAATGATCGAGATAACATATTTTCCAGTGCAGTTTGGTAGGGGCCGAACAAATTATCAGGCACAGAGTTGATTCCTAGTACTTGGTTTCCACCAGATGATGGCATACCAGGGACATGGCTCATTTTGATTCCAATGGTTACCAATATGGCACAACAACACCTAGTAGGTATTGGGAGTAGTGGACTTCCAATCTGGTGGTTTGATCTGGGAATTCATTTGAGTGATAGATTGATTCAGATGATGACGATGATCGGCATATCCATGACAGCGAGTGGTCTGCTTTATTTTTGGGACGTCAATAGAGGGGAGGTCGAGACTTACTCTATATGGCAGGATAGGCTCGAGGTCGGCTGTGAATTTGCAGACTTAGACTTCACTGGGACACCTTCGCAGGGGAGAATTTAGGATGGTGGTTTCAGTCCCTTTAGGGAGATTAGGTTGGGGTTCTTGGAGAGGAGGATGCATACTGGGAGCATTGGTCTGACGGTGATGATTAGGGTGGTACAACGTCAGCATGGTGGTACCTTTCCGGGATTAGTGTGGGACCCTGGGATTACATTGTTTGACAGTTCAACTACTATTAGAGAGAAGAGCATCGGTTTTGACTTTCCAGAGTTTACTTTTGGGAGGCTTAGGAGTGGTTGCTTGGACGAGTGGCCTTTCGAGGAGTTGACCGAGTTTATGTAGCTGATGATTTTTTGGCTTATCAGGAGCAGTCTGGTGGATTCTTGTATTAGCACCTTACAAACCAGTGCTATGAGTAGAGGGTGTTGGAGTATTAGGGATTTTCCCTTTGATACTTGGGGACTAGGTGTAGTGGATGCCCTATCAGTTGATGACCACATAGAGTTCTCTATGATGTCTGATTTTAGAGTTGGTTTAGACGACTTCTTTGAGATACATTGGCTGGGTATGATCCTCGATAATGGGTGCGATCCTTTGAGGCATTACAACTTGTGGATGCAGGGGGGGAGGATGTAGTTTAGGCAGGAGGATCAAATATTTATGATCAGAGTGGCGCAATGACAACATGATCAGTTGATGACCACATAGACTTCTCTATGATGTTTGATTTTAGAGTTGGTTTAGACGACTTCTCTGAGATACATTGGCTGGGTATGATCCTCGATAGTGGGTGCGATCCTTTGAGGCATTACAACTTGTGGATGCAATTTAGGTAGGAGGATTAGATATTTATGATCAGAGTGGCGCAACGAAAACATGATGAGTCCTTTCTGAGGATATCTTGGGACCCTGGGATTTCAGTAGGAGACAGTGCAACAGTTGACACAGAGACAAGAACCTGCTTTTGCTTTCATGAGATTGGTTCCCTAGAAGAGTAGTTCCTTGATGGGTTGACCGAGTTGTTGCTGCACTGAGTGACCTTACTTGTTGGTGGTTTTGAGGAGGCCTCTTATGTTAGTACCTTATTGGACCACGCCTTGAGCGGAGGATGCTTCACATCTTACAGGGTAGTGTGGGACCCTGGTATCATTTTGAGTTTCTGTCTGGATTAGTCGATGGAGCGTCAAATCGTGATGGCATTGTTTGAGGACAAACAATCTTTGGGAAGGGAGGATTTGTCATGTCCCCATTTTTGGATTCCCGTGTTCGACAGTGGAAATGTCTCCCATGGCTTGTCAGTAAAGAAAAAGGAAGTAAAAAGGTGTTATTTAATGTCACTTAGTTAGGAGATGTTATGTATTTAAAGTGACATTAAGGAAATAAAGTAACTTTAGATTAATAAGTTTCTTAACCATTATTAAAAGTGTCTTTTATCTTAAAGTGAAAGAAAAAGGGGGAAAATGGTTATATTTGATTTAGTTAAAAATGGGAAAGTTCTAGAAGGCATGGAAAAATGATAAAAAGAGGGGATAACTTGGGACGCTGGGATTTCAGTAGGAGACAATGCAACAGTTGACACAAAGGCGAGAGCCAGTTTTTGCTTTCATGAGATTGGTTCCCCAACAGAGCAGTTCCTTGATGGGTTGATCAAGTTCTTGCAGCACCGAGTGACCTTGCTTGTTGACAGTTTTGAGGAGGCCTCTTATGTTAGTACCTTATCGGACTACGCCTTGAGCGGAGGATGCTTCACATCTTACAGGGTAGTGTGAGACCCTGGTATCATTTTGAGTTTCAGTTTGGATCAATTGATGGAGCGTCAATCTTTGGGAAGGGAGGATTTGTCATGTCCTCATTTTTGGATTCCCCTGTTTGACAATGGAAATGTCTCCCATGGCTCGTCAGTAAAGAAAAAGGAAGTAAAAAGGGCGTTACTTAATGTCACTTAGTTAGGAGATGTTATGTATTTAAAGTGACATTAAGGAAATGAAGTAACTTTAGATTAATAAGTTGCTTAACCATTATTAAAAATGACTTTTAATCTTAAAGTGAAAGAAAAAGGGGGAAAATGGGGAAAAGGGTTATATTTGATTTAGTCAAAAAGGGGAAAGTTCTAGAAGGCATGGAAAAATGATAAAAGGAGGGGTAGAGCCTCACTTTGGCATTATGATTTGATCTCTCATTTTGGAAGTGCTCTTGGAGCCATTGTTTCATTAGGGTTTAGCAAAACCCTTCCACTATTGGTTTGGTTTCGGTGGTGCAATATCCACCCTATCTAGACAAGAGGGGAATCCACCCAGGATTTCCATTGGAGCCTAGACCATAGGGGAATCCATCTAGGATTTCCATTATAGCTTCAATTGAGTTTGTTTCAGTTTGGAGGTGTATCAGATTACACAGGAGATTGGCAGAACTTTACGAAGGAGGTTGTACTTTGATTTCGCAGGTGCTCAGAGGGTTTCAGGAAACCGTGTCCAGAGTCATCCTCGCCGGTTGAGCATAGGGTGTCTCGCGAGGCCTTCGTTGGTTGTCCAAGCCTCGTCACGTGAGGCCTTGCCAGACATCCAACTGTGTCCCGCGAGGCCCTCTGTGATTTGAGTTGCAGAGCTGTTTCGGGTACGGGCGGTCGGATTGCTGCAGCAGGTGTTGTTGGAGCGGCTTGTCATCGTCTTCAGCAGAGATTTACAGGGTTATTGCATCATTCTTGGAGGAGGAATTGAGATTTGGAGTTAGCCTTCTGTAGATTGGAGAAGCCATCTACTAGGAGAGATCAAGGCACTACACCAGGTTTTGGTTTTCAGTTTATTGTTTACTGGTTTGTCACAGCTGCTACAACAGCCCTAGTCATTGTATTGTGTGGTCAAAATTCCATTATTAATAATGTGCCATATTATCTCTTCTATCTTCCGGGGTACACCACATGTTTGACAAAATGCCTATCTCTGGATTATATACGAAATGTTTGTAAAAAGTCCTCAATCAGCTTAATAACATATAAAGTGTATAACCAGAACTACCTTAGACAGTAAAGCTAGCACAATTCTATTTGGGGACATTACAATATGGAACATGCATAAAAGAAGAAGAAGAAAATTTTGAATGGGCTGTAATGCCCGGCTGGACTTCTGAACTCTGAATTTGAACAAGTGCCTTGTTCAATCTTTGCGGATCATCGTCAGTCCTGCTTGGTGCAACTAGAGAGGTAACAGAGCCTAAATCCTCGAGGGCCCAATGGATGCACTAACATAGGACTAATATTAATATGACAAGAAGTTTAGTGTTATAACAAGTGATTTAGTTATAATATCAATAGATCCAGTGGTAACAATGGTAATTTTGGTATTATTAATCAGTAAATTTTTCCTTTTTTCTTAACTGAAATTGGGAAAATTTGTATTATAAAAGCTGTAGCTAGTCTAAACAGTGAAAGTACATCTTACTGCTGTCTAGAGTTTCTGAGAAAAATAGACAGCTTCTTGTATGCAAAAATCAGAGCTTACAAATGTCTTCAGTCAAAACATCCCAGAACTTCTTACAGCTTTATATTCTGAAGAAAACACCAAATATTCTAATTGCTTTAAAGAACGTTAAAACTTAACGAAAGACATGGTGGCTGTGAGCTTCTTCCAATCCAACATTGGAAGGAAAAGAGTCATGTTTTCCAAGCTCCATATCCTCTATCATCTTGTGAACCATGTCTTCTTTATATTAATCAGTAAATTAAGCAAACAAATTCTGAAATATTAATCAGCATTAGATCCAACACTAGGAACAATGACTGAATGATAGAGATTTCAGCATAGAAAACCTTTAGAACCTAACATGTATTGGGAAGCAAACATGAATCTTAGTAGAAAATCAATGTATAGTTGAATATGATATAATTTAGAAAACCAACACATAACAAGAAGAAATTTCTTGAGAAGGTATTGATGCCAACTCGGGCCCAAAGTCTCCATGCTGCATTATGGATGCTGCACTTGGCCAAAGAGTAAGTTTCTCAAGACTGTTTTCAACAAAAGCATTCCAACATCATAACAACATTCTTATGGGCCTATTTATAATCTCCTCTCCCACTACTCCTTTGTTCTTTGCATGTGGAATAGGCGGTTCTACATGCATGCATGGTCTTTAGCATTTTTCCGCCTAACAAGATTCCTATTGCCAATTGTGGTTTTATTTTAGAAATTCCCACCTAACATGATTCCTATTGCCACTTGTGGGTTTATTTCGGAAACTTCCACCTAACAACATTCATATTTACACTTGCAAATGAATTCCTTTTGTGACTTACTTTAACGTGTACTATGGTAGTGAATGTCCTACCCAATACAAATTAACATAAAACCCCTATGACTAACATAATGTGCAATGACTAACATTAAATTCTATAACTTAAAGTACCAGTGGCTACATAACTAACATAGAATGCAAATGGCTAATTACAAAGTACATTATCTTTGGGCATCATAGCAGATAATTGACACCATGTAATCCACATTAACTGTAGAAAATGTGAAACTTACTCGACATCAATTGCATTTGATGGTTTGAAACACAAAACAACAAATCTCAGTTACCTTTGATCTTATATTAAGTTGGACAAGTACAATAGAAAATGTTGGACAATGGAAATTGTACAGCTTCTTTTGTCTAAACCTCGACCATGAAATCTATTCCTATGTTGTAGATGAGGACATAATTATCCCAAAGGAACAACAGTGATGTCCAAAATCAGGAGAAGATGCTTGAAGACTGAACTGACAACTTGGGTCTGTGGAGAGATGTATGTGATAAAGATATGGTTGATTTATATTACGTTATTGGCGTTATTAATCTCAATCCTTAGAATTTGGCATAAACTATAAACTATCAAGTTAAAACAAGTAGTAGTGTTTGCCTATGCTGTAATTTAAGTTAGGTAATGCAAAATGGAATGCTCCTTTTTGATCAACTTCATATGTGTATAGCACACAAGTTCAACAATCTCTAGCAGCAAGCTATTTACTAATTATTAGAAGTTAATGCCAGCATGCGCTAAGTTAGCCAATGGGGATTTCATTTATGTGGTGGATGATGACATAGGTATCCCAAGGAACAATAACATGTAAAATTAGAGGGAACCACTTAAGGTAAAGTGGCCCTTGACAACTTAGGGCTAGGGAGAAATTTATGTGCTTTGAAGTTATGTGGGATACACATCATCGCTAGTGGCCTTGTTGATTCCAATCCTCCAGCTTTAGCACTAGCTTTAATTTGAAACCATTACTACTTTACGTGATGCATTTTACACATGGAGTTTAATTTTCATTGGAATATCTAATATTTATCCATTTTCCTTGTGATTATTGCATGATTAATCTTATATGATGATAACTGATGGATTGTGCTATGATGGATTTATGTACTCAATTGTCTCTTAATATGTTTTCTTAATATTCCATCTGATGAGGATACCAGTCTAATGTTCCTTTTATTTGAATACTTTCTTTTTAAAATTGAAAATAGCTTTCGTTAATGACAAAAAGGTATGCAATTATTACAATGGCAATTTAAGAGCAAAAAATTAAGGGATACTAGAGATGGACCAGTAGTTGCTCTAGGCATCAACCAAGCTTGGCATAATTACTAATAAAATGTGCAAATAAGAAAATTAGCAACAAAAGTGTCACTATTAAAGTGTGTAAAGATCCATACATCATAAATACAAAAGTAAAGATAACAGAGATTCTAAGCACAAGCATGTGACATAAACGATCGAGGGACATAGCTGTCACTTTTCCATCATCGCCTACATGTATGTTAGAGTGCCTCAGTCATTATCATCGACCCTGTTGATATTTAGTAAGTGCCTCAGGGAGTGGGAAATTCAAATCGTTGCCCTACATCTTCTGTTCTGGCTCACCAGAGAATGATATGGCTAGACTAACAATGGGCTACTTATTTTTCCAAGGTGATTATTTTAACCAAGGTTTGTTTGATCTGTTCTGCCTCTATCTAAAGGTGGCAGGATTTCTAAGTGTGCCTCATCATGTGGCCTGCCATGGAAGCTGTGGCAAGACCAGATGTGATTTCTGTCCCTTCAATCTGTACTTGTAGAGCCTTCCTTTGGTGGCACTTTTGTTCATAATACAAGGCATATTACTCCAATGATTAACAAAGCTATGTAGAATTCCTGATTCTGATGCCACTTTCTTGGCCTGGTTTTGGATCTGCATGGCACAATTGTACAGAATGGTAAAACAGTAAGTGAAAATCAACGACTCTTGAAGAAGAGAATGCCAGTGTAGAATGTGATTTTGTTTTCTCTACAAAAAATAACGAGTCTCAAATTTTAATGATTGCTTTGTAGTATAGAAATCAGAAAGTAGTCATCTCCTAAAAGAGCCTCAAGGCTTGAGCGAACTCACAGGGGCTGTTTGATTGGAGATGCATATCTGCCACCTGGTGCCTTAATGGTCGAACTTTGGGACAGAAAAAGAAAATATGTAAAAGGTTTTTCGTATTATGGAAGGGACAAACGAGGTGAGCAATGGCCATCTTGGCCTGTCAAAATCATATAGCTAAAGCTTGAAAGTAAGATACCATGTAAAAAGGCTTTTTGTCCCTTAATACTTCCTTACTTAACTTCTCTTGTAAAAACAAGCTCTCAAAAGGATTTTATTTCCCAACTAGAAGCATGCTTAAAATATTTTCTTTGGTTCTTTTATGTTTGATACATTACTAACTTTAACTTATTAAGTTTATAAGTAATGATTTGTTGTAAACCTTGTAGAAGTGTTACTGTTAGTATTATGAAGGGGAATGACTGTGGTTATTATGAGCTTATGAGGGCATACTATAAAACCGTCCTTTTGTCCCTCTGCAACTGTTGACTTCTTTGGCTTATTTTAAATTTACCTTTTACTTCATTAAAATTTTGAAATTTTAACAATCTATACATTGTACTGCCTTATAATTCACTAGAGAGTGGATGCCCACGAAAGGATTCTTAGACTTTAGGAGTAGTATTCCTTCAATATTGTTTGTGATATTTGCTATGAAGTGTCCAAGGTCATCCATAGTCATTTTTGTCCATTTCCTGATTGTTTTAGGTGTATCTTGCTCCTCCATTGTGTAATTTGCTTTTAGCATTTCTCTTGAAACAATGTCTCTACTATTTTTGTTGGTTTTTGTAGTCGGACAAGTACTTCCACAGAGGCTCGGTGTCTAGCCTGTGGAAGTCGTCCTTGTAACCTCTCTGTAAACCTTAGGAAGTTCACTTTATGAGTAAGTGTTCTTTTTATTAATTAAGTTAAATGCCTAAGTTAGTGGCATTAGTAACTTAAGTGAGAGTTTGATTAAGTCATAGCAGTTAGATCTAAATTGAACAAGAGATTATATCTCAGCCGTCGATCACTTTAGGAGATCTAGGGTTTTGGACTTAGGTCAAATCTCAAGATTATAAAGGCAGCCTAGGTGAGAGGAGACACAAGTGATGGTACACAAAGAGTGAGTGAGCACTCAGGTGTGCTGGGGCAGGGGCCGAGGAAAGAGTGCAAAGGGGCAGCAAGGAAGATATCAGTCGGCAAGATCGAAGGACAAATCTTGGGCTAGGCTATTTGCTGATTTGTATTTCTTCAGAAGGGCCATTATCCTAGGATGGGAGCCCTGATTTTATAGCAATAAAATCATCACAGAACCGATTTTCTCGCAAGGGTTTTTCCAGGGGTTGTTTACCCGAAATCTCGTGTGCTATGTGTGATTGGTTTCTGTGTTTTATGCTTCCACTGATTTTCGTTGAGTAACCTAGCTGTGCAATTGTTCAATAAAGTGATTTTATTAGGAATAATTGTCGGGTGCTAGGTGTGCAGGAAAATTTAACAATTTTGAACTTTCAATTTTTTCAGTTATGCTTTTGGATGCCGTAGCTCCATTGTTTATGTCATATGTAATGATTACTACTAGAAGTTTTTTTGTTAGCAAGCACAAATATGATGTTATTGGTTACATCTATTGCAGATTCAATTGTACATAGAAAAAAATAAAAGATTATTATTAATGTTGTTATTTTTAATTCTCTCTTTTAAAAATCAGTTTTGTATGCTATTAAGTAGTAGAACTCACATAAATGATAATACATATTGGAGCATGCAACTTATCAAATAATACCCAGTTTATATTAATTGAAGGTAGAGGTCCAGATTTCCAAAATGATTGAGGTATTCATCATAAGCTTTGTCCATTGCAAACCATGACATGGATGAGGTTGTTGGAAACTCTAGGTTTAATAGCTGAACCTATAGGGCTGCCTTTAACATCCCATTGCTCACACTCACTTCCACAAAAATAGTAAATGTTTAACCTTTGTCTTCTCTTCGAAGAGATTGACCAAGTTTTTGAGTTGGTTGTCTTGTCTCTACCATTTGTGTACCTTTTTTGGGTTCATTTTTGGAGGGAGGTTGGGAACTTGTCAATGATAGATGGAGGTGGTTTGTTTCAAGGAGAGGGGTCAATGCTATAGTTTGCTTCATCTAATATTACATGTTCTTGACAACGTCTTGGTGACTTATATTTTCTTTAATTTTCTTGGCATTACTTGTTGAATTACTGTTGAACTTTTAATCATTTTGCATATGCCTTTCTTTTCTCTCTCATACGACTTGTATCTATTCTCTGCTGTGATCTACAAATTTAAATGAAACAATATATTGATAGGACTCAATATTCTTTAACTCCAAACCTTCAAATCACATGATCACTTTGAATGACTAAGCAACTACGCTTAATAGATTTTGTTCCTAGTTATTTGCTTCTATAGGAAGTATGGGTGTTGAGAAATGCATAGTGCAACCATACACATGTCCACGAGAATGAGAAGAGTTGACGATGACAATGGATCATGTAAGATTGGCCCTTGCATTTTCCACAAGCATAGAGAATATAAGTATTGCCCATTGAAGGAAACTAGAAATTCTATGACAAAGATTCATGGAAACAAAATTGGGACAAAGAGTTAAGAGGTATTCGATGATAACATATAATTTGCAGTTCTTATGATTTAATTCTGTAGTTCAAATATGAGGAATTTGTTTTGTTTTCTTGAATATTCTAAAAAAAAATTGATAAAAGGAAGATGAACAATGTTTGAAGCGTTGAATTCAAAGGGCTTGAGGTGGCATTTTTTTTTGTTTTTGGAGGTTTTTTTCTAAGGACTCCAAGAATATTTTGAAGCATATAAGATAATATTCAGTGGGATAGTGAGAGATGCAAGGCTTCATGGAATAGTTGTTGGAGTTTCAAACCAAGTATCTTCCTATATGTTTTAGCATTTTATTAGTATTTCTTATGGACTCAAAAAGGTACTTCGATGGAGTTGTGCTCAGATTTATCTAAATGGTACCTTGGTTTTGCGTTCAAGGCATATCAAGCACACTTTTTCTCAAAATCCTTGATTAATTTACATGGACATAAACGCTCGAGACAAAATCGCTCGGAGTCATACAAGGCTCTATTTGATTTTCTTGACTATTTCTACTATAATGTGTTTGGTCTTGGTTAGATGCCATTCTGAAAATTTGTTGACCAAGGATCTTAATTCAAGGGTTTACTTGTGGCCTTCCTAGTGACCTTGTGCACAAGGGAAATAATGCATTGTCCCAATGACCTCCAAAGGCATTAAAAAGGATCTTTCAATTTATAGGAGTGATAGGGGCTACTGAGGAGGAATTGAGGGGAATGGCTAAAATATGGTAGAAAGGAAATGGTGCCAAGAGGAAAAGGAAATATTTTTTCAAACAATTGACGACTAAGCATAAGGACCAAAAGATGATAGAAGATGATGGACCTCATCCACATGCTAACCCACTTGCCTCATTTCAGGAGTCTCCAACATATTCCTAAAAAAGGTTGAGGGCGGAGATCCTAAATGCTTCATCTGAAATGAGGGGTGTTTTTTCCATGGAATAATATGTGGATTTTGTAGTGGACAAAACAAGTGATCCTTTTCTTGCTAGAAATAGGAACTAGTGAGGACCTTGTCTTCAATTCAATCGTAGAATCATTGAAAAAAGAGTTGTCGTTTTGGATTTTCTAAAAAACATGCCATTGGATAGAGACATTTATATATGATACATAGAAAATTGAGAAACACATGGGTGTTAGGTGGAGTCCTCTTGGGATCTTAGGAAAGGGTTCATATGTGTGGTCCTTGGCTATAATGAAGTGGCTTGGTTTGTCCTATTAAACGAGACGTGAATAATTTTAGGAGTTACTTCTTATGTCTAGTTTTGGTGGGATGACTTCTTTAAACTTTAAACTATGTATTGAGCTAAACGTTTTCGAATTTGTATTGACTAGATAGTGAAACTATTTGGTAGGGTGTTGGTGATGAGAAAGTAGGCAACAATGTCAATCAGGTCATTTGCATCGATCTATGTTGAAATTGATTTAACTAGAAACTTCCTGTCTAAAATCGCCAAGAGTTGCTAGGGTGAATCCATGTCCAAAAGGTAATCTATCTTAACCTATCCAATGCTTGCTTTGCTTGTTTCCCTCTAATTATTTAATCAAAGATTGTATCTTATAGAAAGAAGAGAAGGTACCTAAGAACCAAAGTATGCAGGAAAATAAAGATGGGGATGTACAAACAACAAATCAAGAAACAAATAAAAAAAGGTGGGGAGAGTGGCCAAACCAAGGTGGGGAAGAAGAAAGGAAAATTTAGTTAGTCGGTAAAAGACTTTAAGGCAATAGGTGAAATTGGAAATTGACATGTGGAGATTTTGGAAACTAGTTTAGAATAATAACAACAAAATTGGGAAAGGAAATGATGTTATACATAGATAAAGGGAGTGTAGATTCTATGTGGGTTCTAGAATAGATCTAGGAAACTATGCCAGTGGACAAAAGGAAATTAGGACAATTAGAGAATGGACCTTCCTCTCTCACTTCTCTCATGTCTATTTCTAAGCATGGTTAGTGCCAACAAATAATAATGTTGTAGCTTTTGAACATGGACTCAATGAGTCATGTCCATGAATCTCAATTTTATGTTGTGGAATGTCATAGGTGGCTTAGGGAATGACATAAATTCTCTTATTTGATACCATTTACAACATCAAGCTAGATATCCTTTTTTTGGCAAGAAGTCAAAATCTTTGTTCATTGATAGGTCATCAATGGAAAGGTGTATCACTACAACCATGCATGAGGATTGGGGAGTGGACTTTTGGTTGTCCTATTCTATTATGAATAGTGGGAAGTCCAATGTTTTAAAAGTCGGAATCGAACTCAGAATTGATCGAGGGTCAGATCGAAATTGATCAATAACTTGGTTTATGAATTGATGTTTGGACAACATCGGGAAGACATAGTCTTAGATTAATAATTAATAATATAATTATTGATTATTAAATACTATATATAATAAGTAAATGATAATAATAAATAGTTATTGATTATCCCGCAACTATGAGCCACATCATTCATTTTGAGCCTTCCTGTTATGAGGAGGCAACTAGTCATCCAGTATGGAGAGATGTCATGATGGAGGAGTATCAATCCATCATGAAGAATGATGTGTGGGATATTGTTTCGAGACCTGAGGGGAAGTTTGTAGTGACTTCCAATTGGATCTACAAGATCAAACACATAGTTGACGGGAGCATTGAGAGGCACAAAATGAGATTTGTTGCTAGAGGATTCTTTCAGGTGGAGGGAATAGATTACGAGGAGACATTTGCTCCTGTTGCTCGATACACTTCTATCTAGATGATTATTTCCCCTACAACGTCCATGGGTTGGAGAGTACACCAGCTGAATGTAAAGACAACCTTTCTCAATGGAGAGATTGAGGAAGAAGTATACATCAAGTAGCCAAATGGTTTCGTGATAAATGAGAAGGAGTCTCATGTGTGTAGGTTGAAGAACGCCTTGTATGGACTCAAGCAACCACCTTGAGCTTGGTATGTGAGGATTGATGGACACTTGATGATTTTGGGCTTCGGCAAAAGAGTTGTCGATCCCAGCCTATACTACAAGACTGTTAATGGTGAGTCCCTGATTTTGGTCCTCTACGTTGATGATTTATTCCTCACCGATATAGAGAGCCTTATTACTAAATGCAAGTATGCGTTGGCCTCTAAGTTTGCGATGAAGGACCTTGGTATGATGCACTACTTCTTGGGACTAGAGGCGTGGCATAGAACTGATGATATCTTCCTGAGTTAGGGGAAGTACACGGTTGAGATATTGAAGAAGTTTGGGATGTTGAACTTGAAGCCCGTGGCTACACCAATGGTGACGAATCTGAAGAAACTAAGTGTGTCTTCTTTCGATTTTGACGAAATTGATCTGACTCTGTATAGACAACTGATTGGATCATTGATGTATCTGGTTAACACCAGATTAGATATTTGTTATGCTGTGAGTACACTTAGCCAATTTATGAGTCAGTGGAGACAGACACACTGGATTACTGCGAAGCATGTGCTGAGATACCTGCGAGGCAATGTTGGACATGGTCTGAGATATACTTCCAGTATTGACATGAGATTGCAGGGATATACTGACTTTGATTAGGCAGGGAGCGCAATGGACAAGAAGAGCACCTCTGGGTGTTGCTTCACTTTGGGATCTCCCATGGTTTCCTAGTGTAGCAGGAAACAAACTTATGTGGCCTTGAGCATCGCAAAAGCATAGTACATTGCATTGAGTGTGGCAGTCCACGAAGTAGTGTGGCTTCGCAAGCTCCTTGCAGATTTATTTGGACATGTGCTGGATTCCATTGTTATTTCGAGACATGGTGCAGAGGAAGGAAGTACTGGTGCAGTACCTTCCTACATATGAGCAAGTTGTTGATGTTCTTACCAAACTAGGACGAAGTTCGAGTACTTCCGTGACAGACTTGGCGTGGCAAAGAATGTCTCCCTCGCTGAGAGGGAGTGTTGATGTTTGCAGCTTCTTGAGACATTCTCCATATCGTACTCCTCTGTGAATGAGTTGAGTTGATCTGTGAGGACACTTATTCGAGAAGGGATACATGGGTTTAGGCTTACCCAAGAAGGGATAAGTGTGTTGATCTGTGAGGACACTTATTCGAGAAGGGTAGCCCAATGTCCCTTGTGGAGAGCACATGAGGACATGCCAAGGGAGTTGACCTTGACGTCACACACTATGGGGAGTTGACTTTAGTGTTTCTAGAGGGAGTAGCCTCTAGAAGTCCACATGGGAGTGCCATGTGTGACAGACATTCTCCAGATCGTACTCCTCTGTGAATTGAGTTGAGTTGATTTGTGAGGACACTTATTCGAGAAGGGATAAGTGGGACACTTATCCGAGAAGGGATAAGTGGGTTTGGGCTTATAGCCCAATGTCACTTGTGGAGAGCACACAAGGACATGTCAAAGGAGTTTACCTTGACGTCACACACTATGGGGAGTTGACCCTAGTGTTTCTAGAGGGAGTAGCCTCTAGAATTCCACATGGGAGTGCCATGTGTGACAAAACTTTTGCTACTACAATGGTTGTGTACCACTGGTGGAGACTGTGTGTCTCTAGACAATAGTTGTGTACTACTACAATGGTTGTGTATGCTACTACAATGGTTGTGTACCACTGCTGGAGACTGTGTCTCTGGACAGTAGTTGTGTACTACTACAGTGGTTGTGTACCTCTGGCAGTGACTGTGTGTCACTAGATAGTCACTGTGTGCTACTAGCAGTGGTTGTGTACTAATGTGGAAAGATACCTCCCTAGCTAAGAGGGAGTGTTGATGTTTCAACATTGGGCGGACCTTCTCCTAGATTGGGTTGCAGACCAAGGGAGATAGGATACATTTATCATAATGGTGCACTTGTGGTAAATGGGCCTAGACGTAGTCCTTCCTTGATCATGACAAGGAATAATATGAACTCGAGGTGCTTGAAGTGCTTTCCACGTGTCAGTTAGCATCAGGCTGACATTCACTCACAGGTGTGTACTTGTGGTGAAAGATCTTGGTGTGGTCTTTGTCCTAGTCATGGTGATTTGACAAGGAATGATAAAGACTCAAGATGCTATATGCTATTACATACGAACCCAGAGTGAGCCTGATCTCAGAGAGAGTCAATTGGCTCAAAAGGGAGAGCCGTAGAAGGAGTTTCTCCTCGGTTCAGGTGGGAGAGAGATGTCTCCCGAGATCGACAGACAAGTGTCATGACTCTAGGGTGAAGTTTGTATACTTCAGAGACAAGCTTGGCATGATGTAGAATGTCTCCCTCGTTGAGATGGAGTGTTGATGTTTGGACAACATCGGGAAGACATTCTCTTAGATTAATAATTAATAATATAATTATTGATTATTAAATATTATATATAATAAGTAAATGATAATAATAAATAGTTATTGATTATCCAAGGGACGCATCCCTTCATAGATGGTCACCATATGTTCCCTATATATGTTACATTTATCGTTATCGAGAATTGAGAATGTGTGTCCCACTTCTTCTTTTGCCCAAGCACCCTCTTCCTCTTCTCACAAATGAGAATGCGTGTCCCTCTTACCCTCATCCCTTCTATATATCTCTCTAATTCACTTTTTCAAGAGACTTCTAGAAGCCTCCAGAAATACACTTTTGTGAATTATTAATTTCTAAAAAGTGGCTTTTTTCAGAAATCTGAGTAAAAAATCATTTAAGTGACCTTTTAATTTTTCCTAAGTTAAAACTTAGGATAAAATAAATAAATCTGATTTGGGTATTTAACGTGTCCATTAGCATGCCTAGGACACTAAGGCCCATGTTGAGACACATACATAGCTACAAAACTAACACATTTTAAACATTGATACTGAAATATGATATCTGTCCTGAGTCAGAAGTCCTGACAAAATAATACAAAATCACATCAAAACAAAAACAAATGTATCTCATGAGATGATCATCATGCGACATCTAGATACTACAAGGATAATCATAATGCACTAAGATATCAACGATTCCCTTTACCCCTTTTATGGGCAAAGGTCACCACCAATGCTTTTCCTTTGGAAGTAGTCAGTAGGTGGACATGTTGAGGTTGAGCTTGAGGTGGAAGCTACAACTCTTGGGGATAAGGTGGAAGCTGAAGTGGGTTGTCTTCTGACTTTTCCCCTAGTTTCCTATCTCTATGGAGGTGGTGGCATTGGTTGCGGCGCACTCTCAATTTGCTCCTCCTACTCCAAATCTCTCTCTTGGAAGTGTAACATCCTTTGATACCCCCTCCTCCAACTCATCAACATCATGCTCCAACCACTCAAGTGCCTCCTCCATGACTGGCCTCTCGATCTCCACCATCCACGAACTCATGGTGTCAATCACATCCAATGAAATGACATATGTGTCAGGTACTTTGTCAATCTGCCTCATTCATAGCCTAAGATTGTAGTAGACATAGACCATGTCATTAAGGTAGTGGACATCTAACATGTATAAGGGCCATTTTGTAATTAGAGGATGATTTGCCATGGGCATAAATTAAAATTAATGAAATTATAAAAAAATAAAATTTTAATTTGAACATTTCTAACATATTGCACTTCTTGGAGTGTATTTTTTTCAAAGGCACTCCAATTGCATTCACACCTTGAAGAGCTGCAAGTTTAACTAAGCACCAAAATGGCAAGTTTTTGTAACTTTGGGACTTCTCTTCCATAGTTTTCCAACCAAACATCTACAACAAATAAATGGAAAGCAAAGACAATTGATTATATTTCCATCTAGTAACAAATAGATAGGAACGAAAGACATTGAAATTCGAAAGTTCGAAACAAATTTTACTTGTAGCTTACTTGGCATCCTAGTGGTACTGTCTTGTATAGTCATATCATAACCAAATGTCCCAATACTCGGCGTATTTATCTCCATTTGTTTGGAAATATCCAAGCGTTCAACAAGAGTCAACACCATCCTCTGAACACATTGGAAAAATCTATCCATAACCTCGACATCAAATCTAAAACCACATGCATAAGAGTCTGCGGTGTTGAGGTAGAGCCCTGCTGCATGAATTGGACAATGGAGAGTATTGTTCCATCACTTATCAATCACACTCCATGTCTCGGCTCATATAGTGAATTCCTCCCCCCCCTTGTCCACATAGTACCAATGGATAGCTTCCTTGGCCCTATCCATGGCCTCATACAAGTAGCCCATTGCAGGCTTGTCACCATCAACCAAGCGAAGAACCTTTACCAAAGATTCACTAATGGCACACACAACTCTTGCACTCCCATCCAAAAACTTTGATTGTGTCTCACAAGTTGGGTTATGGCTTGCCCATCCACTTTAATGTTGTAGACACAAGCATTCCACTCATATGAAAGAAACATCCTCTGCAACTCCAACATAGAATTTGTAGGTTTTAAACGTTTACAATATAGCAATGCACACACATATTCTTTATAGAACAGAAAAAAAAAAAACAATAACATTCACACATAGTACTCATAAATTTACCCTGGAAACCCTTAACCAGGAAAACCAACAAATGTTTAGAGCTGCACCTCTAACTCACATTGTATTAACTTCACCATTTACAATACAATATATATGATTCAACGACATCCAAAACCCTAATCCATCAACTTAGAAGATATTCCTTAATTGAAATTATATTACAATGGGTTGAAAAACCGTTGGCCAAAAGATTGCCCAAAAACTGACCAAAAAATAGCCTAAAAGAATAAATTTTAGAGGGCTTTGCCCTCAAACCCATGGATAGGGGGGGCCTGCTAGCCCCTCCCGTGACCCCCCTAACACACCCGACGCAAGCTACAACACACATGACTAATCATGCAAATAATATAACACATACCCAACATTCTCCCACTTGTTTTCTTTGCATACAAGGGAGCTCGAGGATTACGTGATCAACAATTTAGGGCACCAATGCCCATTGCTTCTCTACACCAAGAGAACTTATAGACTTTGTCAATGAATCTGCAATATTCTTCAAAGTGTCCCGCTTCACTAGCAACACCTTCTTGTCTTCAATCATGTCTCTCAGAAAGTGATACTGAACATCAATGTGCTTTGTCTTAGAATGATAAGAAGGGTTCTTTACTAGAAAGATTGCACTCTGACTGTCACAATATAACCTTATAGCTCGTTGTACAAACCCAATACCTAAACACAATGTCTGTAACCATACAACTTCCTTACTCGCATGAGTGGCTGCCATGTATTCAACTTCTGTAGTTGAGAGTGAAACTACATATTATCTCTTGCTTATCCAACTAATTGCTCCTCCAAAAAGGTTAAACACATAACTACTTGTAGATCTTTTGCAATCCAAATCTCCAACCTAGTCTGCATCAACAAATACATGGATGTCCAACACTTTGTTTGCACCGGGTCTTCCTTGGTAGCAAATTCTATAATCTATAGTGTCACGCAAATACCTGAAAACCCTCTTTACAACTTTCCAATGCTCCTTCCCTGGTTTTGACATATACCATTGAATGTGCAATGTATGGTCTAGTACAGACAATTGCATACATCAAACTGTCAACAACACTAGCATAGGCAATATGAGACATGTCCTCTTCCTCTTCCTCTTCTTGTGTCTTCGGACACTGATTTGTATATAACTTTATACCTACAGTAATAGGGACCTTGATCAGTTTACATTCCTGCATATTAAATCTTTGCAATATTGTCTGAATATATTTCCTTTGATTTAACCAGTGTTTCCTGTTTCCCTAATCTGTTTTAACTTCGATGCCCGAAATAAAATTTGCAGCAGCAAGATCTTTCATATCAAATTTAGAAGACTATTGAGTTTTGACATCCTTGACGATTTCCTTGTTGTTTCCAATCAACAACATATCATCAACATACAAGACTATATAAATAAAATGATCACCAACTAATTTGAAACACATAGTGATCAACTTTGCTCTTTGTGAAACCAAGTCCCAAAATAAGTATCAAACTTTTGATACCACATCCTTAGAGATTGCTTTAACTCATACAAGAACTTTTTCAGCTTGCAAACCAACACTTTCTTACCCTTCACTGCAAAACCTTCTGGCTGTTTCATGTAAATTTCTTCTTCAAGATCCCCATGTAGGAATGCTGTCTTTACATCCATCTATTCTACTTCAAGGTCAAAAGCAGCAACAACAGACAAAAATTCTAATAGAAGTCATTTTAGCAACAAGATAATGTTCTACTTTGGGTGAATTGTGTTGATTTTTGTAGCTTCTGGAGGTATTCCAACTAGAGGCCAAGGTGTCAGGCATGTGGGAATTTTTGTTGGCACTAGATTAGCCTTTCGTTTCAATGAAATCGGCCCCGGAATGAGGCTAGGGCCTCATGGGCAAGGTGATGGGCTTTGTGGGCTTGTGTGGGGGTGCCACACCCACATAGACGATTAAAATATTATAATTAATTGTTGAGTTTAGAAGGGGTGCCTAAACTCACTGATTGGACTTGTATATAAAGGAGAGATGTCATTGTGACATTTGATCATTGTGCATAATGGATTTAGCATAAGTGAGGGTGCACTTGTGCTAGGAGCTTGGAAATTTCAACAAGGGAAATTTTGCCATTGTGAGGCAATCTGGCCTAGGGTTCTTGGTGTTTTCGGTTTTTGTTCTAGCCAAGGAAGGCTTTTGATTTTCCTAGCCAAGAGGGGCCACACGTGTGAGAGAAGGAGGAGAAACAGCCGTACAAGGAGAGAGAGAAAGGCCGCACGTGTGAGCAGATTGGACAACTCACACATGTGAGGAAAACTGTACGAACAAACCACACGTGTGGTACAAACCAGTCTGTATAGGCCACACTGTGACAACCATACAACAGAGAGGACAATCACACATGTGAGGGTTTCTGCAGGCCGCACGTGTGAGTTTTTGAGCAGGTACAACAAGCCGTACATGCTGACGTCAACAATTGTATGACTGACTTTAGCAGGCCGTATAATGGCAGTAACAGATTTGCTAGGCATAGGTGATTTCTGAAAGTTTTGCTGAGGTTTGTTTTTTGGTGATTTTTCCAATGTTCCACCAAGACGGGGGGACGGGGGGACGAGGGTGCGGGGAGACGCACAAGGGGGACGTGACGCGAGTACCCCCAAATTTTAGGGATTTTTTGGGAAATGGGGGACGGGGGGACGTCACATATATAATATAA
>ML783085.1:246880-259752 GCA_009831015.1 Picea engelmannii | reverse complement strand
AGTGGAATCTTTAGGGCATGGAATCTATAAGAAACTCCATGGACCCAAAAGCTAAAGAAAAACATGAGGAAGAACATGAAGATTCCAAGAAAGAAGAGAAGCCTGAACAACCAGTCATTGTATTGAGAATCACAAGATTACCAACCTAATATGAAAGCAATCAAACATAACTAAAAGTTGTGATGAAGAACATTGTACATAAGACTTATAAATGAAAGCATTGCAAGATTCAGAACTAGAGGTTCTCCTAGACGGAGGGAGAAGACTATGATGATTGCTCGTTTCGGTAAACCAGACATACCTCTACATGAGTCATTATATCATCCATGGGTTGGAGTACTACATCAAGATGAATGCAAAGACTGTTCTCCAAAGCAATTGAACAAAGAGCATATGAAGAGCAACCTCAAGACTTTGAGGCATACCAGAAAGAGACTCTTGTATACAGATGGAAGAAGATAACTTGGTGAAGAACCTCCAATGCACAGCAGAAGCGTGGTGAAGATTCTCCATAGCAGAGATATTGTATCAAGATGATTACTCAGTAGATCAGATCTCATGATGACAGAAGAAGTGCCACATGGATATGTTCCAGTGTTCCAATAGTGATATACTTTATTGATCAGAGCTACATGAAGCCTTCAAAGAAAAACCAGTGCTCCAGAACGAAGTACATTTGAAATCAAGCATTACATTATCCGTGATGAAGTTCAGAAAGGAGAAAGAGGTTCTCCAATACATATCTCCACAGATGAGCAGATAAACAAACATCTTGGTAAAGTTTCTATCCAAGATGAAAGAGTTTGCGTACTCAAGCTGGAGCTCGTGGAGACGAATTCCTTATTGAAAAAGGAAGAGATGACACCCAGGTTGGGAGGGAGCACTGATATGTATTGATTTATGGACAATCATTTTTCAGTTCCAAAAATGGTCCAGGATGAGCAGCTTCCTTTCCAGTTCGGAAAGTGGATTGAGATTTTTGACAGACATCAATTTCCCATTGTGGTTAACATGGGAAATGGTCCAGATTGCTGATGTATCATAGACACCGACTTCCCATTGTGGTTAACATGAGGAGTGGTCTAGGGTAGTCTCTCTTCTTGAGGGTTACTCAATAAGACTGGCCCGCCTTGCCGGACAACGATTTCTTATTGTGGTTAACATGAGGAATGGTCCGTTTTGGAGGTTGATACAGGACAGTCTTTTCCTCTTGTGGTTAACAGAGGAAATGGTCCAGACAGTCATTCCTTAGGGTTTATACATTCTCTCCATGGTGCACTTTGATTAGTGTAGGAGGAATGGCCCAGGGTGGGGAATGGTCCAGGCTCAACAATCAGGGACAAGCATTTCTTAGGGTTTATACATTCTCTCCAGGGTGCACTTTGATTAGTGTAGGAAGAATGGCCTAGGGTGGGGAATAGTCTAGGTTCAGAAATCAAGACAATTATTCTTCCTTGCTTGAGAAGAATAGTCTAGACAACTCATCATTGATGTTTTACCTTTTTGAGGGCAGATATTCTTTCATATCTCACAGATGTGAGTGAAAGATTGGCCCAGATGATTCAGTTTATATCATAACATTGTTTTTGTGCAGGTTGATATTAGATGATTGTTATGAAGACTGCATGACAGTAGATGTATACTACTGTGGTGGATGTGTTCCATTGTTTGTGACTATACGTTACTGATCAAGTACTTGTGTGCTACTTGGTGTGGTAGTGTACCACTGGATTGTAGTTATGTACTACTATGGATAGACACAGTTGTGTTCGATTTTGTTTCGATTGCCTTGAAGACTATCAACAATATTGGAAATGATTATCAGTTAGATGGATAATCAAAGGACAAAGATTTCCCAGACGAAAAATGGTTCACAGCATTTACTCATCTAGATTAGAAGAATGGCTCTTGTATCACTCTGTGGAGTGAGCATCATGTCTGATTACTCAGATAGAGTATGGTTTTGAGAGATGATGCAGCTGATGACACTGATGATGATGATGGTGCTCATGATCTAGTCACGATGTTGATGCTACCGGGTGAATGGTATGTTTTTGTGCTCAAGAATGTTATCTGTAACACCTCCCTAGCTAGGAGGGAGTGTTGATATTATGGTAGCTGCGGGAGGTATTTACCTCCACGTGTAAACCTGACGAGGATAGAATACTCCGGGAAGCAAGAATAAACCCTAATGAGTTGGCTAATAACCCTAGAAGACTTGTCGGCTCAAGAAGATAATTTATATTAGGTTATTAGCCACCAAGAGAAGAAGTCGGCCATAAATAACAATATATACTGAACATACAGATACCCAGAATGAGAAGTCGGCCCAGGTAGTTAGCCAGAATTAATATAAATACAGGAGGCCAGTTCTCATTCTGGCGGGCAGTCTCAGAGTTGCAGAGCAGCACTTGTGCGCACTGCAGTTGCCCAGTTTCTGCGCAGGTTTGGAGGAGAGCTGCTGTTGCAGCTGCTGCAACTAGCAATTACGCTTGGACTATCTCTTGGCTAGGTTTTGGACTATCTGATCAGCTCTTGTTGATGCGCTATCCTTGGGGAAAGGTGCACTAGCCTTTGTTTGGCTATCTAGCCTAGGGTTTGCTTCCGGAGTGATTCTCTGTCAAGGTTAAGGTGCTCGGAGGGTGGCTTCAGCCTATGGTTGGGTGACAAGGGTATTGTCAATGGTAAAATGAGCACATCCACTTATATTCTAACAATTCCATGCTTCTTGTTGTTTTGTTTATTGTCAAAGGTCAATAAATTGAGTTGCAGAGAGCACCCTATACTGACTTATGATTTGGTTGATGATGGTATTCTATAAGTGGAGATAGTTACTTAAGATGATAGTTCTATTGATTTGCATGGACACCCTACACCTTTGGTTAAGCATGAATCACATCCTACACCTTCTGTTCAATAAGAACATGATTCTTTGCCATTTTGACATCCTCATCGTAAAAGCAAGAGGAATTCATTCAAGAGTCAAATTCTTGGTATGGTGGTAGTGATGCTTATAGATCTCTGTGGAAAAAACGTAAGAGGCAGAATTTCCAACCATTGTCGACTACCATGATTGATTATGGTTGCACTAATGATTGGTCGTGGTAGTGTTTGAACCAAGGTTGTTGGGAGCAGGGAGCGAGAGCATGAGTGGGAGTGAAAAGTGCAATTTTCAAAAAGATTCAGGGAGTGAAGCGTTTCAGGAGTGTTTTTTATATAATTCAGATTTTGATGCATATATATATATAAAACATGCAATATCGAATCAATTGCAAAGAACATGAAAACATAGATTTAATATCATTTAACCATTGGATTAGTGTTTATCATTAAAGCATCAACCATTTAGTACACATATACCATTAATGATATAAAATTTATCATCAACAAATTGTAACATGGAACATCAACCACAAAATGAAATAGACTCTAGAGCATAATATTCATTACCAAAGAGTTGTAAGATTTAGTCAATAGTTCAAACTTCAAACTTCAAAGGTAAATTGTCAGATAATGTTCAATGTTTACAAAATAAGCCATAATAAAGACAAAGTACTAAGTTCTAGAGACTACTTTTAAACAAGAAAAAGAAAAAGAGATCTAGTATACAATAGCAAGAACTATGCATTGAGTTTTCCTCTTGCCACAAGAAACTTCTAGTTTCTTTTCCCGTGATCTATGAAGAAGAGGAGCAGGAGTAGGTGGAAGTGTTTGTGGAACACAACCAACATTTGCATGGCACCCACGTAACAATGGATGCTGTGAAGATAAAGGAAAAAATGTTGCATTTTGAAACCTGCTAGTGGATGGGGGTTGCATGTCTGCCCCATGAATATGATCACCATCATGATCACCGAAACGTTCAGCTTCCAAGCTCTCTAAAACCATGGCTTCATCCTCCAAATTAGTCTCCTATGGATTGTTGTCCCAAGTCACATCTCTTTATAATTATCATTCTCCGTTGCATCACAATAATGGGACAACAACCTCAAGTTCTAGTGCACATAAACCAAGCTTTCTGCCTGGTCTACATTCAAGTTGTTTCTCTTTACACTGTGGATGAAGCTATAGGTGCTCCAACACCTCTTTGCAGAAGGGGTATTAAGTTTTAACCACTTGAGAAAGCACCTTCACTGCCAATTTATGTAGATATGTGGTAGAGGAGCCATACATGTTCCACCATTCGATAGAACTCAACCTATCTTGATCTTTGGTTGCATGCAAGTTATCAAAGACTCCATGCTCACTGATGTACTTGCTCAATTCGCTTCGTACTCTTGAGCACACTCCTTCCTCAAGTACCAACTTGTCTAATGCAATCATATATCCATTTTTCACTTCTAGATCTATGTGTGGTTTTCTCCTAACCCCACCGCCAGGTGTTAGTTGGGACAATCAAGATGGAGAATAATGTTTTGGTGTAAGGACATATGCTAGGGCATGGAGTGGAACATTCAGACTATCCCACCTTTTGACCACATGTTTATGGATATGATCATACAAGATCGAATCCCTCGGCTCAACAACGTCTTTGATTTGGCCCAGCATGTTGTCCATTTGCTCATACACCTCTCCAATCACCGACTGATCTGTATTTGCAAACCGAATCATACTGTAAATGGGTTTGGTGAACTGTAGAATATGTCTAACCTGTTGCCAAAACGAACCATCAAGAAGTGTGTCCTCCACCTCCTGAAATTAATGTCTGTCAGATGCAGATGTAGCCTTGTCTTTCAGATCTATTCATGAATCACTTGAGGTCATACTAGCCAATGCCTCTCTTACCTTCAAAAGGTCCCTGAAGACGAGATGAAGCTAGCAAATTTGATCTTTGCAATCTTTAGTAACTCCAACTTGGAGTGATTATGAAAAATGAAGTGGGCCATGGTATGATTGGTAATAATTTTTATCATCTTCTTCCCTCTCTTGTACAAAACATCAATCCATCTATAATCATGGTCCTTCATTTTAATGATATCATGCATCAAAAGGTTCATTGTGTGAACCAAACACCCTGACCAAAATATATTGGGGTACCTATCCCCAATGATTGCTCCTGTTGCCTAACAATTAACAACATTATTAGTGATGACTTGATTGACATTGTAGGGCCCAATCTATTGAATGGTTTTAATCAAGGCTTTTGCAATATTAATTTCGGTCTTGTAGCAATTTGAGTAATCATGGGTTGAAAGGAAGTCCACACCACTAGCAGACACACCAAGAATATTTATCAATGGCTTGCCTTAAACAATTGTCAAACCATCAGATACAATTGATACCCCATAATGATTCCCAACATTTGTATTTTTTCCTAGAGCACCATGGATTTTGGCTCATTCCCTGTTAATACCCAAGGTTCTAGCTTTGTCATATGCGAGGCTCTTGTATCCTTAAGGGGCACCATTGATGGCTTGCACCATTTCATGCCAATAGGGTGAGTGAAGAACATTGAACAATACACCACATGCATAGAGAAACTTGAAATTTTTTGCATCCACATCATCCCTACAACCTTGGTTAAGGAAATTTGATATTGTTCTATGCCCTAAATGCGAAGTCGAGAATCCACTAGCATGGGGGGATGGGGATGGGGATCGACCACTAAACATTCTTTGTGAACTCTCATGTTCAACCCTTAGTTTTTTGGATTTATGTTGTGTTTCCTCCTCTTACTTTTGGTATTCGATTCTGTCTTTGGGTGGCACTTCCACACAAGTTTTGACTCCTATAGTCTTAGCTTCATCCCATGGCATAATCCCACATAGATGATTTCTCACATGTGTATGGGAACTTGTGTAAATTTTATGACAATGGTGGGATGTAATTTTTGTGGTTCCACCCCCTTTCCCTGCCCCAAGCCTTG
The DNA here is from genome assembly GCA_009831015.1 of Picea engelmannii. NCBI lineage: Eukaryota > Viridiplantae > Streptophyta > Pinopsida > Pinales > Pinaceae > Picea > Picea engelmannii. The sequence continues at coordinate 253,886 of ML783085.1, read as the reverse complement.
TCACATACCTCCACAAGGGTGTTAAGATCTCTTTAGGTTTTTGTGCATCATCACTATCATTTTCATTTTCATCATCCCCTTACATTTCTTCCTCCTCTTTATGGTATGTGTTGTCTACTTGTATTTCTTTCTCACTATCATGGGTATATCGACATCCTCCGGCTCCCAACATCACCATCATAATAAAAAATGGAACCAAAAGGGTATACCACATTGTGGATGTTTGTAGCATCGAACATGAACTTCCACATCGATTTTGTGTCAACATGTGGAAGTCGTCCTTAATGCCTCTCAAGACTTAGGAGATTCACTTTAATAAAGTGATTATTAAAGTGAATGTACTTTTGTAATTAATGTGAGTTTAATTTAATTAAATGCCTAAGTATTTGTCATTAGTGAGTTAAATTAAATCCTAGCCATTAGATCTAAAGTGATGGTGAGATATAATCTCGGCCATTGATCACTTTGGAGATCTAGGGTTTTGGATTTATGGTAAATTCAAGATTATAAAAGGCAACCTAGGTGAGAGGAGGAGACACACACTGAGTGAGATAGGATATCTCATTGATTGGGTGGAGAAGGACTTTCATCCAAGTGTGCAGGGGTAGGGTCCGAGGAAAGGAGCAAAGGAGCAACAAAGGAGTAGCGACCGGGTGTGATAGGCTAGGCTATTTTGTTGATTTGTATTTTCCTCAGGTGGGCCATTATCCCAACACGGGAGCCCAGCTTTTATCTTAATAAAATCAACATTTTATTGATTTTCCCTTAGGGGTTTTTACCCAAAAAATTACGCGTGCGAATGTGTATGGTTTCCTTATTATGCTTCCACTGATTTAATTATTTAGATTGTTAATACTCAACCGTTCTTTTATTCATTAAATTTGCTTAATGAGTTTGTTACAACAAGGGTTTACTTGGAAGTAAATTGCAAGGTGTTAGGTTGTCGAGATTTTAACATGGTATCAGAGCTTAATCTTTGAAAAGGAAGCTAGGTATACACAGAACGTGATTTTGCAACACAATAAATTTTTGTTGCAGGTTTGCAGGGTAAATCAGAGAAAATAAAAATAAATAAATAAAAGAAAAAGGTAGGCAACATATGCCAACTGTACAACTGACACACAACGTATGACCGTAGGCTACGACTAAGATCTGCAAAGGCAGAGGAGCTGAGGATGGGATGAAGGCTTGGGTGTGTAGAGAAGGTAGCAGTCGCTGAGAGATCAGGTTGCTGAAGCTCGGAGTGAAGCACACAACTGGGAGTTGAGTGCGTGGAGCTGTTGATCCGCTGGGAACAACATCGAGGAGCCGATGGTGATGGTGTTAACGTTGGAAGAGGTTGGGCTACAACCGATAGAGGTGAGGGCTGAGAGAGGTCGCGCGACAGAGGGAGTGGCTGCAGCCAGTAGATGCCAGGTGAAGAAAGGGGTGGGCTGTAGGGGTAGACCAACCAAACATAGCCGTTGCAATAGAGCCGTAGGCCAACAGAGCCTCTAGTAGACCCAAGAAGTCGCAGGGTAGTGGGCCACTACATGAAATAGCTGAACAACGAGCAAAAAAATCGGGCAACCCCTGACATACCCTTGGAAGCAACAGAAGGCCGTGGGAAACCTTGAGCAACTTCAGGTAGGTCCAGGTAATGAGCAGAGGGCAACAAAGCTCATGAGCAAGGATCCAGGCAACCAAAGATCGTTTTGTGCTTGAAGGACTAAGCAAATTTTTTTTCAGTTTTCGTGCCTGAAGGTTGAGGCACATTTTCAGTAGTTTGTGTTCTTAGTAAATTTCTGATTTGGAGATGGCTGCAGTAGGTTTGAGGACAGGCTGGAGGGTGCATCTAACTTCGTCCCTTGGAAGGCGAGGGTCACATTGGTTCTCATGGAGAACGTGTTGTGGGAGTTTGCTTACTCAAAGGTTACCCCACCAACGGATGCAAAGGAATTGGCCGTGCATGAGTTGAAGGACATGAAAGCTAGGAGGATCATCTTAGATGCGGCGAAGGATCATTTGATCCCTCACATATTTGAGAAGAAGTTAGCCATGGAGATGTTTGTAGCTCCGACGAATCTTTTTCAGAGCAACAATACAAGCAGGAAGATGGTGCCGAGGGAGAAGCTTAGAGACACCAAGATGCCCAAATCAGATACGGTGACCAATTATCTCACTAAGACCACTCATGTACGTGATCAATTGGCAGCTGTTGGGGAAGTTGTGGCAGATGAACAGTTGGTGAGGACAACCCCGAATGGTTTCTCTAAGCCATGGGTCCCATTAATCAAAGGCATCGTGGCATGGGAGAAAGTTCCCAAGTTTGACAAGCTATGGGATGATTTCATCTAGGAAGAGATTCAGGAGGAATCTGTAGCAAGCCAACAGGTTGGTGATGATGAGAATTTGGCCCTTGCCAGTCAGGCAAGGAGCATGGGGAATACAAGTGGAGAGTCAGCTCCACAGGCTGGAAAGAAGAAAGATCTGAGCAAAGTGAAATGCTTTGCATGCCATAAGTGTGTCCACTATGCTTTATAGTGTCCAAAAAGGAAGAAAAGGAAGAGTAAGTTTCAGCATGTAGCAACACCTGCAAAAACTCAAGTCAAGGAGTTTGCTAAGAAGTTTGAGAGGGAATCCTTGTTAGTCTCTCGTCTTTCTAGCACAGATTCTGGTAGTGCCTGGTTCGTGGATAATAGGGCTTCTTGTCACATGACGAGGACACATGAGTTGTTCACCAATTGGTCAGAGACGGACTCAGATTTGCATGTGGAGCTTGGCACCCATGCTAAGTGTGGTGTAGAGGGAGTTGGGACAGTCAGGTTCCAGTTGGAGTCAAGAGGTTCTCTGGAGGTGGCAGATGTGTTGTATGTCCCAAAGCTGAGGAGGAATTTTCTCTCAATCTGAACTCTAGAGGATAAGGGTTATGCAGTCTTGTTCTAGAATGGACAAGTGTTCATGTATTTAGAGGGAGCTGGCCCTGACATAATAGTCAACATTGGTGTCAGAGAGGGTAGGGTATATAGGTTGCAGGGAAAGCTTGTAGGAGGATCCAAGGGGATCTTGGATCATGGATCGATGTCAGTGACGACGGACGAGGAGCAAAAGGCTTCAAAGGCTAGTTATAGTTCACAAACTTCTAGTGTGGGGAGTCAACCTTCAAATGGGAAGAGGGAGTTAGCCCCTTCCAATTTTGTCAGGTGACTGAGTTGGTATGTGATGACATTGATGGATGCTCAGGAGCAGGAGGAGGCTCCTAGGAGTACATTGAGGGAGAGCAGGCCTTCGATGAAGTTTCCAAACTTCATGGCACTGATATGTAGCATCATCGATTCCGTGACTTCCAGTGTTTAGGAAGCAACTGACAAGCAGGTTTGAATGGATGTTAGTGTGCAGTGTGATGTGTGCGACATTGTGCTAGGGTTGGAGGAAGAACTAGTTCCAGGTGGCTCTTTGAGAAGTACCTTCCTCACTAAGAGGGAGTGTTGATGTTTGTAACATTGAACATGTACTTCCACATCGGTTTTGTGTCTAACACGTGGTATTCGTCCTTAATGTCTCAAGACTTATGAGATTCACTTTAATAAAGTGATTATCAAAGTGAATGTACTTTTGGAATTAATGTGAGTTTAATTTAATTAAATGCCTAAGTTTTTGGAATTAGTGAGTTAAATTAAATCCTAGCCATTAGATCTAAGGTGATGGTCAGATCTAATCTCAACCATTGATCACTTTGGAGATCTATGGTTTTGGATTTAGGGTAAACTTAAGATTATAAAAAGGCATCTTAGGTGAGAGGAGGAGACACACAAAGTGAGATAGGAGATTCCATTGGTTGGGTGGAGAAGGACTTTCATTTAAGTGTGCAGGGGCAGGGTTCGAGGAAAGGAGCAAAGGGGAGCAACTAGGTGTGATAGGCTAGGCTATTTTGCTGCTTTGTATTTTCCTCAGGTGGGCCATTATCCCAGGATGGGAGCCCATACTTTATCTTAATAAAATCATCATTCTACTGGTTTTCCCTTTATCCCGGTTGATTGATTGATGTCGTAGTATGTGTTGCATTATTTTGTTGAAAATTTTTGTTGGTTTGTTGTCATATTATGCATGTGGAACAACTTTGATTGGAGGCCTTTTATGTGAGGCTTATTCATTGTTGTGATCCCTCACATTTTGTTTAAGGGGGAATGTTGTTGAGCTTGTTGGGCTATAAAAACCCAACTTGTTTGACAACTTTGTACTTTGGCTATGGTTGATGCTCTTGTTGCATGATTTGGGAGCACTTATGTTTGTAAGATTCCATGGTTGAGATTGCTTGGTTGATAGCACTATGATGTTGAAGACTAATCTTGACAATACTTTTTTGAAGACTTCTTTTAACTGTTTGTGCATAGGCTTCGATTGCTCAACCTCTATGCGTGGATATGTTTGGGAGGTTCAAGTTCTAAAGAACTATTTGTTGCAAGCCTTGTTGCATGAGTTTGCTTTGCTATGTTCTGAAGAGGATTGGGTGGAAGTGTTGTGGAGGTAACTATTTTGTTGTACCTTGTCATGGTCAGGTATTTTGGCTATCAATATTCCTAGCCTGGTTGTTTTAAGGGGGGGAATGACGGGAGATGTAATTTTGATATCTCTAAAATTTTTACAGGGTAGGTTGCAGTAATGATGTTCGCTGTAGGAAGTTGTCATTAAGGGGTTGTGCTGAGATAATGCAACCTTCACATATCCTCCAAGTTGTGTTTAAGGGAGTATTGGAGAATATTTAATGTAAACCCAGGGATTTGTTGGACCTTTGGGACCACTTCATTTATGGTTAACCACTTTAGTAGTTAGGGTGATCCCACCACCCTTTGGAGTCTTAGGGGTAATCTTAAACCTATTTATTGATGAGGCTGTTACCTCATTTGACATGCATGACACACACATTGCACACACAATGCATCGTGCTCTTTGGGATCTTCGTACGAAGTTGTGCATCATTGTTTAAAGGTGTTTCTCAACACCATTGTTCTACTTAGTTACCATGGGCTCATCTTGAAACCCTAACAAGAAAAACAATGATTTTGTACTAATGGATTTTTTGTTCAAAGTTGGTTTATTATCTTACCAAACAAACATTTTTGAGATATTTTGGGTTTGTTTAACAAATTCGGGGACATCAAAATTTTAAAACTAGAAAAAACATTGACTTTAGATTAGTTGCTCAATTCCATGCTTAAAAGATGAAAAAATTGTGAAGGGGAGGCAATTGGCCACCCCCCTCCCTTTGACTCACCTATGTGGGTGGGTCATGGCGTCCCCCTTCCATATGTCATGTCCCCATTTTTGGATTCCCTTATTATACGGTTAGAGTCACTTCGGAGGCTTGAGTCAACCAAGTAAGAGGGGTGAGACTATGTCATTAGTGAGCTCGGAGGGTTTGAATGAGTTTTATGGGGCCCAACTTAGTTTATTTGCCATTATTCATCATCATGATCATTTCCACACAGCTTGTTCTTGGTTCCGTTGTATTCCGATGATTTTCGTAAAACGAGGTTATTAATGGGCATATTTTAATTAATTACACTAAAGGTTCTATTTGGAGCTTGTTTCTTGGAGAAATACCTTAGTGTAATAGCTCATTGGAATCGAGGCGAAAATACCTACAAGATGGGATGATGAAAAGTAACTTTCAGTGGCCGGAGAAATCTTAAAGGCGAATTAATCACTTTTTGGAGTAAAAAGGTTCATTAAATTAATAATCATTTTATGAGAAAATATTAAAGATGAATTAGAAGTCACTTGAAGGGAAAAAAGTGAAAAGGGGTATAAAAGAGAGATAGGGGCTCATATTCTCTGATTATTACAGATTGTGAATTGGAAATTAGAACCCAGAGAGGAGTTAGGCAACTTTGTTCTTGTTTGGTGGAAATGTGCCCATTGTATTGCACATTTGTTTAGGATATCCTCCTTTCAAGGGGAATGTTGGCACATATTGAGGAGTGCCCTAGCTTTAAGGAAGACATGTGGCATTACTTCATCATTCCAAGGAGTAACACCTTCGCTTGAGGAGCACTCCCTTGACAAAGTCTCTAATATTATTTTAAAGGGATTCAGTTAATAGTTTGTTATCTTGAAGAGTGTTCCAAGGAGGAGAGGCACGCATGGCCTAACAAATCCTCAATACTTGGCCAAATGAGCACATTTCAAAGGGGTGTCTTGCACAAGATGATGACAAATGGCATCAAGACTCATTCCAAGCTTCTTCCATACATATTTTATTACTTTTTGAGGAGTGCCTAGCCTTGAGGGGCCTTATTGTGCATGCAATTTAGTATTTTTTCTAAGGGAGAAAAGTGGATCTAGAATTCACTTAGTTATATTTTATTGTAGGAGAGTTTGAGCTAAACTCTATCTAAAGAGTAGCTCTCTCATTTGTTTTTCGTGGTTAGATTTGTGAGGAGATCCCCTCCAAGCTTAGTTGAAGATCTATTGGGAGGAAGAAGTCAAGGGGCAAGTCCATATGTGAGATTTCATCTTTCTCTTCTCTTTTTCATGGATGACTAGGGTTTATGTAAGGATTTCCATTGTGTTGTTGCTGAAAAAACCTTTGTTGAAGGGTAGTTATGCTCCAATAGAAGAGATTAGGGTTTAAGGCTGTAACTCTTCATAATCCTTGTTGTAACTTTGAATTTTGGGGGAATTTTCTACTTTAATTGCAGATTGGATGTGGTGCATTATGACCCTTCTAATATTGTGTCGTAGTTAGATTTTGGAGATGTGATGTACTGTTGAGCTATTCATTCAATAGAAGGTTGTATAATGTATTACATTGTCTAATTCATCTTTGGTTTCATTTTATGGGTGTTCCTTAATGGTTTAATGGTTGCACATTACCTTGATTGTGTTAATGTTTATGCCATTATTATAGTTCTTTGCATTTCAATAGATAAGAGCATCATAAGAACAAGATCATTGAGAAATACACATTCACAAGAGACACAACATTTATCCTGGGAAACCCTCTAGGGGAAGAAAACCCATCAAA
>ML783085.1:176194-203929 GCA_009831015.1 Picea engelmannii | reverse complement strand
ATAAATTATGTATTTTTTAATGTTTGCCGAGTTTTTCCGATTTTTGCCGATTTTTTCGCCGATTTTTGCCGAGCCGATGTTTTCAGGACCCTTGTCGAGTTTTTGCCGTTGCCGAGTTTTTCCACTAGGGGTATAAGTATATAGCACAAATAGACGACGACAACAATAGGGTTAGTAAATATTAGTCTAAACTAGGGTCAGAAGGGTTAGTGGTTGTTCAAAGTATTGGAAGTTGTGTATGATCATGGTACTCAACATAGAAGGTCTAGATCAATGCGTTATTAGGACAAATGGAGTCAAAGTAGCAGCAAAAGTTGAGTCATGGGCCTTCCAAGGCCAATGTTCCAGTGGATAGGGCATAACCCCCCTAGGTAAGGCTCTGCCAGGGTGCCTCTGTGGAACGTCCTCCTCTTCTCTGGTGTAAACCCCTCTGTCCTGTCTCTGCCCCCTGCTGGGTGTTAGATTTTTTAGCTCGGGAGGTACTCCGCATGTTTTGTCTTGTATGCAGATGTTACCTTAATATTTACACTACTAGGCACTTAACTTTGTAATAGTTTTTATAATGTTGTTTTAAGTGGTTCTTTTATTAAAGTGACTTTTTTTAATAAAGTGTACTTTCTATTTTTAAAGTGACTTTATTATCATAAAGCACTTATGTAATAAAGTGAAATTCACTTTAATTTTAAATGAGACATTTTGGAGGGAATGGATCATGACCCTTGATCTTGAAAAATGCAAGATCTATTAACTATATTCTCAAACAAGGGTCATGAGTTTTGGGCCGAAATATTTTTCTACAATGGGAGGCCATACTATACGGATCCGTACAATTCATACAACCCGTACGGATTTGGCACATAAATCGAGGCATTTCAGGCACAAATTTTGAGGTAGATTTTTGTTTTCTGTTCGCTGTTTTTGGGTCGTACGGAACAGTCAATACAGTTGACTGTGGGCACAGAAAACGAGGCAGAAGGAGGTCGTACAACAATACGATTTTGGCACGGAAAACAAGGCAGATTTTTGTGGGACAAATTTGGTGCTCTGAGGTATTTTCCTTGGCTGGAAATGGAGATAGATTCTGGTGGTGATACTAGAAGTACCTCCCTCGCTAAGAGGGAGTGTTAGATTTTTTAGCTCGGGAGGTACTCCACATGTTTTGTCTTATATGCGGATGTTACCTTAATATTTACACTACTAGGCACTTAACTTTGTAATAGTTTTATAAAGTTGTTTTAAGTGGTTCTTTTATTAAAGTGACTTTTTTTAATAAAGTGTACCTTCTATTTTTAAAGTGACTTTTTTTAATAAAGTGTACCTTCTATTTTTAAAGTGACTTTATTATCATAAAACACTTATGTAATAAAGTGAAATTCACTTTAATTTTAAATGAGACATTTTGGAGGGAATGGATCATGACCCTTGATCTTGAAAAAGGCAAGATCTAATCTTGGCCTTTGGATCTAGGGTTGAGGAAGGTGAAAAGAAACTTTTGGGGGGAAAATGCCATTTTCAGATTATAAAAGAATGCATTGGGTAGTGTGCAAGACATGTTGTGAAGATATCGGGAGGATGTTGAGAGCACATCGGGAGGAGAGTTAGAGAGATTTTTTGAGCATGCTTGAGAGAGGAAAGTGAGTAGCAAAGAGGGCACGTTTTCCAAGGAAGGAGGGCACGAATCCCAAGAAATTTTTTTTCCCGAGTTTTGGGCCAAAATATTTTTCTACTGTGGGAGGTCGTACTGTATGGATCCGTATAGTCTGTACGATTCCGTACAGTCCGTACAACCCGTACGGATTTGGCACGGAAATCAAGGCATTTCAGGCACGGATTTCGAGGCGGATTTTTGTTTTCTGTTTGCTGTTTTTGGGTCGTATGGAACAGTTCGTACAGTTGATTGTGGGCACAGAAAACGAGGCAGAAAGAGGTCGTACAACAGTACGGTTTTGGCACAAAATACGAGGCAGATTTCTGTGGGACAAATTTGGTGCTCTGAGGTATTTTCCTTGGCTAGAAATGTAGATTTTGCTGCTGTTTTGTACTTTCATGAAGCATAATAATAAGATCTCTCTCTCTCTCGTTGGGTTTCCCCACATTGGGGTTTTCCCTGGCTTTTGCCTAAATTTCTGAGTGTTATTGGGTTGCTGTCCACTATGTTTTTCCGCTGCATATTTTGCTTAGCAATGTGTATTTCTGCTTATGGAAATTTCTGAATGTGGGTTTTGCATTTATAAAGTTTATGAAGACAATTATCTCTAGGTTGCTAGGTGTTTGACAGAATTTCAGTTTGCTGATTTTAGTCATTAAAAATCTACATGGTATCAGAGCTTTTGCTTTGAAGTTCAGTGGGCAACATTTGACACTTGGAACAACAAGTGATTTGCTGTTGTTTTTGCTTGAAGAAGGCAGAAAAGGTTCTTTGTCAAGTGGACAAAGATGACTTCTAGCATCAGGTTTGAAGATAGATTGGAGGGGATCTCTAACTACCTGCAATGGAAGGTTAGAATCAGCAATGTTCTCAAGGAGAACAAATTGTGGCCGTTTGCGAACACCGTTATAGCTGTACCTACAGATCCCATAGCTCTTGATGTTCATGAGGTGAATGAAGCTAAGACTCAGAGAATAATCTTGGACGAGGTCAGAGACCACCTTATTCCACACTTGGCTGATAAGAAGACAACCAATGAAATGTGGGTTGCACTGAAAGGCCTGTATGAGGCTAAGAACGAGAACCGGATAATGTCTCTTTGAGACAAGCTCCATGGAACTAGGATGGTCAAAGGAGAGAGTGTGGCCACCTATCTCACCCGGGTTGCACAGGTGAAGGACGAGTTGGCAGCTGTTGGAGAAGTCATTCCTAACTCAGAGTTGGTGCAGATAACCCTCAAAGGCTTCACCAAGGAGTGGGAAGTTTTCATCGAGTGCGTGGTGGGGAGAGAGAAGCTCCCTGACTGGAGCAGATTATGGGATGATTTTACGCAGGAGGAGATCCGGGAGGGGTCTCAGGAAAAGGCATTGGACGGTGCAGACGACAACAACATTGCTCTTATGGCAAAGGGCAATGAGAAGAAGAAGGACATGAGCAAGGTGAAATGCTTTGCATGCCACAAAAGACTGGCCACTATGCTAGTCAATTTCCGAACAAGAAGAAGAAGAAACCAAAACCAGAGTTGTCAGCTTCAGCAGAAGTTGTAGAGTTTACTTAGAGATTTGAGAAGGAGTTCTCTCTCATGGCTGGTTACGTGGGCAGTGGATGCCTAATGTTCGAGGACATTGAATCTTGGTTTGTCGACTGTGGTGCTTCTTGGCACATGACCGGGTTGAGGTCAATTTTCCTCGATCTTATAGAGATGGACTCAGACTATAGCGTGAATTGTGGAGCCGGCCCACAACATGCAGTAAAGGGGGTTGGAAGGATGAGATTCCAACTAGAGTCAAGAGGTCTTCTGGAGGTTGGCGAGGTGTTATATGTTCCAGAGTTGACAATTAATTTGCTCTTAGTGTCAACTTTGCATTAGAGTGGTTTTGAAGTTGTTTTCAACAGTGGACATGTGTTTTTGTATCCTATGGGAGAAACTGCTGACACAACAGTAATGCTTGGTGTCAAGTATGAGGGCTTGTACAGGTTGTTGGGTAGACCTGTATTGGGGTCCAGTGGATTTCTGGACTCAGATTTTGTGTCAGAGAGTTGGCAGGTAGCACGAGAGAGAGAGTTGATACATGGCACTCAGTCTTCTTCCGGGATTCTCAAGGGACTCAGCAGGCATGAGTCGACATAGTTGGATGCTCAGGAGAGTGTGCAGTCTCCTAGGAGCATGTCTTCAGTTCATGGTACAACAGAGGTAGCAGCAGAGGCTTCCAGTGCAGTGGGAGTAGTGGCTTCATGTTCAGAGGGAGCAAAGACTTCTAGTACAGAGGGAGCAGCTATGGCAGCTGATGAGATGGAGACAGATTCTGGTGGTGATACCAGAAGTACCTCCCTCGCTAAGAGGGAGTGTTAGATTTTTTAGCTCGGGAGGTTCTCTGCATGTTTTGTCTTGTATGCGGATGTTACCTTAATATTTACACTACCAGGCACTTAACTTTGTAATAGTTTTGATAAAGTTGTTTTAAGTGGTTCTTTTATTAAAGTGATTTTTTTTTAATAAAGTGTACCTTCTATTTTTAAAGTGACTTTATTATCATAAAGCACTTATGTAATAAAGTGAAATTCACTTTAATTTTAAATGAGACATTTTGCAGGGAATGGATCATGATCCTTGATTTTGAAAAAGGCAAGATCTAATCTTGCCTTTGGATCTAGGGTTGAGGAAGGTGAAAAGACACTTTTGGGGGGAAAATGTCATTTTTAGATTATAAAAGAATGCATTTGGTAGTGTGCAAGACATGTTGTGAAGACATTGGGAGGATGTTGAGAGCACATCGGGAGGAGAGTTAGAGAGATTTTCTGAGCATGCTTGAGAGAGGAAAGTGAGCAGCAAAGAGGGCACTTTTTCCAAGGAAGGAGGGCACGAATCCCAAGATTTTTTTTTTCAAAGTTTTGGGCCGAAATATTTTTCTGCTGTGGGAGGCCATATTGTACGGATCCGTACAGTCCGTACGGATTTGGCACAGAAATAGAGGCATTTCAGGCATGTATTTCGAGGCGGATTTATGTTTTTTGTTCGCTGTTTTTGGGCCGTACTAAATAGTCCGTACAACTGACTATGGGCACAAAAAACGAGGCAGAAGGAGGTCGTACAACAGTACGGTTTTGGCACGGAAAACGAGGCAGATTTCTGTGGGACAGATTTGGTGCTCTGAGGTATTTTCCTTGGTTGGAAATGTAGATTTTGTTGCTGTTTTGTACTTTCTTGAAGCATAATAATAAGATCTCTCTCTCTCGTTGGGTTTCCCCACATTGGGGTTTTCCCTGGCTTTTGCCTAAATTTCTGAGTGTTATTGGGTTGCTGTCCATTGTGTTTTTCCGCTACATATTTTGCTTAGCAATGTGTATTTCTGCTTATGGAAATTTCTGGATGTGGGTTTTGCATTTATGAAGTTTATGAAGACAATTATCTCTAGGTTGCTAAGTGTTTGACATAATTTCAGTTTGCTGATTTTAGTCATTAAAAATCTACACTAGGGTCTCAGCATCCATCTGGTGGGCTCTTCAGCCCCATGGAGGTCCGAGCTAATCATCTCCCCATGTGTACCTGTCCAATATGGTACTTGTCCGTTGGGTATGATCCTGCACATCAACAAATGCGCCCTCCATGGGCTAATAAGTCACAGGGATCATAGGAATGTCAATCACATCCAATCATCAATTTTATTAAACATGTGCATAAAACCCCTTTTACCCAGTCAAGTGCTCAAAGACATTATACTAATCTGCAAGGCAAGTTTGGAGGAAGTGACAGGGCGTCCTATTGGGCTAGTGTCCATTGGAAAAGGGATGTCTCCGGAAGAGGTCAAATCCAAGTCATGTTAATGGGTGAGGTGGATAAGGGATGTCTTGACAAGGGGTGCAGTGATAGCAGGGAAATGCAAGGGCTTACCTGTGGGTGCCTTTGTAGAAGGTGAGCTACACCTGTCCTGGATGCAAATGTTTCCAAGTCCATTCATGCCTTTTATTTTTTTATTCTTTATTGTTTTTTCTTTCCAGAAGCTAATCAAGGGACACTGCCCTGGCGTGGTGACCAGTGGTGGCAATGTTACCCACAAGCACTTTCACGGAAATGAGAAGGCTGGCTCGTGATGAGACCCCCTTTCTCTTGGCCATGCAACCAAAAGCCACTACCCTGGCGTGGTAACCAGCTGCTAGTAGTGTCATATCGCTAGGTGCCCATGGACCTAATAGGCTGGCTCGTGATGAGACCCCCTATCCTTTGACTAGGTCTTGTTTTATTATTTTTATGGGTCCCTCTTGTTTCTTGCTGAGAAACCTTTTACTGCTTTCTCGGGGATCCCTGGGCGAAGCATCTCAAAGTTTTAGTTTTAGGCTTTTATCTTTTGCCAACTTCTTTTACCTTTTGGGCCTTTAGCCCCTTCTTCCCACAAGGCAAGGTGCAACCCTTAAATGATTTTCCAACCCAATGCCCAGACCAATGTAATGGGATGGATGAGCGGGAAGCAAGATGGAAAATGTTAAGTATGACGAGAGCAAACGATGACTTTTCAGAAATCCCCCCAGTGGCAACTCAAAACCTATGGGCACAGGCTTACTAGGGCATCCTGTCATTCCCCCCAGACATGGTCAAGTGGATAAGTATAAGATCCAAGAACCTGTTAGAAACAAAAAGAACTAGATGCACATATTCAAAGATTTTGAGGATCAGAGTGACACATACCATGATACCCAGACTCATTACCTCATGGAGCAAGAACCATCTCCGATACAGGACCAAGCCGAGGTGATGGATGTTGCTGTTGCTGACAAAGTGAAGGCGCTGAAAGGAAGAAACGATGGGCCCTCCAGGGCCATGCTCAAGTCGATCTGGCCATCGATACTCCTTGTCTAGGACCTGTGGGCTTCGAGACATAATCTCCTTAGTTATCCCTAAAAGTGGGGGATAACATCTGGCTCCAACTCGGGGACATGTGCTCACCGTAGAGCGCACGAGAACCTCAACATCTCTAGCATAACGTGTAACTTGCTTGATCTCAATAACAATTATCAGTAATCATTTGGGGTGGTGATATCACCCCCAACTCATATATATAGAATAAAGAAAAAGTATATGTACAGATGTGAAAGCAAACTACTCTAGCATGAAATGAAAATGGTATATATAATGAATGCAAATGCCTACTTACCTGTACTTACCTGTTGGCTGGATGTTTAGATGCAGTCAAATGACCAGTGAAACCAATCCAACAATGTCCCACAATACCTGCCTCTGTGCTTCATCATAAACCAAAACAGTGATAAGTTAAGCACAAAAATAGCATGGGTTAGAGAACGCATTGTATCATCGGAAACCATAAAGTCTAACTCATGGAGGCGGGTGGGAGGGATAAAATCATGCCAAGTCAATCTTTGAGGAAAATGCTCAATCCACTTCAGGAAGGGATCGTGAAAATTCCAAGGTTCAGAACACTGACTCAGAAGGTCTGCAAATTGGCTACCTAGGACGTCCTCACACTTTGAAGCCTGGGAAGGGATTGACAAGGATCTAGTAGATGACTGACAAATTCTTAAGGGAAAGTTGAAAAGCTAAGATGACAGATTTATTCTTGAAGTATCCAACCAACCCTTGGACTCTAGGGTTTGCCTCATAGGAAAATCAATATAAAAAACATATCTCCCAACTACACCTCTAGAGACACAACAAAGTAAAGTAATAGGAGGTGGTTGGAGAAAGCTGTCACAAGAATCCTTCTTGAGGCAAACAATGTCCTTACTCCTATCAAGACTTGAGCATAATGGTGGTTGGTAATTTTCTTCATGGAAAGAATCCAAACGCTTAGGGGAGTACTCATCAAAACCCTCATGGTATGACCGAAAATCATCAGGAGAATAAGGGGTTAGGTCATCCTTGGGTGTTTGGAAAGTATCGATGAACATATCATCCCCTCGTTGCCACTGGTCAAAAACAAAAGTAATCTGTCGTGATAACTGTGAAGGCAACAGTTGGGAATGATTCTCAATGTCGTAAATAGGGTCCATATCATAAGCAACTACATCTCATTTACGTCTTCCAACATGTATGAACTCATCAATATCAACTATGTCAGTATCAATATCATAACATGGAGGATTCAAAATATTCAAAGGCTCATCCATCTCCTCCTCATTTCCCAAATCATAAAGTAGAAAATCATCAAAATCTTGGAGAGGAGGGTAACTTACTATTTGTTCTTGTCTAGGAGCTTTCAGGGCTTGGGTGTCTTCAACATGCATCATTATTTCATCCTCATGAATTGCCTCTTCATCTTCAATTGTACATCAAGGAAGATCTACTTCTTTCGGGGATTCCATTCCTCCTTCACTCTCTGAATCATGGAACAAGGTATCATCAAAATCTTGAAAAGGAAAGAAACTAACCTCATCGTCTTGTTGTTGTGCAGAGGGGAAAAGTTCGTGGATGTCTTTGTCGGAGGGAGGAGCACAGGTCGATACTTCATCATTTTGCTTAGGTTCCAGTTCCTCAACCGTGTCTTCAGCAGTTTTATGTTGATCTATGGTTTGTTCTCCTTCTTCTTGGAAATCAACAATAAAGTTCTCAAGGGCAAACAAACTTTCCCTACTAAGAGTACGTGCGGTAAAAAGGTATCTTATCTCGGATAAGGAGATGTTTTGCTCAATTCTCACAGCCATGCTGTAAGCTTCATTGAGTGTGCTTGGGCCCCTTTTACTGAGGGGAAAACCCAGATGCACCAAAAGTGCATGGGTATAGAGATGAACAAGGTACTTCTCTTCAGGATGATGGCTTTCAGGAATTTGATACAACATGTTCTCAAACCTATCCTGGAAGTCTCTGACAATTTCATCCTCAACTTGCTTTATATGCTCGAGTCTTTCTAGTAGTACTGGGATGTCTTCCAACTGAATACCCCATCTCCCGAGAAAGGTTTCTTCAAATTGTTCCATAGTTGTGATGTTGGCATCGGGGAGGTTTTCATACCACTCTCTAGCATTGCAATAAAGACTGGTAGAGAAAAGTTTCATGACCAAGTCTTCAGCGTCATCAGCGATAGGGTATGATAGGAAGAAATTCCAGAAGTTTCTCATGTGATAGTCAACTCTCTCCCTATCACCACCAGTGAATTTAGGGAGCAAATTTTTGTATTCAAAGGGCATTTGTTGAGGGTACCCCAGGATGTTACTCATGTCTAAAGGCTTGTAGTTTCCCAGATCCCATTGAGAAGTCATAGTTGGCTTTGTCATCAGTGGAGTCGCCAGATAATTTTCTTGAAATTATCAAAGAAATAAGGGAATCACCCTAAGTGGAGTCGCCAGGTAAGCTTGTAAGATAAAGGCTCTTGAGGAAAGGCTTACCGAAAATGTGTCGTCTTGAGGAGAATTGACTCAGTGTTCCCTGACAACGACGCCAAAATGTTATCGCACAATTTGTAGTTACTGTAAAAGACGGATGGAAGAAGGGAAAAATGGCGAAACTGAGACTATCCCACCACTGTCACCTTAAAGGGATAGCTCTTTCTGTTTAGGGAGGTAAGGCCCAGGGGAGATGTCCCTGGTGACCTGGGGTTTTGAGAAGGAAAAGGCTTAAAAGGCTAAGTGATAATTTCCCCCTCACAAGTCACCACTGATTAGAAAGTCCCGGCTAACCAACCAATAAAGATAAGTAATAACCAAAAAGGTGTACCTGCCCAAGACAAAGCAACAAAGAAACTATGAATATGCAAGATCACTTGCTTGGTTAGTACTTCATATAATTATGGACTTCTGATATAAAGCAATTGATAAAAAATATTGATGAAGCAAGTCAATGATGTATAATAGCAATGATTATAATATATATCACTTCACAATAAATGCTAATGGCAATCAATGTAACAATATTAGTAGTAGAAACAACGCTTTAGCCTATCATTCAATTGCTTTTAAAGACACAATAAATGTGCATGGTATAAGTATAACACAAAATAGATGACGACAACACTAGGGTTAGTAAATATTAGTCTAAACTAGGGTCAGAAGGGTTAGTGGTTGTTCAAAGTATTGGAAGTCGTGTATGATCAAGGTACTCAACATAGAAGGTCTAGATCATTGCGTTATTAGGGCAAATGGAGTCAAAGTAGTAGCAAATGTTGAAGGGATGAAATGATAATGATATGGCCAAAGACAAGAGGGTTAAATGTTGAGGTGTTGCTAAGGCACATTTAACCCTAAATGTGAGGGTTAAATGGGTGAGAATAAGTATATATAGAGGTCAATGTAGTCATTATGAATATATGAACATGTGATTTGGATATATAAATGTATTGGGGGTATTTGGAGGAGGTTCGCCTATTCTTTTAGGGGTTTTTGTGTAACTCATCTCAATTATATCTTTTGGAGTTGTGCTCTAGGCTCACATTTGGTGTACATTGTGTGTACTCTGGCTTCTTATGCTATCTTATGTACTTGGTGCATAGCATAGCATAAGAAAATTTCGTTGCCTGAACCCCCCCCCAAAAAAAAATATTTAAAGAAAAAATGGTAGGATGACTTGTTTAGGAGCTAAACCAAGGACCATATGCTTTGATACTAAATGTTATGTATCAAGTATAAAAGATAGCATAAGAAACCAGAGTACACACTATGTACACCAAATGTGGACATGGAGAACAACTCCAAAAGATATAATAGAGGAGTTACACAATAACTCCTTAAAGAATAGGAGAACCTCCTCCAAATACCCAATACATTCATATATCCAAATCACATGTTCATATGTTCACATGTTCATAATGACTACATTGACCTCTATATATACCTATTCTCACCCATTGCACATGTGGGCCCTTTATTAGGATGACCGTTATTACATATACATTTAACCCATATATGGCCCCCTTAGGGTCATATCATAACATTTAACCCCATTTGTGACCCCCTTGGGTCATAACATTGTCTCCAATGTTATTAGTTTTTTTGGTTCATATTCTTATTGTGGCGGATAAACATTGAAACATCAATATTTCCTTGCTTGTGTAACTTTTGGGCATTCAAAATTGTAACATAAAGGTGTGTTTGGATGCTATAGAAGTTGTAGAAGAAATGGATCCTGAAAGGGAGTGGTGCATATCTGCAAAGAAAGAGGTTATTGAGGACATCCTTCACGAGTCTCTCACATGTTCAAAGTTTTAAAAGAAGAAGAGTGCTACGAAGGGGAGACGGCATATAAATACTATTGACATGGTCAACAAGTGTCCTTTAAGGCAACTCTCTTATGGAATGGACATGTGGCAACTTGGAGTGGTTTAAGGAATTAACGCATGATTTGAGGAAGGTGGTCAGCCTTTTTGAGGAGCTTCCTTGATTTGAAGATGACACATGGCAACATGGACCATTCAAACCCTATTTTATGCATTTTTCACTCTATAATGAGGAGTGCCTGATTTTGAGGGAGTCTTCTAGATATGTTAATTAATTCAATTTCCTTGGATCACGGATCTAAGATTCATTTATTATTATTTTATTTTAATAAAGATTGAGGTAAACTCTATATAAAGAGAATCCCTTTCATTTATTGAGCATGGTTGTATTGATAGGGAGATCCCCTTCAAGCTTAGTTGAATGTCTAGTGGAGCATGAAGTTAAAGGGCTTGTAGGTGTGAGGTTCATCATCTTCTTCCACATTTTCATGGATGTATTTGATTGCCGAAGTTACTCTTGCAAATCTGCTATAATGACTTTTTGAAGAAGGGCATTTTTGCTCCAAAAAGAAGGAATAAGGTTGAGGTGAAACCCTTCTTGTGACTTGTTGTTTATCATTGTTCAATATTGGGTTTGTTATGTCATTTTTGTGAAAGGATATTGCTATATTCTATTATTTAGTGGTTGCCTGTTATTTTTGTTGATTTATAATAGTTGAAGTGGTGCACCTTTTGAAGGGCCCCGCCTTTAGTTTCTGCATATTAAAGAGTTCATGTGGTTGGTTAGGGCATGCTTGTAACAAGCTAACTACATCTCTCTCCATACTCTTTGAATCCTCTTACTTGTTAACCTTGACACCACCACCCCTTTGATTGGCATTGGTCTTGGCAACCCACCATCCATTTATTTCTAAAGTTCATCTTACACTTTACTTAGGGATACACCCCTTGTGCAGGAGGAGAGCCAACCTAAAGTGAGAGGAAGAGTCGTTGTGGTATAGTGGGTGACCTTCCTAAGTTCCCCTAGGGTAGAACTTGTGTTTCAGGGATTTATCACTTTGAGTGTAGGTTTAGGAGGTAACATGGCTCAAGCCATTGGCCCCCAATTGATGTAGCTTTTCCCATTGCATCAACACAGGGAGAGTCCTCCCATGCTTAGAATGAGGCAAACGAAGCAACAAAATTCATTGAATGGATCCAACACATCCAACTAAAAGTTCATGATATTATGTAGAAGGCAAACACCAAGTACAAGCAATGACATGATCAACATCGGGTTCCACACAAGTTTCAGGTTGGTGACAAGGTATGATTGCACCTGTGGAAAGAGCAACTCACATGCCCCCACAAGAAGCTCAAACCACTTTGATATGTGCCTTGCACTATCACCAAGGCCGTGGGTGAGCGTTCTTTTGAATTGAAACTTCCACCCTTCCTCGACTTACACTTTTTCTTCAAGGTGGAGTTGCTTCGGCCATAATTTCCACCTCTATTGGGCACCTCAAAGGTGGTAGAGCACTTGGCCCCCACAAAGTTCAACCTTGCATCGAGTAGGTTATAGTGGATTGGACTATGGACACTAAGATGAAGAGAACCCACCAATAGAACATACAACTCTATCAGGTTGTCAAAGCATGGCAACTACTTACCCAAAGCAAGTGGTTTACTACAAATCAGATCTAGTTGAAGCCCCCCCCATCTTGTACAGGAACTTGATGTAGTGGGGACCATTGCTACCCAAGGGGGAAGGACTAATCCAGGTGGTTGTAACAAACATAACTATATATATATATATATAAGAATAACTAATAATTAACAATTAATTACTAATGAAGAGACACCTCATAATGAAGGGTCACGTCTCTTCACGAAAGGGCACCCCTACGTGGGTATATATACGAGCCCTCATTATCAATTGTAATCTCCTATTCATATCTCATATCTCATATTCATATTCATACATTCTTTAATCTATTATTATGTTATCCAGATGGATTTCTTTATAATATTCCAAGTATTTTGGACGTTTGTGTTGTGAATTGAATTGGTTCACTTCAGTGGCCATCTAAAAAATGGTCATGATATTGGTTGTTTTTAGGTCAAGATTTTTCTACGCATTTTTTAGGGCCTGTTGACCACATATTCAACTAGGGGGTCAACTCCATGTACCATGAAGATATACATCATCAGATGCTACCAAGTCAGAGACTATTTGGTTCTACAAGGCATTTTTGGCCTCCAACACATATTTTTGTAATTGGAATTTCTGCTCCCTTGCGTGGGATAATAATGTAATAGGTCTGCATGGATCATAGTTAGGTCAATTACCTTAGGATTTCTTCATTAGGAGAGTTCCTTTCACTGAGTGTTTTTTTTCCTCAGGTTATTAATTTGGCCTAACCAACCTTATTAATTTCCCTTGAGTTTTTCACTCCTACAAATAATTCCTCCAAAGTGGTGAAAGACGTTCTAATGATGTCATCATCTGGTAGCTAGTGTTTAGGAATGATGTAAATGACCATGCAAGACATCTCAAGAAGTTTTGCGGAATTCCGTAGAGTCTAGATAGGTTTTTTTTAATTAATTAAAATTGCCTAAGGTTGGGTAATTTAATTAATTAATTTTTGATAAATAATGTAAAAACTAGGTCCTTGGGCTTTTGCTAGGGGTATTTGTGCTCAAAATAAATGGAATGAGACCCTCTACACCCTTGGACCAAGTTTCAGCTCAGTCAAACAACTTTTGCTAGGTGTTTGTCCACAGGGAGTCTTAGTTAGTCAAAACAACAATTTTCATTGCTAGTCATGACATAGTAAAAATGTTATTTTTGTAATTTTTGAGCAAATTGAGCAAAGTAAAGGTCGAAAATGATGAGAAAACTCATTCCTAGCCTACCCAAACCTTTTCCTAACCTTTGCCCACCCCACAAACACTTAACTCACTCAAACAACTACGCCCCCCTAGGAGATTTGCGCCCCCCTCTCATGAGAAAACCTTTGAAAGTGTGTTTGCTTGAGTTGTGGGCCCCTCTCTCAAGTGGTGCACCCTTCTTAGCCTTCCACCTCACCCCTAAGCTATGTCCCACAACCCTCCAACTCATTGCCACTTCATCTATCCATGCCAAAACCCTAGAGTTGCGCCCCCCTCCTTGAGATCATCTCTTTGCCTTGGGTTTTGACACTTGGCTCTCATCCATGAGGGGTCACTTTGCATTTTCAAGTATAAAAGAAAGCCCTCTCACCCTCATTTCTTCACCATCTCTTGAGCTATTGGTATGCTACCAAATTCTTGCCTCATCGCTCTCTCATCTTCCATTCTTGTTTTCACTCACTCTTGCTCCATTTTGGAGAGGAGCTTGGAGCAATTAGTTGCTGCAACCTCCTCATTTGGTAATAATAAAGAGCTTTGGAGGACCTTGGTGTACATGAGATTTTGTCTTGGGTGCACTTGGATTGGAGGTGATATTGTGCTTGTGATTTTTATGTGAGATCTAGAGTAGATATCTAAAACAAATTAGTTTGTTTGGATAGAGTTGCAATAGTGTAGTTGTAGATCTATTTGAGTAGGATATTAGGTAGTGCAAAGTAGTTTGTATTATCTATTTATCTCACCCATTTGTTTGCTCTTATCTCACATTTGTCTCATAAGTTGCAGGTTGCTTCAAGGGTTTGCAAGGTTGGCTTCAAGTTGGAAGCCTTCTTTCATAACCTCTCTTAAACTCCTCTTTTTCTGGGTTCTAATTTCTGTTCATTCATATTCAGTTTTTGGTTTGCTAACACTCTTACATAGGTCAATATATCAATCTTATTTTCTTAACTTTTCTGTGTGTTTTGCAGCATTTCCAGCAAGCAATAGCTTGCTGTTGTTTTGCAGGTTCTCGCTAGATCAAGGGGAGGTGTTGACCATTTTCAGCCACAAAACACACAAAGGACCCTTCCTTTGATTGGGTAACAACACCCAACCATTTCTCTCTCTTTTCTAGCATTGTAGCAAGCCCAAAGGGGGTCCCCAAGTGACTTGCATTCCTCTTTTAAATTTCTGTTATTGTAAATCATTTTAGTGCCTACATCTTGGTGTGAGTTTGGCAAAGCCAACCCCCAAAATCGTGAGGCTAGGATCATATTTAAATTTCTGTAAGTTTTTATTCTTTGCCCCACTTGTCATTAGGACAAAGTTGTGTGGCTAGGTTGCTCTAGTTTAGTTTATTTATTTTCCAACCCCCTTTGGCACAAAATATGAAGGCTTGCCTCCACCTTGTGCCATTGTGAGTGGTTTGTATTTCTGTTTTTCAGTTCAAGTTTTTACATTCTTTAGTTGCCTACACCTTGGATGTGAAGTTGGCCTAGCCAACCCCCAAAATCGTATGGCTAGCTTAGTTGTCTATTTCTAATGTGTTTATGCTCATGGGTTAAAATCATCTAGAAGTAGATTTCACACAACTAAATGCTAGTTTAAGCCCATGGAGGCATAGGTTTAGTCTCATGCTTTAAGTTTCCATTTACTTTGCAAGTTTTAGATCTCAAGCATTTATTTTAACTTTGCAAGCAATATGTGCATGTATATGGTGCAAAGCAATCTACTTTCATTTCAACAAAGTCCTTTCAAGTTCTTCACATGCTTTTCAAGTAATAATCTTATGGTTTAGAACTTCATTTCTTGCAAGTTGTACATTTCGGTTTTGGCACTATTACTCAATTTTTGGGCAAGCATATCTTGCTGTTACACACATATTAACTCAAATTAACTTAGTCCATAGGCCTAATAATCAACTAGACTTAATAGGGCACCTCTACTGACCCAATTTGCCATTTAAACGAGGACTAGAGGAAGCAATGGAAGGTGATAGGTCGGGGGCGGTCTTGTGGCGCTCATCGTCCTTTCCGGGAGTACTCTTTTCCCTTGGGCTGACCTGTGGAGCTAGGGTAGGCTTTGTTGCCATACTTCTTGAGCACCCAACAGTTACTTGGTACAAGCGGGGGGAGTATTGGGTTGACACTTAGCTAGGATTAAAACCTCACTTAATAATTTTTAATAAATCCGTAATCCACTTCAACTTCGGTCATCAACTTGATATATCTTTAGTGGTCTACACTTACACTTGCAAGCACTTCATTTTATATTTACATTTATGCAAGCTTATCTTATGTGGTGGATTAATAACTAGGTAGTCATAGTTGTGATTTTGGACATTTTTCCCTTCAAGCATTTATTTTTCAGTTAATTGGTGTTCATATCTTTGGTTTGGTCCCTCAAGAAGTTGCGCATCCTTTGGAGGCACTTCCTCGTTGGATCTTGTGTGATCTTGTGTGCCATTGAAAGCAGTCACAATAAAATTGTGCATCCCTTTGGGAAACATTCTATTGTTGAGCATGGTAGGCTTGTTGTGTTGATAAATGTTTCCCTTTGAGCATCTTTAATTTCCTGCACAAACAAGAAATTCCGTTAATATCCTTGTATCTATTGTATCCTGTTTTGTATCTTTTGCTTATAGTTGTATCATTTATTCATCTTGTATTTAGTTGTAGATTTGTATGTAACATTGTTGTGAAGTCCTTGTAATCTTTGTAATCTTTTGTAACTTTTGAAATCAACCTCCCTCAAACTTTAGTTGACCCCTTGCCCAATCTTAGGCACTAGTCTAGTTGTCCTAGGAAAAGGCTTGCTTGTCATTTCTAATTGTTGCACATTGCATTGTTGCCTTTGCATCATAGGCTAGATTTTCCCCCCCAACCTTTTAACTAATTAAAACCAACTCCTAGAACTTAACGCTAATCTCATCTAGTAATTAGGGTCTACCCCCCTTGGCTTCCCTAGGAGTGAGCCTAGACGGAAGAGGTTCAAGTCAAAGTGACAACATGGGCTTTGAACCTAGGCATTGTGCCTGCAAGGACACACTAAGTGAGCATGACTTAGCTTATGTTTGCAAATGCGTATAAGGACGGCAACGAGGCCTTCCCATTCATTTTTGAAGGTGTTTGCACCGAATGATGAACCGACTTAGTATGCTAATGTTCTTCCCAATGATCTAAAGAATACCCAAAACGGAGCACCAAGCAGAAAGTTATGACCCTCAACAAGACTCCCCTTCTTTTGGAAAGCTCAGGTTTGTCCAGCATAGTGTTCTCGCTTAGCCCTAGTCATTCTAGGGTTAGGGTTCTTGCATCTTAGGGTTTTTTGGCATCATTATAAAATGCAGTTTCAACCTCTTGTTATGGGCTTTTTGCGAGTGAGTGTCATTGTCACGTCTCTTCTTAGAGATAAGCTACCATCATTCTAACAATGTTTTTCACTAGTTGATTCATTAATCGAATTTGGTTTTCATTGTAATACTCTACTTTCAATACTATATCTTGTGTTTTCATTGCAATGTCATGTTCTTTCATTTTGTTCTCAATCCAATTTGGATCATTTGATGTGTTAAACTTTAGATGATCTATGTTATGTACTCATTTGGTTATATTATGATGATTCTTGTACTCTAGAATCCATCTAGAGTCTCAGTGTTTATGTATGTTCTCTCTGAACTTTAACTTTATGTATCTCAAATCTTATATCTTGATGTCGTTTTACTATTTGTAACCTTACATACAATATAAATGTGCGGACTTTACATATTTGGTGTCTAATGGGTTGGATTTACATTGATGTACATGAATATCTATTTTTTAAATTAAAATTTCAATATTTTATGTATTTTTAATTCAACTGGTTCTTAAATAAATTCTTCCACTGGCTTTGGTTTGGTTCGTAATTTTGGAGCAAACTGGTTCTAACTACTATGATATGGATAACTTCAACTTGGGGGTAACAATCATAATAGGACTACTTGTGGAGAGAAAAGCATGTTTTATCTCAAATAAGGACCAGCTTACATAGGCTAAGGTGTTAAACAGGAAGATGGGAAGAACCAAAAGGAAAAATAAGAAAGGATGACATGTCGGGTATGCAGAAAGGGAGGTGGAGAATGAACAAAATTTCCTATTGCATTGTGAGGCATACAACCACATCAAGAAAGGATCAATCTTAGAAAATAGCAATTGGGGCTCAGCGTTCCAAGAGAGCCAAGTATAAAATAATGACCAAGAGAGCCTCAAGGGTGATGCGCCTCAAAGACAAGTTACTAACAGCCAATCCAGCTAGTCTAGGAGACATGCCCGCAAAGAGAAAGACAAATCCAGATGAGTAGTCCAAAACTTCTTTGTACCACTATATGAATCTTGCCTCCTCACTGTATCTTGGAATTTCATTTCTGTCTTTCTATTAGGCACTCATTTTGCATCTGATGTAAGCCTTTCTGTGCCTTTCTCTTTCTTTGAAAATGCATGTTATATTATATTTACTGCAAAATAAAATGCATAATAGTATATAGTATAAAATGTTATATAGTATATCAAGGCATACAAATCAATGAACCGGGTTGCAATTATACATACTATCCGTCCCTACATAGGCATAGAGTGCCAGAATATTCACTTTAGCCCCAATCTCAAAATAATCTGCATCCTCATGCGAAATGCCAATTCTGGTTGCAACCTAACTGCGAATCCTGTTCTATATGTTGCAGCCTTTCTTAAATGACAAGGGGAAGCATCCCCACTGAAAGTGGCTCAATATTTCCTTCCCCATAAAAAGGAAGATTCCTGTTCAGCATATGGTGTTCCATATTCCTCTGCCAGACTGTTTGATCATCCATCCGTCTCCCTTATTGGTCCACATCCAATGAAGGAGGCTGACAAGAAGATGGCATTCTTAGAGGTAACCTATACTGAATACTCTGGCAAATCTGCATTCCCAGAACACATGCTTGACAGTCTCTGTTTTGCAGAAAATCGTGCAACGAATATCCGTTAGACCAAAATCATGAAGTCTGTCTTTTAACTGCTAGAGTTTGGTTTAGCACCAACCATCCAAGCACCCCTGTCTCTTTTTTAATGAATTATTTTTAACATCCTTGTTTCATTGAAGGAAGATATACTCTGTTTTGTTTAAGTTGTGCTTGGCTACCATTCTTTCTCATTGTGGTGGAATTTCATTACTGCCTTTATTTATTGTCTGTAAACCTGTATTATAGTAACACCACAAAATTCATCTTCTCAAGGCCTTCTATTTGTTCTAGCATGTGAGTCCCAGTATCACTCTATACAAAAATTAGGATCAACGCACATTATTGCATGTTCCAGCATTATAAGCTTCTTTATTGTTTTGTTTATGCTATCTACATTATGAAGGGATTAGCAAAATGTGAAATAATTTTATGATTTTAGTTTTTGGCAAAATGCCATGTAGGGGATTTTAGCAAAAATGTTTTATGGAAAGTTCAAATTCTGATATTTATATTTTTAAATACACCACAAGGAGCAATTTTGGATTTGGCAATAAAATAAAGTATCATAACATTGTAAAAATTGAGGCGAATCTTTGTTTCAAAGTGGTTAATACTTTCCCATGAAAACTTTAAATGCATGGTCAACTTGATGAGTATCAGCAACTAAAATTTCCCCTAAGCTCTTGAGAAAACTTGATTCATGAGTTTTTCATTTCAACAAATGAAATTACAATGTATAAATCATTTGGCAGCTGTGATCAATAATGGCTTTATCTCATGAAAGCATGGCTTGATTCTTTGCAGATTGATAAATTGCTCCGGTGCCCATGTTATTGAGTTTAACTCCTCTTCCAAGTGGGTGATATATTGATTCTACAGCCCCCATTAGATGGTAAACTAATTGTTTATTCTGCTTGAGGTTGTAACTGCCTTATCTCACTTTGACGGTTTCTAACTGCCTTGCTAGTTATGCTTATGTTCTGGCTACCTCTGAATTTTCCATAGCCTATAGACCTTAAAAGTCTTAATTGCCTTTCATGATACCATTGTTATGGGGTTAGATCGTTAGAGACTAGAAAGACACTTTGGAAACCGTGTCTATTTTCAGCTGAACAACTGTGATGTCTATGCAATTTGGGAGTTAAATATACTCGATTCTCAGGAATGATGGGCCTTATTTAAGCTGGGAGGATTGTGATTAGAACCACATGCCCTGTCATGTTTTCTGTCATACAATTTCATGCTTCTGAATCTGACCCATGTCAATGTCACCTTTTGTCAGTGAGATGAAACAGATAGAGCACAAATAAAAAACACAAATAAAAAATGGCAATGCTGGGCTTCACTGTTTTCCTTATCACATTGTTACTAAGAGTATGCAGATATTCATGTTTTAAGATTTAATTTTCTGAGCAGTTCTTTTCCTTACAAAAATGCTTTTGTATGCAGATAGTCACAATGAAAAAATAGAGGATTCCAAAACAGAAATATTTAAGGATTACAGCAAGTTTTCCACATCAGTTAGAGATGAATTATACTCTAATGACTTGGGAATCAGGCTTCATGAACATGCATCAGAAGAAGATTACGACAGTTCTGAAGCCATAATTGCATCAGACAATTTACAAATTACCGATGGCAGTGTTATTGGTAAATCTCTGAATGGCTCCATAGATGGAGACATCATTGGGCCTCAGCCGACTAATGTTGTTCACATCCGCAAATATGCTGGAATTCCAGAGTATGCACGGGTTTTAATAGAAGCACTTAAGAAAAACAGATTATTGCAAAAGACCCTACAACTTAAGTTAATACAGATTGAAACAAAGATGGAAGAGAACAAGGAACTGAGAAATCGCGTCAAATGTCTTGTTGATTTTCAAAGTGCTTGCAAAAGGCGTCTCCGACAGATTTTCATGCAAGACAGTGATTCTACTGTGAAGCTAATCTCTCGCTCGAAATCCAGATGGTCTTCAAAAAAGCTAAAGGAAGTGAGTACCTCAGTTATGCAACTTCTCTCTGGATCTAGTATTTTAGTCTCTCTTGGTATTTCAGTTTAATGTTCATATCTTGTAATTGTGTGGAGACAGAACTGAAGCTAGGAACCCTTATGCACAGTCATAAAAAACTGAAGCTAATACTCAGTTGTGTGACCTAGGTCTCTAATAATTAATGTTATATTTTAAAGAGTTTAATTGTTATTTCTTTGCAGCTATGAATAACTATGACTGAGATTCATAGATTTGGGTCTGTCTCTGCTCAGTTAGCTTTATTAACTGCGTTTTATAATGAACATGTTGATTAGCTGTAATCCTCTGAACTCCTTCAGCCATCTTGAGTCTGACAGGGCATTCTTTAATTGATTTTATGCCCTATTTGAGCAGTGTTTCAAGCCTGTAAAGTGCTTCTTACTTCTTAGTGTCTTTCAATCTTCTACATGAATAGAATAACACATTTTTTGTGAAGCTGGATTTTCTCATGTGGTAACAGCATGTTTTACCCTCATATGCACAATTGACAATCTATGGTGCAATTGTCTTTTCTTCCTAACTTCAGCATAAAAACCTACTCAACTGCTGGATTCAGTGACAACTTGAAATTGGGCCCTTATTCTACTTGGAGCTGATCTCTGAGGACATCCTACCTGTAATTTTTTTTCTTTTTGGTATTATTTTCTTTTAGGGTGCTATTGCAAGAATTATGCATATTGTTTACTTGGAATGGGGGCATTTCAGTTTGTTAAAAAATCAGTCTGCAATCAAAGGTACTGGAAGATTGTTGACATTTTCTTCATTGACCTTAGCTGTGTTTTATCATACTATGGAACAAAGCTTCTTTCTAGAACTAAGATTAGAAAATATAATGTGCATTGTGGATTGATAAACCTTGAGGTTTATAGTATATATTATTATGGTGTTACTATTGTGTGTGGCTGTGGTTTTAAGTTTTTTGCATGAAAGGTTGTAAAAGATGGGTTTCCTTTTTTAGTTATTATGTCTTAAAGTTTTAGTTAAACTGTATGGAGGTCTATTGGAAACCATATTGTTAGAAATTAAGGGCAAAACGGTAGGCTAGCTAGAAACAGAAATATTTTTATAAATTTCAAATCATTAGCTACTGTAATTTAGGATCAGCAAAACATTAAAAGTTCTGATGCATAACGTAATAGCATTAATGAGTAAGTAACATACATAACACAGATCTGAATATTACCTTAGCTGTAACAAAGAACAAAGTTACCTGATTTGCTGCTGTTACCTTCCTCCAATGTATGCTCAGAAAATGCTTAGAAAATCATAGATCAAACCCTCAGGGTAGATCTCCTCATGGGCATGGGAACAAAGCCAAGAAGGACTCTTAGTTTGTCAAGTCCTTCTTTGATGGCAGTTTGTCCACAAGAGTCCCATGATATATATTATAAGCTTTTTATCATCCCAGCATACGAGGAAGGCCAATGACGTGATCATGCCTTTCTTCTTCACTGCTCCTAGGTCACATGGACCATCCCGGGAGAGAAGAAGGTCACACATCATCTCGGCTTGGTACTCAGACCAAGAATCTTCCTGGTCCTAGACCAGGATACCCCCGAACACATCTGGGGGCCCTAGATCATAACTAGGGTCTTAACCACCAAGGTACACAACCAAGGATCAATCCAAGCGCTAAGCAAGGATTCCCTGGAACACATCCAGGGGCCCTAGAACACATCTAGGGACTTGTCATCAAACTGCTTGGTCCCTGACCAAGAACCCCATAAATACATTGGGGGCCCAACTAGGGTCTTTTGACATGGCTCTAACTGCTTTGTCCGAGACCAAGAACCCCAGGAGTGTATTGGGGGCCCTAGATCACAACTAGGGTCTTTGCCATCCTCCCAGAGAATGGCTCTTGCAACTGCATTAATTTTAACACTCCCTCTCAACAAGAGAGGCATTCTCAACAACACCAAGCTTGTCTCAAAAGTACACAAACTTTGTCAATGACAGGGGCTTGGTCAAAATATCTGCAGTTTGTTTCGCAGTCGGAACATACTGAATACTGAGAATGTTCTTCTGCACCATGTCTCGAACATAGTGATATTTCATCTCAATGTGTTTCGATCTATCATGAAACACAAGATTCTCGGAGAGATTTATACAACTCTGGTTATCACAATGAATTACTGTGGGTTCCAGCTCAGCACTGAAAAAATCTGAGAGTAGCTTTCTGTGCCACACTGCTTCTCTACTAGCAACACTTGCATCAATGTATTCTGTCTCTGCAGTGCTTTGGGCTATGGAGCCTTGCTTCCTGTTGGACCAGGGGATCATAGCTGAACCCAAACTGAAACAATATCCAGAAGTGCTCATCCGGTCCACTGTACTGCCCATCCAATCTGAATCTGAATAGCCATGAAGCATTACACCTCCACTAGAAGTGTATCTGAGCCCATAAGCTATAGTCCCCCGGACATATCTGAGAATATGCTTAGCAACACCATATGAATGTGTTTTGGATCACACATAAACTGACTGAGGGCATTCACTGCATAACAAATGTCTGGTCTGGTGTGTACTAGTTACATCAAGGACCCAATGATCTGACGATATACTGTAGGGTCTTCTGGATCTGAACTTGTAGCTTGATCATGTAACTTCTTCAGGTTAGGAATCATAGGTGTGTTCATGGACTTACAGTCCAACATCTCAAATCTGCGAAGCACATCAACTGCATACTTACTTTGTAAGAGAAAGATCACACCATGTTTCTGCCACACCTCTAAACCAAGAAAGTAATGCATAAGACCCAAGTCCTTCATTTCAAATTCTGTTGACAACTCCCTCTTAGTTTGAGCTATCAGATGTTCCTCTCCATTAAGGAACAAATTATCCACATATAAAACCAAGATAACAGGATGATTCTTTACAACCTTTATATAAAGGTTAGGATCTGCTATACTCTTGGAGAACCCAAGACTCTGAAGAAAACTGCCAATTCTTCGATACCAAGCTCTTGGATCTTGTTTCAATCCATACAAGGCTTTCTTGAGTTTGCATACATGGGATTCCTTCTCATGGATCACAAAGCCCTCAGGCTGCTCGATATAAACTTCTTGCTCAACTTCACCATTAAGAAAAACAGTCTTAACATCCATTTGGTGAAGTTTCCAATAAAAAACTGAAGAAAGAGAAATAATGACTCTGATAGAGGTGTACCTGGAAACGGGAGAAAATATTTCATGATAATCAATTCCCTCTTTCCGAGAGAAATCACGAGCCACAAATCTAGCTTTGAATTTTTCAACATTGCCATCTATTGCATGCTTTATTTTGTAAATCCATTTAGATGTCACTATTGATTTTCCTTGTGGTCTTGGGACCACTTCCCATACATCATTCTTCAATATTGACTCGTATTCTTCTACCATGGCATCCTTCCACACTTTATGCTTGGCAGCCTCATCAAAAGTGGAAGGTTCTGAGTCAATCACAAGATTCAATTGAGCTATCAAACCTGAGTACTTATCTGGCTTCTTGCTTTCTTTGAAAGTACCTTTAGGTGCTGCGTGCTTTTCTGCTTCCTTTAAAATTTCATGGCACCAAGTTGGCTTCCTTTTGGCATGAGGTTTCTCTAGGGGAAACTGAACATAATCCCTTATGGGATCCACTGAAAGCTCTCTGGCCTCCTCCCTCTGCCCATCTGAAAGTTGTGAATCTGAAGGCTCTGAAGTTGGAGCTTCCTGCTCCTCTGTATCACAGGGAAGTTCTGTAGAACGACGAAAGGCAACTTCCTCATGGAAGGTCACATATCTAATGACCTCTATATATTTTTTCCCTGGCACATAGATTCAATATGCTTTAGAGATCTCACTGTACCCCACAAAAGTGCCTTTCTTTCCAGAGGGCTCTAACTTAGTCCTCTTTTCTTTTGGTACATGAATGTAGACATGACTGCCAAATATTCTCAAGTGATCAACTGAAGGCTTCTTACACGTGAAGACTTCTTCTGGAGCTTTCTCTTCTAAGGATTTATGAGGACACATGTTCTGAATATAGACTGTAGTTTGCAACTTCGACCCAAAGAGGTAACGAAAGATCCTGATCATACATCATAGCTCTGGTTGCCTCACAAATTGTCCTGTTCTTTCTTTCTGCAACCCCATTCTGCTGGGGATTGTAGAAAGAAAGAACAGGAACGATCAACTCCCTCTTAATCCCATAAGCTTGACATAGATCATCATACTTGTGGGAGTCAAACTCTTTTCCATTATCTGTTATGAAAACATGGATATGTCTACCTGTCTGATTCTCAACAAGATTCTTAAAATCCTGGAATTTACTGAAGGATTCATCTTTAGTTTTCAAAAATAAATCCAGGTTTTACTGGAGCAATCATCAATAAAAATGATGTAATAAATACAACCATTCATGGACGAAGCAGTCATAGGTCCACATAGATCAGAATGAATAAGATCTAAGATACCATTAGTTTTTTTATTACTGTGAGGGTAAACTTTCTTTGTATTTTTACCAAGAGCACAACCTCTACAAATATTATCATGCTTGTTATAACGCAAGTTGTAGGTTGGGCAAAGTTCGACCCAACCACGAAACAAGTGCTTCAACTTGGGAATCCTACACCCAATGTCACCTCGATGTAGGTCTCACACTTCAAGGGTGACTAGGTCACTCTAGGGAGGCGATCTCGGTGACCCTAGGAGGATTGAGATGGAGGTAGAGGGAAATGGAAGTGAAGCCCCTAGAGGTCAATTCTAAGTGGAGTAAAAGGTAGGGAGAGATGCCTTGCAAGTCAAGTAATTTTTGCCCCACAGGTGTAGTACTTTTTCGGATGATTGTACCTGCCCGAGACATAAGAAAAGACACTTTGCAATAATATATGTTAGTTGGATCAACAAGTTAAGCTTGCTGTCCCTAATTTGCAGCAGTAGATATCAGCTTATATCAATAAATAAAACATCTAAAATCAGCATATAAAGATCTAGACTATTTAGGTAAATCAACATCAAACTTAACAATGAACATAGGCTGAAAAAATGGCACTTAAGAAGCTAGATAAGATGGTTGTTGTAACATGTGTTTTCTGCAGAAAATTGGAGACTTATGGCTGTAGCATTCAGTGGCAAGCAATAGCAAAATCAACCATGAAACGTTGCCAAGAACTAGCTCAAAAGATGCGCCCTAGTTAGTAGAGTAAATGAGCAAAGTTAGAGAACTAGTCTATGGTTAGTTTAGGAGTTATAAAAGTGTTAATAACTAGGGTTATTCAACCCTAATGGCTGTAGGTTAAAG
Organism: Picea engelmannii; assembly: GCA_009831015.1. NCBI lineage: Eukaryota > Viridiplantae > Streptophyta > Pinopsida > Pinales > Pinaceae > Picea > Picea engelmannii. Next base: position 178,009 of record ML783085.1, on the reverse strand, counting down.
TTTGTAATAACAATTAGAGTGTTGGGAGAGAGGGGATGCCCTAGTGGGGGAAGACTCCTCTCAGTGAGACAAATCAACTTCAAGCAAGAGGACTTTCAAAAGGTCAAAGATTGTGTTTCCCAAGGCAATGATTTTATATCTCCAATGCAAAAAAGAGTATGACTAGTGCCTTTACTATTGGGTTAATGGAGTCAAAGGAGCTTAGAGAAGATACCTCCTTGGGGGTGTAAGCCCTTTTACTTCCCAAGGCAAGTTTCTCTAGGCTAGAGTTTAGGCTAAGAGGGTGTATGCCCTTATACTTCTTTTAGCACACCCTTGTTAAAGCAATAAGATGAAGCATAAAGTGATGAAGACTAAGGTGGGGGTGTATTCCCTTATACTTCTTGTTGTCGTCCTTATACACACTTGCAAACGTGAGCTAAGTCCTGCTCACTTCGTGTGTCCTCGGAGGCACAATGCCTAGGTTCAAAGTTTTAGTTGCCCTAGGAAAATGTCTGACTTTCATACTTAGATAGTTGCATCTTGCATTTGTTGATTGACATCTTAGGCTAGATTTCCCTTAACCTTTTAACCAATTAAAACCAACTCCTAGAACATTAAACTATAAATCTCATCTAGTAACTAGGGTCTAACCCCCTTGGCTTCCCTAGGAGTTAGCCTAGACGGAGGAGGTTCAAGTCAAAGTGACAGTGTGGACTTTGAACCTAGGCATTGTGCCTCCGAGGACACACTAAGTGAGCAGGACTTAGCTCACGTTTGCAAGTGTGTATAAGGACGACAACATCTTTGGCGCCGTTGTCGGGGATAAGTCATTTATCCTTGGTCAAAACGACTTAACTTATTCTTTTAGAACTAAGCAATAAAACACTTTAGTCCCTAAAAATATTTGAACTTGCATTGGTTGATTTCGTGTGAATCTTTTCCAAGTGGCGACTCCATTGAACAAATCTGTCAGGTATATTACTAGGAGCGTTGCACAAGGCTTGATTTGCTCTTTTCCTGAACTCGAAAAGGTTTATAGGAGGAGGATAAATCGCCTTTCCCCTAGGAGGCTACTTGAAAGTCTTGGAGAAGAAGCATTCACTGATATCCAATTCTTGTTCCAAACCGATAAGCAACCAACTGTTAATAATCCCACTAATAATACTAACACAACCATGAGTATATTCTTGCGGCCTTTGAATTTTGCAGCAATCCAAGGTGCCCCACACCAAGTCCCTGAGAAATCCATAGACAAGGTACCTACCTTTCAGGGAAACGGTGCAATCAGTGCAAAGTCCCACATCTTGAACTTCCAGAGGTGTGTCTTGAAGTTTTGCCAAGGTCATGACGAAGAAGACGTAAAGATGACCTTGTTTGTGTATTCACTTGAGGGGGATGCCGCTGAATGGTTTACCGATTTTGATCCAGCTAAGTTTAGCACCCTTGATTCCATATTGGATGAATTTAGAAAAAGATGGGGTGATCAGAAGGAACAAAGGTTTAAGTTAGCGACCCTCACTTCTAGCCATAAGAAAGAGAACGAAACTGTGGAGGAATTCAACGCTAAGTTTAACAGCCTAGTTAAGAGCTTGCATGATGATATAAAACCCTCAAATGCTGCAGTCTTGATATATTATATGGAGGCTTTTGAGGGAGAAATGAGGTATGCCTTGAGGGATAAGGACCCTCAGGATTTGAAAACAGCACAAGCCATGGCTATCAAAATTGATAAAAATATGCAGGATGCTAGGAAGTCTAACATCCCGGGTTTTACTAGAGGGTCTTCTTCCCAACTTTTTGATGAGAAGAAGAAAAATGTTGAAACTCAGAAAC
>ML783085.1:143424-175745 GCA_009831015.1 Picea engelmannii | reverse complement strand
AATTGCATGAGTGATGTTGTGGTGGATAAGGTGACATAAATGTTTGGTCCTAAGCCTACTCCACAACAAGTAGCTGAAATGGCTAAGTTTAGAGGCATTACCTACCAAAGGAATGGAAATAAAAATCAAAGTAACAACCAAGCGAACTTTCAAGTTAGCTCAAAACCCCCCCAAGTCAAATGTGTATGCAAGCTCAAATTTAAATATTGACTTAGGAGGATGGTTAAGTAATTGTAACAACCCTAGTTAAATAATTGCTTAAGGTTAATTAAGTTTAATTAATTAAATAATTAACTGTCCTAATGTATATTAGTTAAATAATGATTATTTATTAATAATATTAATTAATTAATTATTAATTTATTGTTTAATGTATGTTAATTAATTAATTAACTCATTTAATGTTTGGGTAACGAATTAAAATTTAATAAATTTTAATTTATTTAATAGAAAACTTAACGTATTGAGGGATGGTTGGCATTGAATGGAGAGGTGGTGAATGAGAAGGAGGATATGAGGGCGCAGAGGCATTCGAGAGAGGACACTTTTGATTTTGGGGGAAGGAAGCATTATTTTGATATTAGGGACTGTATTTTTTTGGTCTGGAGTTTGGTGGACTGTCATAAGGGAGCATCGGTTGTTGGGAGTTTTGGGCTTGGGGGTTAGGAATCCTTACGTAATCCTGGAGCTAGGGAGCCGGAGAGGCTCTGTTCCTAGTTGGCTGGGTGGTTAGACGGTTTTGGGCAGTGCATCAAGCAGAGTTGGGGACAACAGTAGCATCAGTTAGAGGTATGCAATTTCATTATTCTGCTGTGTTATGAAATTGATTATAATCTGCTCGTAAATATTATTATGCTGTATTATGTGGTTATCATCATGCTGCTGAATTTGCTTATATGCTGATTAATGAAATTGCTTAGAAATAAATTTTATGTTTAAATAGATTTAAATTTTAGGTTATGTTAGATAGGACCTTACACATGGTATCAGAGCGGTGCAAAATGCTAGTGTCAGAGTTAATGAAGATTCCTTCTCAGAGGGAGAAGTTGCTCAGAGCCATAGATTGTCCTTCTCAAAACAGTGTTGATGTGCCACCAACGAGAACTTATCAGGATGCACCGGTTATTCTACAAAATATGGATAGGGGGAATGAAAAGAATAGACCCTTCTTCCTATCCTTGCTCGTGAATGATTTTATTCTTCATAATTGTATGTTAGATTCAGGAGCTACTTCAAATGTTATGACTAAGAAAGTAATGGAACAGTTGAACTTAAGAATATCTAGGCCTTATCATAACATTTGTGCTATGGATAGTAGAACCATAGCGGTGCATGGTTTGATTAAGGGATTACAAGTACACTTAGCTGCATTCCCAGATATCATGATTGAGATGGACATTGTTGTAATTGATGCATCGGATACTTGCGGTATGTTGCTAAATAGAAAGACAGCTGCAGATTTAGGTGGTAATTTACAGATGGACTTAACTTATGCCACCATTCCAACTCCAAATGGTTTAGAGTTTAGATTGAATAGAGAGTTGGAAAGAAAATATCATGTGGAAGATCCTAGGAAAAAGGAAAATGAGATCGTTTTTCGGGAAGTGGAAATGGGGTGTTATGAGATAGAGTCTACTCCTATAAAGCTGAAATTAAATGATAGACCCCCAAGCATTTGTAATGTTTGGGACCCCATGGATTCTTTTGATGGGCTTTTTCTTGAGGAAGATTTGGATGAGACAGATAATGGTTTGCCTTCTTCAGAGTTAAAATCAAAGTTAGATGTGTCATTTGAAAATTTGTTACCAGCTCAACCTGCATCAGAGGAATCAGTTAGAGGTTAGAACAAGTCAGATGGAATTCTTGGGCCACACCCTCCTTATTTTGCAGAAATTGGGAAAATTAAAGATAGATTCAATGATGAAAATCTGATGGAGTTTACTAGGGATGATAAGGTTAATATTGATAAGGTAAAGTATACCATCCCTAATAAAAGGTATGCCAAGCCTTTTAAGGAAAAACTAAGTTCACAGACTTTGCACTTGGCACCTATGGAAAACCATCATAATTTTTTTAAGGGGAATTGCCCCAAATGGCCTAAGGTTAGAAACTGGGATTCACATGAAAGAATAAACAACCAGCATAAAGTGTATCAATCTTCTAGCAACTCTTCTCAGCCAGTGGGACGACATAAAGTCAGACATGCTAGCGAGCGAACCCTGCCTTGAAGTGTTCATCATGCAACAACTTGGTGTCCATTTGGACACCCTTTGTAATGTATCTCTAACCCTTCTCCTTGTATTTCAATTTTGTATTATTTTATTCATTATGTTGATATGTACTTAGAATTATTTCTGTATCATAGATTCATTTTGTAGTTGGACATGTTGTATTTTAGTTATTTCATAATGTAAATGTTGTTTATATCATTTATTTGTTCATATATATATGTATGCTTATGTTGGATATTGGTGAGCACCTTTTTGTAGATGCTGGATTCTCATATGCTCTCTGACCCGATTGAGAAGATCGAACACATGTCCCCATGTGGAGCCAGATGTTGACCGCCTCTTCAACTAGGGGGTCAACTCCATGTACCATGAAGATATGCATCAACATATGCAAACATGTCGAAGACTTTTTGGTTCTACAAGGCATTTTTTTGCTCCAGCACACAGTTTTGCAAGCGGGATTATCGCACCCCTGCGCGGGTTTATAATGTAATAGGTCTACATGGATTATGTTATGTCAGTTGCCTTAGGGTTTCTTCATTAGGAGAGTTCCTTTCGCTGAGTGTTTTTTATCCTCAAGAGGTTAATGTGGCCTAACCAGCTGGGTTAATCTCCCTTGAGTTTTTCACTCCCACCCAATAAATTCTCCAAAGTGGTGAAAGACGTTCTAATGAAGTCATTCCTAGGTAGCTAGTGTTTAGGAATGTTGTAAATGACCATGTAAGACAGCACGCGAAATTTCGCGGAATTCCGTTAAGTTTAGCCAGGTTTTTTTTAAGGTTCCGAATTAATTAATTAATTGATTAATTAATTAATTAATTCTGGGTTTTTAATGTAAAGCTTAGGTCCCGAGATCTTTGATAGGGGTATTTATACTCAAAAGAAAGCTAATGAGACCCCCTACACTCGTGGACCAAGTTTCAACTCAGTTGGACAAGTTTTGCTAGGTTGTTTGTCCACTTAGGAGTTTTTTCGGAAAACGACGATTTTAATTGCCAAACCCAGGACATGGGCAAATGCCAATTTTGTAATAGTTAGTCAAATCGGTTGAAGTAAGTGGCAATAATTGAGATGGAGACTACCCTAACCCAACCCAACCATTTCCTAACCTTTACCTACCCCTTAAACCCACTTTTAATTAAAGTCACCTTTAAATCTTTTTCCCTTTGAGCTTACGTACACCCTTACCCACGTGAGAGTTAATAATCACATTTAATTGAGTGGTAGGCCCCTCCTTCATGAGGCGTGCCTCTCCTTTAGCTCCATCGTCCCACTTAGAGTGTGGACTCCACGCTCCAAGCACACGTCCTCCCACATCCTCACGTGTTCCTCTTACCTCACGCTTTCTCTCACAAAAAGATGGAAAGGTTACACGATTTGTTGGAAACTCACCTTGAAAGGGAGCGTGGGTCCATCTTTCATCTTGTGCGCCTTTCCTAGAATGACACCTCACCTTGGGAGTGTGTCATACATACTCCCCCACACTCCACAAAAACTCACACCTTTCCTAATTTAAACTCACACTTTGTATAATGGAAACTCCAAATTAAAACGGATTCTTACCTTGAATCTTCACGTGGGTCTTCCCTTTGACCAATGCATGGCCACCTTTCCTTGTCTTTTCTTACCATTTTCGCTTCCTCCCTTAAGCTTATGCCAACCTCCTTGAAAGCTCACGCTTTCCTTGATACTTGCGTCCCCTCTCTAGTGTGAAAGTGGAAACATCAAAGATTAAAGAGAAATCTTGCTTTCAAAGCAAATCGTGGCCCTCTTCTTGGCCAATACGTCCTCTTTGCTTTGCCATATCACCCTTTCTTTTTTCCACATTCCATTCCCCTCACCCTAAAAGCCTCTTCTCTCATTGGCTGCTTTGACCTTTGAGTTGTCTTCACCTTTGGATCTTTGACACTTGTCAAAGATCCAAGAGGGATCTCTTGGTCTCCCAAGGCTATATAAGAAACCCCTCACTCCCTCTTTCCTCACCTTTCATTTTTGCACTGTTATGCTACTATTTTCTCACCATCCCACTCTCTCTATCACTCATTATTGTCATACTTCTTCACTGGTGTTGTTCTTGAAGAGCTTGTGGCAATTAGTTGCTATAACCTCTTCCCATCGGATAATAAAAGGAAATAGCTTTGGAGGACTCAAGGATCTCAAGAGTGCTTGGATCTCAAGGTTTTGAGGATCAGAGTGATACCCGGACTCATTACCTCATGGAGAAAGACCCACTTCTGCTACAGGACCAGGCCGAGGTGATGAATGCTGCTGTTGCTGACAAAGTGGAGGCGCTGAAGGAAGAAAAGATGGGCCCTCCAGGGCCATGCTCAAGTCGATCTGACTCTCGGTACTCCATGTCTAGGTCCTGTGGGCCTCGAGACATAATCTCCTTAGTTATCCCTAAACTAGGGATAAAAGGTGCCTTTGTAGAGGGTGTGTGGTACCTTCGTTCGCAATGCACTTTTTCCAAGCCCATCAATTGCCTTCTATCTTTCTTTCTTTATTTTCTTTCATAATAGCATAAGGAGAGATTGAAGGTCATTGCCTAGCATGGTGACAGGTGATGGCAATGTCACCCACAAAGACCTAATGGAAATGAGAAGGCTGGCTCATGATGAGACCCCCTTTCTCTTAGCCATGCAACTGAGAGCCATTGCCCTGGTTTGGTGACCAGATGATGACAATGTCATACCACTAGATATCCATGGACGTGATAGGTCGATTCGTGATGAGACCTCCTATCCTTCAACTAACCTTTCAAACATTTCTTTATTATATTGTGGGTCCCCTTTATTCAAAGATAAGCATTTCATTGCTTTCTTGGGTGATCCCTGGGCAAAGCATCTAGAAGGTTTATATAAGGCTTTTATCTTTTACCCAACACCAACCCCTCTGGGCCTTTATCCCCTTCTTCCCATAGAATGAGGGACAACCCCTTCTTGGGTCAATATACCCTAAAATCCCAAGAGATAAGGAAATGGAGGGGAATAATGATGGAAAGTGGTAAGTATGGTCGTAAATAGTACGATGGCTCATTAAGGGAGTTCCCAGTAGCAAACCCATCCCCAAGGAAAACCACTTACTAGGGCACAATGTCAACCACCAAGGCGAAGCAGGGCAAAAAGCATAATGTCCAAGCTCATATCATGAAATCTAGAGCAATCTAAGATACAACATAATCAAATGGCTTAAATATTGAAATGATGCTCACCATAATACTGACTTGTACCTCATGGAGCAAGGCCCACTGCCTTCTGGAAGCCAGATGGTGTGGTGGATGCCATCTGCAAACCTGTGATCATCTGTGGTGGTGAGTGGGTTTTCCATCTGTGCAAAGGGTACTACTGGTCATGTAGTCTCTCGACACTCCATATCTGCAACCTGAGGGCCTCGAGACATCATCTCCTTAGTTATCCACAAAATGGGGATAACAATGCTCAAAAGAAAAAACTGGCATACCTGTTACCATATTTTGCAAACTTGGGAGAGCATTATAGTTGAGGTGTCCAAACCTTCTGTGCCATAGTTCCCAGGGGTTGATCATCTCATGAGCTAATGCTTGAATAACTTGACCAAAGACTTTGTAAAGTCCACCTTCTTGAGCTTCGATTATCATGGTTGATCTCATACTTTCATTTGAGGGCCACATAAGAGCCTTTCCTTTGGAGAAGGCTACTGTGTACTCTTTACTTTTTAGAACTGCAACTGAAATAAGATTTTTCTTTAAACCATGAACATAAAGAATTTCTTCAACATGAAATACATTACCTGACTGAAGCTGAAAATATGCTGATCCAACTCCTTTGATGGCATAAGTGCCATCATCACTCAATTCTACCTTCACATTGAACTTCTTATCTTGGTAGTTCACAAGGTTCTGTTTGAAGCCTGTCATGTGCTTGGAGGCCCCACTGTCCACTAACCAAATTTCTTCTGATTTGGTGACAACACCTGAGAGAGCTGAAACAAGATAACTCTCTCTGCGCTTCTCTTGTTCTTTAGAAGCAACTCTGGTTCTCTTTCTTTGAGGCTCTTCTTCCTCAATTGCAACTGAAGCATGGAACCTACCTTTCCATTTCTGCTTTGAAGGAGGGTTCCTGCAATGTTTTGCATAATGACCTAGCTTGTTATAGTTAAAGCATCTTACTTTAGACAAATGAGAGTGAGGATGAGTGTGCTTACCTTGAGGTTTCTTACCTTTGCCTTTGTGCTGAGGAAACCTCTTCCATTTCTTGGCTTTGGTGGAAAGAGCATGGTCTTTCACAATGGAGGGTTCATTTCTGCTTTTAATTCTGCCCTCTTCTTCCAAGAAATCATGCCATAATCTCTCGAAGTTGGGTTGAACTTCTCTTCCATTTACAGATGAGAGAAATGTTTCCCATGATTTTGGAAGACCATCTACTGCTGTTTGTACAAGGTCATCATCATCTACTGCAACTCCAATTGCTGCAAGTTGATCTCTTGTTTGGGCAATTTTGGAAAAGAAGGCAAAGATGGCTTCATCCTTTCCCATCTTTAATGTACGTAGTTGTTTCTTCAAGGTCCTCTTCTGAGTAGGGGCCTTCTTTTCATACAAGTTTGTTAGGGCATCAAAGCATTCCTTTGATGTCCTTAAGTGATGAGCAATAAGAGGCATCATACTATCTTTAACTGAGTAAAAAATGACCCTCTTCACTTTGGCCTGCCTCTTCTTATAGGCTACTCTTCCTGCATTTGTAGTAGGTTCTTCCACTACCCTGGTAACCAGCTCATCCAAATCACTTTCTTCTCGGATATTGAAGACCCTAGCCTTCCAAGCATTGAAGTTTGAAGCCCCTTCAAGCCTATCTTTTGCGTTGGCTGAAGATGAAGCCATACTAAAATATGTTTACAGGAGAGATCTGACACAAAACAAACTTACTGTTGATCTGAAAAACAAACCCTTAATAGAGGATCTACGCAGGCTCAAAAGTCTGCAACAAATGAGCTCCTTTCACACCCTAAGCTCTGATACCATGTTAGAAATTAAGGGCAAAACAATAGGCTAGCTAGAAACATAAATATCTTTATAAATTTCAAATCATTAGCTATTGTAATTTGGGATCAGCAAAACATTAAAAGTTTTGATGCATAACCTAAAAACATTGATGAGTAAGTAACATACATAACACAGATCTGAGTATTACCTTAGTTGTAACAAAGAACAAAGGTACATGATTTGCTGTTGTTACCTTCCTCCAATGTATGCTCAGAAAATGCTTAGAAAATGATAGATCAAACCCTCAGGGTAGATCTCCTCATGGGCATGGGAACAACGCCAAGAAGGACTCTTAGTTTGTTAAGTCCTTCTTTAATGGCAATTTGTCCACAAGAGTCCCACGATATAGATTATAAGCTTTTTATCATCCTAGCATACGAGGAAGGCCAATGACGTGATCATGCTTTTCTTCTTAACTACTCCTACGTCACATGGACCATCCCGGGAGAGAAGAAGGTCACACATCATCTCGACTTGGTACTCAGATCAAGAATTTGCCTGGTCCCAGACTAGGATGCCCTAGAACACATCTAGGGGTCCTAGATCATAACTAGGGTCTTAACCACCAAGGTACACAACCAAGGATCAATCCAAGCGCTAAGCAAGGATTCCCTGGAACACATCCAGAGGCCCTAGAACACATCTAGGGACTTATATCATCAAACTGCTTGGTCCTGGACCAAGAACCCCATAAATACACTGGGGGCCCAACTAGGGTCTTTTTCCATGGCTCTAACTGCTTGGTCCCGGACCAAGAACCCCGTGAGTGTATTGGGGCCCCTAGATCACAACTAGGGTCTTTGCCATCCTCCCGGAGAATGGCTCTTGCAGCTGCATTAAGTTTAACGCATATCCCATCAGATTTGATATGGGATACATGTCATCATGTTTCACATAAGTATATTACAAGCAACATGTTTCAGGCCTTGTTACAAAATAGACATTATTTAGAAAAATATACATATTTAACGTTATTTATATTTGGCCCTAGCGATACATTCATTTGTGTATTTACCACTGCCAATCAACGAATAGTGTTTAAAATTAACAATCATACTATGAATGTTGAATGCATGTTTCAAGATCAACAATCATAAACTGAATGTAAATTGGTATATTGTTTTTGGTGAACTTTTCGATTGACATACATACAATCATAATTGAATTTGCTGACCTGAACTTTACATACATGATTGCCTTCTTGCATTTTTCCCTGAATTTACTATTTACAGAGAAGGTTGTGAGTTGCAATTTCTTGTGCTTATAGCATGTTCTGCTGTGAAGACTGCAGATAACAAAGTTGGCTATAGATGTCGCGGGCCTCCTGAAAATGAAGATGTTGCAAAGTATAAAATGGCGCTGAATAGTTTTCCTATCACTCTTGAGAACAAAAAATGGTCAAAGAAAGAGAGAGAAAATCTTGGGAATGGTATAAAGCAACAATTGCAGGAAACCCTTGTTCGCCAATCAATGGAACTCTTGATGTAAGTTGCATCGTTAATTTGGAAGGATGATTTCTGATATGCCAGCTTTATATTTTTGCTGAGGTTGCTGGTTAATTCTTTTTGGTTAATGGTTGTTTAACTCTCTACTGTTAGCAGTTCCCAGGAAAACATGGAGGATTCGGCCCTACTAGATGATCAGATTTCAGCCGTTTCCCAGATAGAAGTCAAATCTGAAGATATAAGACTTTTTCTGCCTCAAGTTGATTGGGAACGCTTAGCATCCATCTATGTTGCAGCCCATTCTAGTGCAGACTGTCAGGCAAGGTATTGTCGTCAGTTTAGATTTTGATAACTTTGCATTGTTATTGGGATAAATTGGTGAGGGATGGATTTCTATGTAATTGTATTTCACTACTATTATAAGTGGTCTCTTTGAAAAAGAAATGATTATTTTTAAGTATTTCATTTTTTCATACGTAGACTACAATAGTAATTAACGTTTAGATGTATAGACTCGATAGATAATGCTGGAATTTGGAAATGTTGAAGGGAGTATTATTTTTAAATTCCACAGAATTAGGTCAGTAGCTGCAATCCATTTTCCTTAGTTTCAACTTTTGAATTGACACAATAAACACTGGTGGGTTCAAGTCTACCATATTGGTTCTAAGTGGCTTTGATTTGTGCTATTTTTATTGTTGAATTGTGTAAATGCAGTGTTATGCACATTGTTTGAAATCTGATATTCGACAAATTTCATTTAATTCAATTGCTCTGATTCTACAGATACACCTCTTGAAAGGTGCTGAAGTTATTTAATACTTGTGACTAACAGTCTGATGCTATTGTACAGACTTGTTTGCTACCAATAGATTCTCTGCTAGTAATAATTTTACGCTACTCTGTTGCAGATGGCTAAATAATGAAGATCCTTTAATCAACCGCAGTCCATGGACAAAAGATGAAGACAAAAAGCTTTTGATCATTGTGCAAAACAAGGGACTCCATAACTGGGTGTATAATTCAAACTCGTTAGGAACTAACAGAACACCTTCACAGTGCTTATCGCGGTATCAACGGAGCCTTAATGCATACATTATGCGGAAGGAGTGGACCGAGGAAGAAGATGAACAGCTTCGAACAGTTATTGAAACTTTCGGGGAGAATGACTGGCAGATTGTTGCTGCTAACATGGAAGGGCGGACTGGTGCCCAATGTCTAAACAGGTTGAGATTGAGTTTCTTCTTTTCCTATTTTTATTGATTTATTTTTTAAATAACCTCAGATAAACCAAAATTGAGTAGAATTTGAAAGAAGGTATCCCAGCTGTTTGATATCTTCTATTAAAATTGCAATACAATCTGTACTAGCTTCTGATGGTGCATTTGAGCTTGGGGGTTTAATTATGATTTTCCCTTCTTGGACTTGCGGTTTGTTTCTTCTACTCTTGTATCTCTCTTGATATCTTCTACCTACAATTATGTAGATGGTGCAAGTCCATTCATCCAGATAGGAAAAAGGTTGGAAGATGGACAGTGGAGGAAGACAAGCGGCTAAAACTGGCTGTCATGGTTTATGGACCTAAAACTTGGAAAAAGATTGCAGCATTCATTCCTGGCCGAACTGAAGTCCAATGCAGAGAGAGGTATCCTTGCACTTTCTTCTGGTTATATTTGATAAGTAGAAGACATTCTGAAATGTTAGCTAGAACTAATACATGAATGATTTTAAGTTCTGCTTTTGAAGATTCTTGTTAAAACTTCCTAAACTTTACCAACTTATAACATTGTGGGACAGGTGGTGCAATGTTATTGATCCTTTATTGAAGCTGGATGAATGGACAGAAGAGGAGGACACCAAGTTGAAAGAGGCAGTTTCTCGTCATGGATATTGCTGGGCCAAGGTTGCTCTGCTTGTGCCTCCTCGAACTGATAATCAATGCAGGCGGTCTGTATAGTTATCCTGCCCTTTGGAATGTCATACTGTGCTTAGTTTATTTAATATTAGGGTCTTCAGAAACATTCTGACTACTGTTCATGAGAGAAAAAAAGACATCTAATGACCTATAGTTGTATTCAACTAAAAACTCTGTTTAAGACTATGTTGGGTTTTGTGCATCTCTGTGGGACCTATATTCATAATGTCAACTCCATGTCTCCAATAATTATAGGAGGTGGACGGTTTTACATCCGCAAGAACTGGCTGCTGCTCAAAAGGCTGGAAAAATACGGAAAGCAGCTCTGATATCCAATTTTGTTGGCCGGAAGAAAGAAAGACCTACAATTGGTCCTAGTGATTTCCTTCCAGAACAGGAGAGAGGGTCATGTTCTGAGGCAAATGGAGATAAGGAGAAAGAGCCCTGGTATGCATTTTCATATCATTGCCTGTTAGTTCATCATGAAAAATTGAATGCTTTTGATTAGGGTATATCCTGGAGAGTAACAGTCTTTATGTTCAAATGGTTCCATGCTTTGTAATGTTTGAAAAGTCGGAATTGGACTCAGAATCGGTGGATGACTCGGTTTATGAACCAGTTTACTAAAAAATACATAAAATATGAAAAACTTAATTAAAAGAAATATATTCATGTACATCAGTGTAAACCGGTTGAATTGGCTGGTCTGACTGATTCTGTACCGAACCAGCCAGTTTGATATGGAACCAGTCACTGAACCAGTTCAAGGGCCAGTCCGTCCTCTTTTATGGTCAAACTGGCCGAACTGGCTGGTTCTTGTTCGGCTGGTTTTGAAAACCCTTGTCCTTTGAAATATATTTTAGGCATTTCTCTTGGACTTATTACATTAGATTCTGAGAACTTTGACTAGAGTTGAAATTGACATTTTCCAATCATTATGTCTTACACTATTTATGTTTGTATCATGTTTCCCTTTGTTGGTCAGTGGTCTTCGTGTTCGGAAGCGAGGCCGGCCTTCACGTGCAAATGATAAGAATACAGAGCCCAGGTAAGACTATGTATTGCAATAGTTTATCTGAGTGTGTTAATCAAGTGTAATTTGAACTTGTTTATCTTATGTTGCAATTCAATTCTTTTCTTTGTCCATCAGAGTTACGAAAATGAAGAAAACCTGCCATACAATTAGGCAGGAGGAATACCAGAAGTCTAGGTGAGTATGTAGTTATTGGTAGACTTGAAAGTTGAGAGTGTTGAGATCATTGAATGTTGAAACAACTTACTATAACTATGTTATGTGCTTTACTCTGCAGTGAGGTATCCACTGGCCAAAATAAGTCAGAAGAGGGAGCAGAAAAGAGGGTAAGGAGAAAGAGGACCAAATCAGTAGCTGCCCAAAAAACATGCAACTTGGATATAGATGATAGAAGGATAAATGAGTTTGGGACATTGGCTTCTCTTGAAGATCAGGCTCATGGACTCTGCAGTGAGGTATCCACTGGCCAAAATAAGTCAGAGCAGGGAGCAGAAAAGAGGGTAAGGAGAAAGAGGACCAAAACAGTAGCTGCCCAGAAAACTTGCAACATAGATGATAGAAGGATAAATGAGTTTGGGACATTGGCTTCTCTTGAAGACCAGGCTCATGGACTTGCAAGTGCAAACAATAGCAGTGACAGGTTTCAATCAGTTTTAGGGGTTGCAGGCCAAACTGAAGAAATATCATCAGTTGTTGTAGATCAAGATGGGGAAGTTCCTTTTCTTTGTAATTCATCAGACATGAAGGTAATTGGTAAGCGGATGAAATTACGTGACAAAGCCAGACTTGTCAACCGGAAAATTGGTCATCCTGAAAAAGTGCAATTTACGACAGCTGTGCATATGAATTCTAATGGTCCATTTGTTGCAAATGTGGAAGGTGCTGAAGCTCATCTGTCCTGTGTTAAATTAGGTAAGAGGGTGAGGGAAAAGCAAACTAAACCACTAAAAAAAGACAGGAGTGTCGACCAGGAACATGACCATGAAACAATGCAGCTTGTGATACCTTCTAATGGATTGTTTGTTGCAAGTGTGGAAGGTGCTGAAGCTCATGCATTCTTTGGTAAATTAGTTAGGAGGGCAAGGACGAAGCGGACAAGACCACTTCAAAAAGACAGGATTGTCAACCAGGAACAACATGATCATGAAACGATGCAGCTTGCAACACCATCTGTTCCTGAAGATGAATCTCTTCAACTTGCAGCAGACTCTAGTAGTTACAGGAATGAAATAGTTCTAGACAAACATGGAGAAAATGAAACTGTGTCTTTAATAAGTTGTAACCAACGTGGGGGAAAGATTCCTGTAGTCTCAGTCAAATCAAATACGAGAGTAAGGGAAAAGAAGTATAAATCAGTCAAAAAAGGCTCAGATAAAATGGTACCTATGAACGAGAAGCAAAATGTATCAGCTGGCAAAGCTAGTCATGCAAAACAGAAAAATAATGATCAGGAAGTGTTGCAGGTTGTGATGCCTAATGCCGATGAGCAAGGCAATTTAAATGGGATGCCTATTGGTGTTGATGGCACAGAAGTTTGTTCAGACCATGTAGAACCAGATAAGCCCGTGATGGTAAACCAGAGTGAATCAGCTTCAAAATCCAATCATACTGGGCAGGGAAAGGACGATCAGGGAAAATCCCAGCTTGAGACAACTCAGTGCACAGAAAGGACAGCTAATGATGTTTCTCTTGCGTTTGCCAGCATGGTTAAAGAAATTGCAAACTTTTGTAGACATGACAGACGTCAAAATGAAGAGATTCTTGTATTACCAGCCAAGCAAGGATTGAATCCTTGTCAAGATTATGATATAGGTACTCACAGTAGTGATGCTGCAATAAAGTCCACTGCAGAAAATATAATACAAGGTTGTAGTTCACTGGATTCCTGTGGTGTACCAGACACAGAGGCTGGTTTAAAACAAGATGATGAAAAGACAGTGGCTTTGGCTGCAAAAACAATATTGTCATGGCCTTTTTATTTTGGTGTACAAGATGTTTTGAGAAATAAAATCAAGGGAACAGAGGATCATGTTAATAGTATTGAAGAGAGGCCAGAAAATACTTGCCATCTTGGGGGAGATGACTTGCAATTGGGTGGTTTAGTTTCTGTAACACAAGTGAAGAGCATTGAAAAGCTTGAAAATAGCCAAAGTGAAAATAAAGGTTTCCAACTTTCCAATGAAGATAATACTCCAAAGAAAGACAAAATGTCTCTAGCCTTAGTGGATACAGAGACATGTATCAAGGAGAATATTAATGAAAAAGCTGAGCAGGCAAATGCTGTGCAACCAAGGAGAAGTAGAAGAGCCAATCGAACTGATATCAACTATAAGGAACTCTTGAAGGGTAATGTTTGGTCATCCCAGCAGGACTCCAAAAAGCAAGGACATTGGAGATAGAATAAGCAAGCTGCTATTAATAATAATCTATATATAAGCTTTTGCAAGTTGGCAGAAATGAAGGCTGATTATAAGCAACTAGTGAACAGGATATAAATGGAATTTGTATTCAGAGCTTTGATGAAGGAAAGGAACAACCTATATTGATGTCCACAGATGGTGGCCAAACTGTGTACCCTAGAGCAGATTGCACCTAGAGACATAGCAACAAGGATAAATGGCACTGTACCATTAACGTGGTGCAAAAGAGTGAATGCCAGCTTGCCCTCCCGTGACCTGAAAATGTTAACTTTGAAAATGGAAATTTTGTTACAGGAATTGGATGTCGAAGCTTGCCACTGCAGCAGCACATGCAGGGAAAGGAAACATGATTTTGGGTAAATGAGAACATGCCATTGTTAGTAGCCTTTGAAATCTGTACCTGTATGTTGTCCCAAGACAAAAGCTACAGGAAAGAGTATACAAGGTCCAGTCTAAAATTCTCCAGTTGTCTATTCTTCATTTACAATACAAATGATGCATCTCCTTTCCTCCCAGTGGAGTTTTTTTATTTTTACATGTTGTCAGGATCTGATTGGATCTTTATGGGTTACATAGATATATTATGTGTCTGCTATGTTTGCAGGATTTTATTTCTCATTATTAGGAGATTATTGATTGTTACTCTGGATGGCATGGTTATGGAAACAATTTGCTATTTGATCTGGTATTTCCCCGAATCTTTCTATTTATCGAATTAAGCAAAGAATCACATTATACTTTCATGAAGCACATAAATAAACTAAAAAAATGGTGATTATGGTAAATAGTTCCAACCAAACATGAAATATATAGGAGTGTTCTTCTCACCTTCTTTTGCGCCTTCTTCTGCCAGCCAGTTACTAGACCAGCTGATAGTGGCTTGGCACAATTTACAAGCAATGCCCAATGCCTCTGGCACATTGCAAATAGTTGTAGGAGTCAATTGATGGGAGTTATTTTGGAAATGGTAAATGTCCCTTAAACGGGGCTCCTGCACCTTGCATCATTATTGTACAATATTATCACAGCATGCTTGCTTATGATGCTTAATAGACATGTGATTCAGGCTCTATGTGAAATGGTGTAGAATCTAATGGAATTGTAATATTACAATGCCATTAATTATTAATTAAATCATTAATGTAATAATTATTACTTTTAATGTAAAGTCACGTCTTTTTAGACAAAAATACGTGACTCTACTTATGTACGTGTATTTATACATGTTGTACATTTGAATAAGCAACGAATAATAAATTTATTAAATATTAAATATATATTTTATATATATCAAGTATTAAGCTTCCAAGTGGTATCAAAGCGAAAATCTTGGCGAAAGCCAAAAGCACATGCGTTGAAGATGAAAAATATCATTCTTAAAAACATGAAAATTATGGAAAATTTGAGCAAAACTCTCTAAGAAATAAAGAATTTTGTGAACGAAATAATGGAAGAACTAATAGAGAAGGCAATCCTGTTATGCTTGGAGGAGGGTTTCCGCCAAAACCAAATCACGCTTCAAGAAGGAAATCAGAAGAATCCCTTCGTCACCAAGTCAGACCTTGAAGGTGAGGGCCAGTTCACACCAACGTTTGGACAGTCAACACTAGCCCAATCAACATTTGGACAGTCAACACAGGTCACACTCTGGTCTCTGACACAAACAAGAATAAACAAACACATAATGGTTGAACTAGATGAGCATGAAAAATATGTCACCTTTGTGAATGAATCCCAACAAAATTTGGCGTTGTTGCTTTGCAATGAGGAACACGATTTCTTAATCAGAAACAATGGAGAGAAGGTCCCGATAACGGTGCTTGTGGGGAAAACAACGGGTCTGTGTTTTTCAACGCTCTGGTGTGGTCCTTGTAAAGAGTTCACTGCACAACTTGTCGAGATTTACGATGAGCTCATGAGGAAAGGAGAGGCCTTTGAGATTGTGTTCATCCACCTTGACCGCGCGGAAGAAAACTTCAAAAAGTATCATGCAAGCATGCCATGGTTGGCTCTGCCACTTGGAGATAAGAATCAATGTGAACTGTCTCGACACTTTTATGTTCAATCTATCCCGACCTTGATTGTTATAGGGCCAGATGGGAACACGTTACAGACGAAAGCAGTGGACTTGATCCTAGAACACAAAATCCGAGCTTACCCATTTACACAGGAAATAATGAAGGAGATTGAAGTTGGAGATAAAACAATACTATGAGCGCAAACCCTAGAGTCCCTCTTGGTTTCTGATGAAGGTGATTTTGTGATAGAGTTTGATGATGGCGATAGTGTTAGACGGGCAAAGATTCCAGTCCTAGTTTTTGAACTTGTGGGCGAGACAATTGCTTTGTTTTTCTTTATCAATCAATACTACAATTCTTATTTTCTGTTCACTCTGAAGCTTATTCGAGTATACAAGGAGCTGAAGGAAAGAGAAGCGTTTGAGGTTGTTTTAATTGGTGATAAAGGGGCAACATAAACTTTTAAAGCTTTTGAATGTGATACCAGATGTTGCTTGCCATGGCTGGGTTTCCCTTCACAAAACAAAACTAAGGATCTCTTTTGGATTTTCCATGTTAAACACATCCCAAAATTAATTGTTTTTGGTCCAGATGGAAAATTTATTATGAATGATGATGGGAGGCTCCAATTTGAGGATGGGGGTTTCATTGTTTTCTCTGAAGTTGAAGGTACGAGTGAGCTCACTGATGGCAAGGTAAGAAAAGTGATGAATGTTAGTCCATATTCTTTCCACCTACATGAAGACACCAACAATTTTGGATGCTATGAGATGGGTAGCATAGTCACTCAGGTTAAGAAACCCAAGCTCTTAAATTTTAAGCCATTGAAGGAAGCACTTGAAAATCCCGACGATTTTCTTCTCAACGATTTATCCAAGTTTGATTGCCCTACAATTCTACACTTGGCTTTCCGAGCACTAGATAAATTTGCTCGTCAATTTGGGCGTTTCCCTTGTGTTTCTTCATAGGAAGATGCCAATAGATTTATTGATGTGGCAAAGGATTTAAATGACAATGAAAGCTGCCTGATTAGGTTGGATGTCAATTCCATTGATGCAAATTTAATTGTCGTCAATCATTTTGCAAATGGTTCTCGTGCAATGTTGAATCCCATGTCAGCTATGTTTGGTGGAATCGTTGGGGAGGTAATCGTGAAAGCTTATTCTGGCAAGTTTCATCCACTTTTCCAGTTCTTCTATTTCGATTCATTGGAATCTCTTCCTGTAGAGCCCCTTGGGCCAGAGGATGCAAGGCCTTTAAATTGTCGTTACGATGCCCAAATTTCTGTATTTGGAAAAGAGACGCATACAAAGTTGAAAGATGCAAAATTATTTCTCGTGGGCGCTGGTGCTCTGGGATGTGAGATTATAAATAACTTAGCCCTCACGGGAGCCTCCTGTGGGAACCAGGGAAAGATGACTACAACATATGATGATGTTATTGAGAAGAGTAATCTTAGCAGACAATTCCTCTCTCGAGATTGGAATATTTGGCAGGCAAAGTCAAAAGTGGCAGCATCAACAACCATTGCAATCAACCCACATTTACAGGCTGAAGTAATGCAAGATCATGTGAGCCCATATACCCAACATGTCTTTGACGACTCCTTCTGGAACAATGAGGGTAATGTTGTTTTAAATGCTTTGGACAATGTTAATACCGGGATGTATGTAGATTCAAGGTGTGTTTACCTCTAGAAGCCATTGCTAGAATCTGGAACTCTGGGAACCAAGTGAAACACCCAAATGGTTATCCATCATCAGATTGAGAATTATGGAGCATCACGTGATTCCCCTAAAAAGCAGGTACCCATGTGTACGCTTCACTCATTTCCACATAATATTCACCACTGTCTCACATGGGCAAGTTCCGAATTTGAAGGTCTCTTAGACAATAATCCAACTGAAGCAAATGCTTTTCTTTCTAAATCAGAACACTGCATTGCAACAATCAAGTCTGCAGGGGATGCTCAGGCTCGACAACTTCTGAAGTATGCTGTCGATTGTTTGATTTTACAGAGAGGTCTCACATTTGAAGATTGCCTCTCTTGGGCTAAAATAAAGTTCAAGGATAATGATTAGTTGTTGAAGGTGGAAGAAATTTTGAAACTTGAGGACATAAGTGCCCATTATTTACACTCAATCAACCAACAAAAGCTATTGGGAGATTGTGCAAAATGAACTACTTTAATATATGAAAGACAACCTTTCAAAGATGTGCAAGCTATTTTGTAGAGTACCTAATGACCTGGAAACAAGCTATGCTTTGAGGATGAAACTTATTTTTATGAGGGATGACTTGTAATATACCTTGTGTATATTACAATGCCATTAATTATTAATTAAATCATTAATGTAATATTTTTTACTTTTAATGTAAAGTCACGTCTTTTTAGACAAAAAAACATGACTCTACTCATGTACGTGTATTTATACACGTCGTTGTACATTTGAATAAACACCAAATAATACATTTATTAAATATTAAATATACATTTTATATATATCAAGTATTAAGCTTCCATAATTCTTTCCTCCAAGAAACCATGATCATTTGACAATTATAACTTTGTGAAATTGTAAGGAGTCCAAGAGGAACAATTGAACACTAATGCACACATCATCATATAATTGCAATAACGAGGTTTAAATGTGAAATATGTTTTTCTTGCATTTGTCAATGTAAAATAAAGGGTTGCAAATTAGTAGGGTCTTCTTTTGGGTGAGTAAATAACACTTAGTCAAAATTGAGTCATTTTGATTGTGTTTTTTATACTTTCAATTTAGTGTCTAGCTAAGATGTGATCTTAAATTAGATTATTATCATTATCACATAATAATATTATATGATACATGTTCAATGACATTTTGAAGATTTGTTAGTTTGATTTCCTTTATTTGTTCCATAGACATTATTGGTCTTAATAAATTGTAAACATCATCATCATCATCATCATCCATATTAGGGTATGAACATTAATATAACCAACTTAAACGACTATTTTTTATTGCCCTTACAAAATATATGAAGATTGCATATCAATATCGTTGTAGCAAAATCTTTAGCAACTACTCTCGATTTGGTGATAGATACAATCCAATACAATGGAGGCTTCCCTAGTAGATCTTAGAGATCTATTGACCTAGTCAAACCAAGTCAAGAATATTATGAAAATTGAGCACATAAAGAAACGAAGAGAACTCGAAAGAGTTCTTTGTATTGTATATTAATGAGAAAAAACAAGCTTTCTTATATAAGATTACAAGCAAGTCAAGTCAATCCACTTTATGAATGTAGGATAGACTGAGAAAAACAATAAAATAAAATAAGACATAAACATAAAATAATCTAAAGTCAAGTTTACTTAATTAGTGCCTAAGTCTATTATCTAATTGACCATTTTAAGATAATATTTACTTTAACACCCTCCCTTAATGGTCAATTTACTAACCACACCAAACTTATCGTGGAATTTTACATATTTTTTTGGACCTAAAGACTTGGTGAGAATGTCTGCAGTTTGGTCCTTTGTGGGATAATTCTACAACTCGATAGATCCATCATCTACAAGCTATTTAATGAAGTGGCAATGTACCTCAACATGTTTAGTACGCTCGTGGAAGACTGGATTCTTGGCAAGTTTGATCACCCCTCGATTGTCACATAACAAGGGTGTTGGATCTGTTTATTGCATCTACATATCTAAAAGCATCCTCCTGATCCAAACTGTCTCACATGCTCCTTTCACTGCTCATTGATATTCTGCTTATGTCGAGGAAAGGGCTACTGCATGTTGCTTCTTGTCAGTCCATGTGATTGCACCTGTGCCAAGGTTGAAAACATACCCAAAAGTCGATTTTCTATCATCGAAAGAACCTACCCAATCTGAATCTATATACCCACATAGCCGATGGTATTTGTCTCTGCTATACATAATGCCAAAGTCAAGTGTCCCTTTCACATATCTCAACATTCGTTTCGTTGTAGTCCATTGCTCTACCTTGGGTGCTGTCATGAATATGTAAATGAAACTCACAATGAAACTCAAATTAGGTCTAGTGGTTGTAAGATATATCAAACTGCCCACTAGTTGTATGTATACTGACTCATTAATTGCCTTAGAGTCAATCTTGATTGAAAGTTTCATCCCTTTCTCAATAGGTGTAGATGAGATTTTACAATATGTCATTCTGAACTTGCCAAGCAAACTCCTGACAATTTTGTTTGTGAGACAAAAATGATGCTACATGTTTGCCAAACTTCTACACTATATAGCAGTGTATGAGGCCTAAATCAATCATGTCATAAGTTTTGCTCATATTGGATTTGATCTATTTCATAACACTTTCCTCACTACTTGTGATTATCATCTACATATATGACCAGAAGGATGATATCATTACCAACTCTTTTGACATATATATTGGAATATGAAGGACTCTGCTGGAACCCTTGTTCATCCAAGTATATGCCAATCTTGATGTACCATTCCCTAGGTGCCTACTTTAGACCATATAGAGCCTTCTTCAATCTGTAGACTAGACGATCCTTCCATGAAACTTGAAAACCTTGTGGTTGATACATGTAGACCTCTTCCCGCAAATCACCATTGAGGAAGGCACTCTTCATGTCCATTTGATGGACCTTCTAGCCAAACTATGCTGCCATGGATAAAACAAGTCGGATGGTGCTCATCTTTGCTGTAGGAGAAAGGTCTCCTCATAATCAATGCCTTCTCGCTGAGAGAACCCTTTTGCAACCAACTGTGCTTTATACTTGTCAAGTGTACCATCTATGTTGTACTTGACCTTGTACACCGCATCCAATGGGTTTCTTCATTGGTGGAAGCTTTGTGAGGTCACAAGTATGGTTTTTCATTAGCTCTCATGTTCGGTTGCCATAACCTTTTCCCATTCAAGTCTCCCTTTCGCGTCCTCAAACAAATGTGGTTTGCAGGTTTCTTAAACATTGGCCATCGGAGCAAAGTTGGTCGTGTTTGGTCTTTGTTTGGTCTCTCCTCTCTATGAATGTCCTTGATCATTTCACTTATCCGAACATGTCCAATGGTGTTGTGCCACCACTTGGGTCTCTTTTTGGGATTCTCATCATCATCATCATCTTCACCTGCATTTACATCATATGAACGTCGATTCATGTTATTTGTATATGAAATTACTGGCATAGAAGACTCCTCATGCTTAGAATCTCCGCCCCCCCCTCTTCAGGTGGAGATGCCTAAAGCTTGACACTTGAATCCTTATCCACCATTGGATGCACATTAATTTTGAATACATGAGAAGTATGGAAAGGTCCAACTTCTTCGTCAACAAAAACATCTCTACTAAAGCTCACCTTATTTGTGTATGTTGCCGTTCTTATACACACTTGCAGACATGGACTAAGTCTCGGTCCACTTAGTGTGTCCTCAGAGACACAATGTCTAAGTTCAAGCCCACTGTCACCTCGACTTGAACTTCTTCTGTCTAGGCTTACTCCTAGGGAAGCCAAGGGGGGTAGACCCTAGTTACTATGTGAGTTAAAAAGATTAATTCTAGGAGTTAATTTTAATTGGTTAAAGGTTGGGGGGAATCTAGCATATATGAGAGTCAACAATGCAAATGCAAGATTTCAATGAGAAGCATGCCTTTCCCTAAGTCAACTAAGATTAGTGCCTAAGGTTGGGTAATGGGGTCAACTAAGTTAAAGGGGTTATGCTTTAAAAAATATTACAACAAGATACAAAAGAATTTTTAGATACTAGATTTACAATTAGGACTAGATACAAAAGAATGAAGTAAACAATTATCTACAAAGTTAAAGAATCTAAAGAATAACTAAGAGATATAACAATGCTACAAAAGATATACAAGACAATACAACAAAGCAATTAACTTGTAACTAACTTGAAATGAACTTGAATGTGCAAGTAAAGAAAGATACTCAAAGGGAAAATACTACACAACACATCAATCCAACTATCCCAAACAAAGAGTGCCTCCAAAGGATGCACCACTCAAAGGAGAAGTTTCATCGACATACACAACAACAAGCCCCAAACAATGAAGATGCCTCCAAAGGATGCACAACTTCAAGGGGGTGAACCAAACACACCAAAACACAACTTAAACTCAAAATTAAATTTTGAAATGAGGCCTCCAAGGGCTTAATGCACAACTTTAGTTCACTTAGTTAAACCCAAAAGATGCTCAAAGTAAAACTTTGAATATAGATGTAAAAATAAAGTGCATGCAATGTAACTTAAGAATAAACCATAAAGATACCAATGTAGATTGTCCAAGGTTTAGGTGGATTAGATTATGATTGGTTAATTTGTTAAGATGAAGTGTGAATCCTAGACTAACTAACAACCCAAGAACTCTCTCCGCTTGTACCAAAAGAATTGTTGGGTGCTCAATACGTGAGACAAAAAAGACCACACCCTAGCTCCACAGGTCAATCCAAGACCAAAAGTAATCCACAAGGGGGACACCTAGTTCCGTGAGACCGTCCCCGATCTAACACCCCCTGCTTCTTCCTTAGGTTCTCTTTTTGTTGGAAAAGTTGAGATAGTAAGTGGTGACCTATTAAGCTATATAAATTTTAGGCATGAGAGACTAAAAGTAAATTGAGCTTAAGTGAATTAAGTTGAGTTAGATTAGTTGAAAGTGATTACAATGTATTGCTTGAAAGAAAGTGTGCTTGCAATGTAAAATGAAAGTATTTGAACTTAAAATCGCAAGAAAGTAAAAGATTGAAAGTAAATTACAAGATTATACAATTCTTGAAAAAATAAATTTCAAGATATAATGAAGTACTTTAAAGATTATTAACTTGAAAGCAAAGAACTTGAATGGAAATAACTTGCAATGAAATGAAAGATCAAGATGAACAATGTAAATTAGTTATGCCTCCATGGGCCTAAGCTAACATTAGGTGATTGTTTCTAGATCTAGATTATTTCAAACCATTAAGCACATAAATAAATAAAAACCATATGCTAACCTAGCTTTACAATTTTGGGGGTTGGCTTAGCCAAATTCACTCCAAGGTGTAAGCAAAAATAAAGAAAATGTAGAAATTAATTACAAAGAGATGATTGCTAGCCCTTTAAGCTTGCTTACTATGTAAGAATGAGAAGAGAAGAAGAGGGTATTTGTTACCAAATCTTGGAAGACTGATATTTGACTTGTAGATGCCCTAAATGGGCTATAATCCCTCCCAAATGTCACCAACTTGCAAAAAAATCAGCAAACAAAAGCTTGCTGGAAATGCTGCAAAAAATGACAAAAACTTGTGAAAATTTCTGTAGTAAAAACCAAATTTTTTGGGTGTAAATTTCAGCAAGTTATAAGCATATAAATGACCTATCTAAGCATGTTAGTATACCAAAATATTATGGAAATGAACAACAATTAGAAACAAAAAAATTTAGAGGGTGAATGTGGGTAAAAATAGAGATTTCCAGATCTAAAATCTTCTATTAAAACCCTAGACAATTTTGCCAATATTCAATGCTAAGCTACAAGAAACAATAGAAAGTGAGTAGATCTAGATATTAAATCAAAATACTTTGAAATAAATACCAAGAAGTTCACTAAATCTATGATAATAATATCATAAACCCAAACAAACAAAATACTTTGCTTAATATTCCTACCACAGATCTTCAAAGCTAAGCATGAAAAAATAAATTGCACAAGAACAAGATCACCTCATGAAAAATATGGCACCAAGAAGACTCCCGAAACCATATGTCCTCTAAAGATTTCCTTTATTCAATAACAAGCTTGAGTAAATACTTGCCACAAGCTTGAGAGAGAGAGAGAGAGAACAAAGAGTGAGAGAAGAGAGATTTTGGCATAATAACAATACCAAGAGTAGATGTGTCAAATGAGGGAGGGGAGGTTCTTATTTATAATTGAGATCCAAGAATTACCGCTCTTGGATCATCTCCAAGTGTCCATCAACTAAGAGTCATTGGGCATCTCAAGGGGGGCGCACTTTTAGGGTTTGCGAGGAGTTAGGGTTTTGGAAATGCGTTGGAGTAAGTTGGAAAGAGTTGAAAAGTCAAATAAATGAGTTGGAGGATCTAGGGAGGCACACCAATGGATGGAATAAGTCTTATTTTATTTATTTTTTGATTTTTTGGAGATCTTCTAGAAGGGGGGCACACTTCTCTAAGGGAGAATGACGTTTTGAGTTAATGACTAAGTGAGGGGGTGAGGTGAAGGTTAGGAAAGGGTTATGATAGCTTAGGAAAGGGTTTGTGTAAGTTCTCCCACTCTTTCTCTAGTTAATTTTCTCAAATTACAAACTATTGACAAGTTTGACTCTGTCAATTCCAACAATTAAATTGTTGTCTTAGATTGATTGAGACTCCTCATGGACAAACACCTAGAAAAACATGTCCAATTGAGTTGAAAATTTCTCTAAGGCTGTAAGGGGTGTCATTTCATTTATTTTGAGCACAAATACCCCTATCAAAATCCCAAGGATCCAATTTTTACAATTTTTATCAAAAAATAATTAAAATTACCATTAAATGAGTAATTTTAAAAAATTAAAAAAATACCTTATACTTGACGAAATTCCCCAAGACTCTAGAATATATCTAGCATGGTCATTTACAATATTCCTAGACACTGGCTACCATAGGGCCCGAACATTAAAATGCCTTTCACCACTTTGAAGAATTATTGTGGGAGTGAAAAACTCAAGGGAAATTAATAAAGCTGGTTAGGCCAAATTGATAACTCGAGAAAAAAAACACTCGATGAAAGGAAATCCTCTAATGATGAAGTCCTAGGAAACCGACCTAAACTATGATCCATGCAAACCCATTACATTATAATCCCACGCAGGGGAGTGAGAATTCCAATTACAAAAACATGTGCCGAAGGCCAAAAATGCCTTGTAGAACCAGAAAGTCTTCAAACTAGTAGCACCATCATGTACATATCATCATGGCACATGGAGTTGACCCCCTATTTCAAATAGGTGGTCAACATCTGGATCCACATGGGGACGTGTGTTTGATCTTCACTTGGGAAGGAGAGCATACGCGAATCTAGAATCTACAAAACAAAGTGCTCACTAATAGCCAACATAAATACATGTATAAACAAATGAATGAATGAAATGCTATAAACAATAATCACATAAATGAAATTACTATTGTACAACAAATGAAACTATGATACAATGAATCATCGGATAACATAATTACATAATGAATGAAATAATACAAAACTGAAATAAAGGAGAAGGGTTAGATATACCTTACAACCATCCATGCAATGGATGGAATGAATCCACAAGTGTCTGAAACATCCTTGTCCAGGATGAATCATAGAAGATCCATTCCCAAGTTTTATCAACTTGGAATTTTTGGTGAGAAATAACCAGCCAAGAATCATGCTTCTTCCTCCATTCAACCAAACATTGGAGTTTGACAAGCCGTGTAAAATTTTGATATTTTGCTGTACTTGACAGTCAAGGTGGAAGGCCAACCAATACTCATAATGATATGAAACTGATAAACTGAAGTTGCCTTCCATTGTCCCATTGTTCTGCATAAAGTCATCTTTTGGTTGGGAGGTTGAAAATGAACATGTCAAAGGAAACATCACACTGTCTTCATCAATGTTGTCAAAGTTATCCTTTAAAGAGATTGGTTCCTCAGGAGGAGGGTGGGGACTTGAATGATCTAGATATTCAACAAATTCAAACTCAAATTCCTTTATCTCCTCAAAATTGGTTACTGGCTCATCCATGGATTCATCTGGAATTTCCCTATGAATTTCCTTATCTTTTTCACTGTGAAGCTCAAGTTCAATAAGGTCTGGATATTCAATATAAGTCTCATCCTCTACAAGGCGAGCCTCCATGATCTCAAATTGATCTTCCATGGATGCAAGATTTTCATTCATGGCTTCATATCGTCTAGCATGGGCGAACTGCATGTTCATAATGATTTCCTTAAGCTCATCAATGGGATCTGGTGGAGAATCAATCTTTATATCTGAACTGATTGTTTTAATATCTGGAAGATTCTTCTTATTCCATTTTTCCATAAAAGCATCAACCAATTCATTGTAAGCTTCATCCTGATCATCCCCAAATCTCTTCAAAAATGTATGCAACAAATCTCATATGGTCTTAAATGTATTATCCTCAGAATCATGAAACCAATAGTAAGCATCTTCCTCACAAAGAGTCATGACAAACAATTTCATTAGAACATCCTCATAGATAGGTGGATCACACCATTCATCAATACAATGCCCAAAGGCCCTAACATGAGCACAAGCATCACCATAATCATGAAAATCGGGAATATTTTCAATAACATCTTTAGATATATCACGAGGATAACCAACAATTCCTGAAAAATCAAGAGGACAATAAAAACCGCCCATTTCTAACTAGATCATTTAAACAAAGGTCTAAAGAAAAGGACTGGGACCTAAGAATTATCAAGGATCCAATGAGAAGAACAACTAGCTAGCTTATTTCATCCAAAAACTTTTTCAAGTTCAAAGATGAAGCAAAACATGCCGTGACTTCCTCCTTGAAGAATACTTTGTCAAATTATTTTAAAGTGGAGTCGCCAGATGACCAAGTTTATCTCAAACAAACAAGAGCACCAAACAAAGAAAAAACAATAAGGAAAAAAAAAAGTTGTTAGATTTATTATGTACAACAAGAGATGGATATCATAGATTACTTCTCCTCCAAGATTTCCAAGCAGCCTACAAGGATCAAAATGATTGCTCACTGTAGGATACTTTAATTTTTTTTCAAAATGGAGTCGCCAGTTGGAAAGTAAGCAAACAATGAAAAACGAACCCAAGTTAAAAAAATTTAGGGAGAAAATTTATTGCTTAGTTTTAAAAGAATAAATTAAGTTAAGTCGTTAAGGCCAAGGATAAAAGACTTATCCCCGACAACGACGGCAAAGATGTTGCTGTCCTTATACACACTTACAAACATGGACTAAGTCTCGATCCACCTAGTGTGTCCTTAGAGACACAATGTCTAAGTTCAATCCCACTATCACCTCGAATTGAACTTCTTCCGTATAGGCTTATTCCTAGGGAAGCCAAGGGGGGTAGACCCTAGTTACTATGTGAGTTAAAAAGATTAATTCTAGGAGTTAATTTTAATTGGTTAAAGGTTGGGGGGAATCTAACCTATATGAGAGTCAACAATGCAAATGCAAGATTTCAATGAGAAGCAGACCTTTCCCTAAGTCAACTAAGACTAGTGCCCAAGGTTGGGTAATGGGGTCAACTAAGTTAAAGGGATTATTTTTTACAAAAGATTACAACAAGATACACAAAAATCTCTAGATACTAGATTTACAATTAGGACTAGATACAAAAGAATGAAGTAAAGAATTATTTACAAAGTTAAAGAATCTAAAGAATAACTAAGAGATACAACAATGATACAAAAGATATACAAGACAATACACCAACACAATTAACTTGTAACTAACTTGAAATGAATTTGAATGTGCAAGTAAAAAAGATACTCAAAGGGAAAATACTACACAACACATCAAGCCAACTATCCCAAACCAAGAGTGCCCCCAAAGGCTGCACCACTCAAAGGGGAAGTTTCACCGACATACACAACAACAAGCCCCAAACAATGAAGATGCCTCCAAAGGATGCACAACTTCAAGGGGGTGAACCAAACACACCAAAACACAACCTAAACTCAAAATTAAATTTTGAAATGAGGCCTCCAAGGGCTTAATGCGCAACTTTAGTTCACTTAGTTAAACCCACAAGATGCTTAAAGTGAAACTTTGCATATAGATGTAAAAGTAAAGTGCACACAATGTAACTTAAGCATAAACCATAAAGATACCAATGTAAATTTCCCAAGGTTTAGGTGGATTAGATTATGATTGGTTAATTTGTTAAGATGCAGTGTGAATCCTAGACTAAGTGACAACCCAAGAACTCTCCCCGCTTGTACCAAAAGAATTGTTGGCTGCTCAATAAGTGAGGCAAACAAGGCCACACCCTAACTCCACAAGTCAATCCAAGAACAAAAGTACTCCACAAGGGGGACACCTAGTGCCGTGAGACCGTCCCCGATCTAGCACCCCCTTCTTCTTCCTTAGGTTCTCTTTTTGTTGTAAACGTTGAGATAGTAAGTGGTGACCTATTAAGCTAGATAAATTTTAGGCCTTAGAGACTAAAAGTAAATTGAGCTTAAGTGAATTGAGTTGAGTTAGATTAGTTGAAAGTGATTACAATGTATTGCTTGAAATAAAGTGTGCTTGCAATGTAAAAAGAAGATACTTGAAAGATTGAGACTTCAAAAGTAAAGTACTTGAACTTAAAATTGCAAGAAAGTAAAAGCTTGAAAGTAAATTGCAAGATTATACAATGCTTAAAAAGGTAAATTGAAAGATATAATGAAGTACTTTAAAGATTATTAACTTGAAAGCAAAGCACTTGAATGGAAATAACTTGCAATGAAATGAAAGAGCAAGATGAACAATGTAAATTAGTTATGTCTCCATGGGCCTAAACTAACATTATGTGATTATTTCTAGATCTAGATTATTTCAAACCATTAAGCACATAAAGAAGTAAAAACCATATGCTAACCTAGCCTTACGATTTTGGGGGTTGGCTTAGCCAAGCTCACTCCAAGGTGTAGACAAAAAGAAAGAAAATGCAGAAATTAATTACAAAGAGAGGAATTTTAGCCCTTTAGGCTTGCTTACTATGTAAGAATGAGAAGAGAAGAAGAGGGTATTTGTTACCCAATTTTGGGAGGCTGATATTTGACTTGTAGATGCCCCAAATGGGCTATAATCCCTCCCAAATATCATCAACCTGCAAAAAATCAGCAAATAAAAGCTTGTTGGAAATGCTGCAAAAAGTGACAAAAACTTGTGAAAATTTCTGTTGTAAAAATCAGAATTTTGTGTGTGTAAATTTCAGTAAGTTATAAGCATATAAATGACCTATCTAAGCATGTTAGTATACCAAAATATTATGGAATTGAACCATAATTAGAAACATAAAATTTTAGAGGGTTAATGTGGGTAAAAATGAGGATATCTAGATCTGGAATCTTCTATTAAAACCCTAGGCAACCTTGCCAATCTTCAATGCTAAGCTACAAGAAACAATATAAAGTGAGTAGATCTAGATATTAAATCAAAATACTTTGAAATAACTACTAAGAAGCTTACTAAATCTATGATAATAATATCATCAACCCAAACAAACAAAATACTTTGCTTAATATTCCTACAATATATCTTCAAAGCTAAGCATGAAAAAGAAAATTGTACAAGAACAATATCACCTCATGAAAAGAATGGAACCAAGAAGACTCTCAACACCATATGTCCTCCAAATATTTCCTTTATTCAATAACAATCTTGAGCAAATACTTACCGAGAGAGAGAGAGAGAGAGAGAGAGAGAGAGAGAGAGAGATTTTTGCATAGTAACAATACCAAGAGTAAATGTGTCAAATGAGGGAGGGGAGGCTGTTATTTATACTTGGGAGCCAAGAGTTACCCCTCTTGGATGCTCTCCAAGTGTCCATCAACTAAGAGTCATTGAACATCTCAAGGGGGACACAGTTTTAGGGTTTGAGAGGAGTTACAGTTTTGGAAATGAGTTGGAGTGAGTTGGAAAGAGTTGAAAAGTCAAATAAATGAGTTGGAGGATATAGGGAGGTGCATCAATGGATGTAATAAGTCTTATTTTATTTATTTTTTGATTTTTTGGAGATCTTCTGGAAGGGGGCACACTTCTTTAAGGGAGAATGACGTTTTGAGTTAATGGTTAAGTGAGGGGGTGAGGTGAAGGTTAGAAAAGAGTTAGGATAGCTTAGGAAAGCGTTTGGGTAAGTTCTCCCACTCTTTCTCTAGTTAATTTTCTCAAATTACAAAAAATTGACAAGTTTGACTTTGTCAATTCCAACAAATAAATTGTTGTCTTAGACTGACTGAGATTCCTCATGGACAAACACCTAGCAAAGCTTGTCCAATTGAGATGAAACTTTCTCCAAGGGTGTATGGGGTGTCATTCCATTTCTTTTGAGCACAAATACTCCTATCAAAATCCCAAGGATCCAATTTTACAATTTTTATCAAAAATTAATTAAAATTACCATTAAATGGGTATTTAAAAAAAAAAAAAAAATACCTTATACTTGACGGAATTCCGCAAGACTCTATTAGATGTATAGCATGGTCATTTACAATATTCCTATACACTGACTACTATAGGTCTCGACCATTAAAACACCTTTCACCACTTTGGAGAATTATTGTGGGAGTGAAAAACTCAAGGGAAATTAATAAGGCTGGTTAGACCAAATTAATAACTTGAGGAAAAAAAACACTCGATGAAAGGAACTCCTCTAATGATGAAGTCCTAGGTAATTGACCTAAACTATGATCCATGCAGACCCATCACATTATAATTCCATGCAAGGGAGCAAAAATTCCAATTAAAAAAACATGTGTTGAAGGCAAAAAATGCCTTGTAGAACCAGAAAGTCTTCAAACTAGTAGCACCATCAAGTACATATAATAATGGCACATGGAGTTGACCCCCTAGTTGAAATAAGTGGTCAACAATGTCAATATCAACCAACCTGCATGCTTTATGATTGTCACTGTACCCTATGATCATCATCTTTTTTCTCTTTGGATCTAACTTGGTTCGCTTTTCATCTGGAATCCGAGTGTAGGTAGTAGAACTAAAGACTTTAAGATGATTGAATTTGGGCTTTCTTACATACCATGATTTCTTTGGAGTCTTTTGTTTCACCGCCATCGTTGGAGATTTATTAAGCAAGTATACTACTATGGACACTGCCTCAACCCAAAATCTATTTGGAACACACATGTTTTGCAACATACACCTGACCATCTTTGTGATAGTGTGGTTTTTGATTTCAACCACTCCATTCTGCTGCATAATGTAAGGTGTAGTGAATTGTATTTGATCCCATGTTTAGCACAAAAGTTATTGAATTCTTCGGAACATGATTCACCACCATTATCATACCTAAGAGAGGTAATGTGACAACCTTACCTTTTTTCTACTAAGGATTTGAACTTTTAGAATTAATCAAACATTTCAGATTTCAGTTTCAAAAAATACACCCATATTTTTTTACTATAATCATCAACAAACAAAAGGAAATACCTAGCATTGGTTTTCATTGATCCACAAATGTTTGCATGAACCAGTTGAAGGACTCTTTGTGCTCTCCACGCTTTTCCTTCATCAAATGACGCTCTTCACTACTTTCCTATTTGGAAAGCTCCACAAACTCCCTGAATCTACTGTTGAATGTTTGAAATTCCATCTACCGGATTCTCTCGTGCCAACTAAGAGAGGTAGGTCAAGTTGAGGTGCCCATACCTATGATGCCATAGTGTACCGATATCTGAGGCACTCTTAGTTGCTAATGCATGCTCTCTAACTTGTCCAATATCCACCGGTATGAACAATCTGTGGTCATCGACACCAAGAGAAACAATCTTCTTGGTCTCCTTGTCAAATATGTAGCATCTTGTGATTGCTAAAGTTGACATCCATTTGGGGGTTGTGCCGCATAATATGACTAAATGAAAGTAGATCGAGTTAAGTGTTGATTAAGGTTGGTTGTCATTGATGTCAACCCTTGAAGAAAGGCCCGCACCACAAAGGTTTGGGTAATGGACCCAAGATTGTTTGATGTAAATATGACTCATTATTGTCTTGTCATGGTTGATAAGAAGTAAAGATGGATGAACTCCAAAGTGGTCCCTTTATGGTGAAATCCCTCACGGAAAGACGCTTTGCGGAGTAAGAGAACCCATGCTTAATTGTGGAATAATGAGATGAAGGACATTGAATTTTTCAGGGAAACTATCCTAGGTGTATATTTCTTGTCATGCCATTTCCGGTGGTATGTAGAACGTCACATAACTCCTCACGGTTAGAGAGTTATGGCCATGAGAAGTTGGAGACCCCAGGTTTGGGTAATTGACCCAAGTTTGTTTGATGGGTAACGATATGAGTTATGATATATTTTCAGAAAATAATATTCTATATGGATAATACATGTCATGCCATTTCTGGTGGTATGTGGAACGTCACATAACTCCTCACGGTTTGAAAGTTATGGCCTTACGAAGTTGGAGGACCCTCACATGTCATCTAGAAGCCCCAAAAGGTCAAAGTAGTCAAAGTGGTTTAAGGGA
>ML783085.1:100136-142472 GCA_009831015.1 Picea engelmannii | reverse complement strand
ACATGGTTGGATGCACTTGTTTATGGTACATGTTGATTACAGGTTATTTGGTACAGGTTGGTGCATGGTTGATGCACTTGTTTATGGTACAGGTTGATTATAGGTTGAGGTACAGGTTGATGCATGGTTCATATTTATTGGTACAGGTTTACAGTGGTATATCTCACAGTGATAGGTTGACAGTGGTTCCATCATTCTACTTCTATTTCAGGGTGGCAGGATGGGGCAAGGATAGGTGGTTGTAGCCACCTTTCGGTTGTAGCCAGAGAACATAGGGGGTTGTAGCCTCCTTCTGGTTGTAGCCAAAGAATTTGGGAGTTGGATCTTCCCTCAGGTTGTAGCCTGAGAATCTAGGGGTTGGAACCTCCTTTCAGTTGCAGCTGGAAAACAAAGGAAGTTGGTGCTTCCAATGAATGTAATTCTTCAAGACATATAAGAAAAAACATTCTATGGTTTTCTCCTGATTTGGGTTTCCACGTAAAACACTGGTGTACTGTGTATGTGTGTGATTGTTCTTTTCTTATTGCTCATTATTGGATAATAATACTACTTTGATATAACACTTGGGTCAATTTTGATAAAAATGATTATAATTGCACTATTACTGATTCACCCCCCCCTCTCAGTAATCCAACATTAAGCTCCAAACTTGGCACATAATATACATTGAGGAAGATTAGCATTTTTTCTCCAAAGGAAATCTAAACATTTCCTTTTCCAACAACTATATACTCCTCACCACCATTGAAGATCACTAAATTTGTGGAAGAACAAGGCATGTACTCTGTCAACCATTCGTGCCTATTGGTGGAAAGACGTGACGAACCTGAATCGATGAACCAAGCATATGCCCTCGGTTAATCTACTTGTGTCGTGGCCATAAATGCATAGACGAATGACTCCTTTGTATTTTTTGTGGCATAAGCTCGCTACTAAGGCCCTCCCTGGTTGGTTTATTGGTCAACCAACCTATTTTTTCATTGCTTCTTCATACGACCCTCCTTGCCACAAAAATGACATTCGATGGTCTTTTGATCCTTGGTGACATCCTCATCGCTGCTCTGTCCTGTCTTCTTAGCTCATTTAATTTTTCCCTTTAATTTGGAAATAAAGGCCCGCTCAAAACTCTCCGTCTCATGGCTACTATCACACTGTTTCTTCCATCTGTCCTACTGTAAGAGCTTATTGTAAAGCTCATCAAACTTCAGGTCAACATTCGTGGAAGTGATGTTTAGGGTGTCAATAAAGTGCTTGTAAGCACTTGGTAAAATTTTTAGTATGATTACCACCATGTCTACCTCCATATTTCGATCAATGGCCATCAACCATTCTCAAGTTTCTTTGATTTTGAGCGAATGCTTCTGGAGGGATGCATGCTCATCCATCATCATCAAAAACATGTTCTTAAGGACGAAGGCTCTATATTTGTTCGATATCTCATGCAAATCTTTCAAATGTGTCCAGTTCGTTGATGAAGTCTTACCTATTTGGACCTCTGTAAATGTCTCATATGTCACATACAACTTAATCAATATCACAACTTCTCTGTCTTTCTCATCAAACTTATCTTGGCCTTTACTTGCAACTTCAGGCTGGGTAAGTTTACTAACAAAAATATTTGCCAGACACTTGTACTAAAAAATGGTCAGCATCCACTACTTCCATGTGTTTTAGTTCTCGCCTGTGAACCTTTGACTCCCTTCTAGCATAATGTTGGGTAAACATGCCATAGGTGAAGGTTAAAAGTAAACCCCTTTCCCCCCCAAAAAAAACAGAGTAATATGCTGAAAAAAACTTGCAAATTCAGGCTCTCACAGACTTTATGGCACCTATACTATTGAATTCAAAAGAGTGGAAACCTTGTCTTTCAAAGGCCCGAGACTCTTGATATGGCTTTGAAAAATTGAAATCGCAAGAGTGGAAACTTTGTCTTTCAAAGGCCCAAGACTCTTGATACGACTTCTAGAATGTTGGTCTCTGATACCGTATTACGAAAATCGAGCACATAAACAAAACAAGATAACTCGAAAGAGTT
Source organism: Picea engelmannii (assembly GCA_009831015.1). Taxonomy (NCBI): domain Eukaryota; kingdom Viridiplantae; phylum Streptophyta; class Pinopsida; order Pinales; family Pinaceae; genus Picea; species Picea engelmannii. The sequence continues at coordinate 140,437 of ML783085.1, read as the reverse complement.
CTCTGTATTTTATATTAATGAAAAAGTGAAAGCTTTCTTATATAGGATTACAAGCAAGTCGAGTCAATCCACTTTATGAATGCGGGATAGACCGAGAAACACAATAAAATGAAATAAGACATATAAGCATAAAATAATATAAAGTCAAGATGATTTTATTAATGCCTAAGTCTAATATTTAATTGACCATTATAAACGAATATTTACTTTAACAAAGAACCCCCTAAGGCTTCTACTTCTATCACCGCTAATAAAGAGGATCAAACAACTAGGGTTTATGGTGGATTTGAAGGTAATTTCCAGATTTGAGTTCAAAGGGTCCTATGGTTGTTCTAATGGCTTAGGTCAACCAGTATGAAATCAATGAAGGTCCCCAAATACACACAATAAAGAAATTACACTATGTTGTAGTGAACTAGCTTGTAAAATAGAAAATTGCAGTAATATATTAGTTTAAAACAACAGTAATAAATAGCTCCAAAGCCTATGATAATAAAGTAAAAAATGAAGGGCTGCAATGAGAGTAAAATAAATATTGAATTACAACAATTTTCTGCAGTAAAAGAGCATATAACAACACTATAAACCCTAGATGTCAGCCCTAGAAAGTGGCTGAAAAATGCATTAAAATTGACACTTTGTATTTTATAATATATTCCAAACACTTTATAACCCTAAGACTAAGACATCCAAGTCAATTAATGCTGAAAATGGAAGATTTCGCTGAAATTTAACCCTAAAATACCTTAAACATAAAAGAAAATGAATTTCAATGAAATAATGATTGACAAAAAGGAGAAGACTAGTGCCTTTCTCTACCCATGACATATGGATTCAAGGATCAACACACTAGAAGAGGATTGGAGTAGATCTAGGTTCAAAAGATTAGAGTAAGTCCACTTACTATTACTAGAGATTTGACCCAAGGCTTCTTAATCTTCAATGATGAGATAAGGGAAGGAGCCAACTTGCTCCTTCCTCAAAGACTTAGAAGAAGGGTTTGATTATGAGAGATAATGAAAGAAAATACCATGACCACTTGCTTAATACTTAATTACCATGATCCATAAACATAACCAAGACACAGGAAGTCCACTTAGATTATCATGCATTCATCCAAGCTTCACCAATATTGATCCAAGAAAAAAGTGCAATCCACATCAACAAGTCCTCCTTAAGAGGTTTCTCTACTTAGACATCCATAGCGCACATGAGAAAAGGGATAGGAATCAAGAGAAGAGAAGACTCCACTATATGTAATGATCCAAATGAGGTAGCACTCCCTCTATAAATAGGAGGAAACCAAGTGCTATCCTCTACAAAAAGCCAAAATAAAGTAAAATCCCTAAAATGCAATAAATCCATGATACAAGGTGGATAGGTCAAGCCTAACCCCCCAAAATATTCCTCATCAGTGAGTAAAAGATGCCATATGTAACGTCCCTGATCATCAACGCTACTATGCGGAACATTCTCATAAATTTATATATAACATGCATATTAAATCTAATTAACAGATTTATGGAAATTTAACCAACAATACAGAGTAATCACGGTATTACTGTTAACGTACATAATTAAACAAAATTAACAACAAATATCAATGCAGCATAATACATGATAATATTATAATCATCATAGACATGCATTTTAATTAAGTACATAATTAAAACACATAATGATACTTATCTTTGAAACTGTAATACACCACAAATTGTGTGAAGACCTTCCACGAACCTCCCATCCTTAGACCACGCTGCTCATCACGCTCAAGAGTGGGTCACCCCCGAGCTAAGACCAAGCTCCACCCAGGGCAAGAAAATCCTAGACTTGGCTGAGGTTATAGGAAAACTATACAGAGCAACTGGAAGGATTCTCTCCATGAGCCTTCTTACGCCCACTACTCATGGACTCTCATTCCCCACATGCCTGTTCCACCTGGGAGTATACACCTTAACAAGCACAGTCCATCGATGCTTCACCTCCCTCTTTGGGTCTCGACAACAAGCCAGATCAGGAATTCTCAGAGCTTCGTAGCTGGTGTTGGACTCTCTCTGGGAGAAAACCACTTCCCAGTAGACTCTCTCACCCAAAGAGAGCTGCTCATAGGCCTGACAACCTGCCTCTTCAACCACGGGCCTGACAACCCGGTTCTTCAGCTAGTTTTGACTCAATTCCAACATAGTGAGGATAACAACAACATCAACTGATCAACACCACTCAAGAAACATAAGGCAACAACCCAAAGACAGTTTGAGTACGGACTCAACTCTGTAAGAGCAGATAGGCTCGACTCATAGGATACACAGGTGACACGACTCAATCTACGAGTTTGTGACATGACTCAATCAACATAGAGGTCAAACACAGACTCAAGCGGTTCAGACGACAGAAAATGACAATAGGCCACTAAGACAATGCACGGTTCAGGTAACACCAGTTTCAGAGTTGTGTGACCAGGAATCAATGCAGAGATCAGACACATAGCAACACGGTTCAGACAGACGAACACAATAATGGAGGAACAACCCCCAAATCAACTGACGTTTTAGTTTTTAGACGCATGAGCCTAGGTCGACACTTGTCTTCCTGGAGCTGCATGCATTCCCTTTTGCACACGTTGGAGCTACATGCATTGCCTCTCACAAGACTTAGGATAAAAACATGTTTTGTCACACAACTTTAGAATAATAATAAAATATTATTCTCAAGGACTTAAGCCCCTAAGATTAGCCCCTCTTTCCAACCTTTCAACCCATTTTCCCCTTACCCTCCCTATGGAAGCTTAGTCCCCCATCACTCTTTCTTCGTGGTCGGTCTGCATGCAACGATGTTTAATCTTTATTAATGTTATGCATATTACATATACAAAAATAGGCTCCTAGCCTTAACACTTAGGCTCTCCGACCTAATAAACACATAAGCCCACCAACTTAACAATACTCGGCTCACCAACCTACAAAAGATGATTACAGTTCATAGACATGATTACAACATGGCTCGTCCTTGGGGATGTTACAATCCCCTCCCATTATTTTTTCACTGTCTTCAGTGCAACTTTCACACAACATCAACAAGATTTTCAAAATCTTCAAAAATATGTGGGTATTATGCCCGCATAGCATCCTCATGTTCCCATTTCATGTCCTCAGGACCATACTAGGTCCACTGGACCTTTACAATCCCTATGGCTTGATTTTGGAGCTGTTTGCTTTTCCGGTCCAATATGCACACATGATGCACTTGCAGGGCACCTTCTTACTCCACCTGAATCACATTCCAATCAATTATATGATTAGCATAATGTATATATTTCTTAAGTAAAGAAACATGAAACACATTATGTACAATCATTGATGCAGGTAATGCAAGCATATATGCAACTGGCCCAATCCTTTCTAGGATTTCAAATGGCCCACAAAATCTGGCTGCCAACTTGGAGCAGCTTCCTAGTTTCAGGGAACTTTTGTTACCTTTCACTTTCAGAAAAACATGGTCACCCACTTTAAATTCTCTGTGGGTTCAGTTCTTATTAGCATAACTTTTCTGCCTGTCTTGGGAAACTTTCAAATTCTGTTTAATTTTTAGCATCTGCTCTTCCATTTCCTTGAGCAACTCTGGTCCAACTACTGCCCTATCAGCTGGATTATCCCAGCTCACTAGAGTATTTCACTTTCCACCATAAAGTGCTTCAAATGGGCTCATATTCAATGATGCTTGATACCCATTATTGTAGGCGAATTCTACTAAGTGTAGGTAGTCTTCCCATTTCGATGGTTTGTCCATCACATACATTCTCAATATGTCTTCTATCACCCGATTCACCCGCTCTGTCTGCCCATTAGACTCAGGATGATAGGCTATTCTAAAGTTCAGATTCGTTCCGAACCCCTTGAATAACCCTTTCCAAAAAATTGAGGTAAATTTCAGGTCTCTTTCAGACACAATTGTCTTGGGAATTCCGTGCAATTGTGCCACTTCCTTCATAAAAATATCAGCAACATTCACTGCCTTGTGAGTAGTCTTTAACATGATAAAATGGGCATATTTCGTAAGCTTTTCCACTACCACCATGATTGAATCATGCTGCTTGTCTGTTCTGGGCTATCCTATGATGAAATCCATTGTCACCACTTCCCACTTCCACTCAGAAATGGGTAAAGGTTGCAACAACCCTGTTGGGTGTCTGTGCTCAACTTTAACCTTTTGTCACTCCATACATCTGATGATGTATTCAACAATCTCTTTCTTCATACCTGGCCAAAAGTAATGGCTTTTGACTACTGCCATGGTTTTTTGATATCCAGGGTGCTCTGCATAAGGCACATTATGCATTTCATGCAAAATCATACGTTTCAAGTCCTGGACATTAGGTATATAAATTTTGTTCTTGTACAAAAGTGTTCCATCTATTTCCAATTTATAATTTTCCACTTTCTGTGGAATTTCACCTTGTTGTAGCTTTGCTACCAGCTCCATGTACTGCAAATCTGCATTTGCAGCTTCCAAAATTTTGCCCTTTATATCAGTTCGGTACATGCTAATGGCTGTAGCATGTAATTCATGCACTCTCCTGCTGAGTGCATCAACCACTTTGTTTTCCTTCCCTTTGATATGCTTGATATCAAAATCGTATTCATAGAGAAACTCCAACCCCCTACTCTATCTAGCATTCAAGGTTGGCTGATCAAACAAATATTTCAGACCATTGTGGTCTATTATCAGTTTGAAACTCCTTCCCATGAGGTAATGCCTCCACTTCTTTAGAGCATGTACTATTGGTTCCAACTCCAAATCATGAGTGGCATAGTTCCTTTCGTGCTCTTTCAACTTTCTGGATTCATAATAGATTACAAATCCATTCTGAATGAGGACTCCTCCCAGTCCTTCTTTGCATGCATCTGTGCATACCACAAAATCTTCATTTGGATCCGTGATCCTCAGGATTGGAGCACTGGTTAACAGTTTCTTCAATTGCTGGAAGATTTTCTCACAATCCTCTGTCCACTAAAATTTCTGCTCTTTCCTCTTCAAGGAAGTGATAGGGTCAACTATTCTCGAGAACCTTGCGATAAACCTTCTGTAATAACCAACTAGACCCATAAAGGATCTGACTTCTGTCACATTCTTTGGTGCTGGCCATTCCCTAATGGCCTCAATATTCTCAGGATCTACAACTATCCCGTCCTTTGAAATAATATACCCCAAGTAATGGATCTGCTCCTGATAAAACAAGCATTTTCTTAACTTGGCATACAATTGGTGCTCTCTTAGCACCTGCAACACCATCCTCAAATGTTTTTCATGCTCTTCCTTTGACTTGGAATACGCCAAAATGTCATCCAAGAATACTATGACAAACTTGTCTAGATAGTCTCTGAATACACCATTCATTAAACACATAAAAACAATGGGTGCGTTTGACAGTCCAAACGACACCACTGTGAACTTGTAATGACCGTACCTTGTTCTAAAGGCGGTCTTGCTGATGTCTTCATCCTTTATCCTTACCTGGTGATATCCCGACCTGAGGTCTATCTTCAAAAAATATCTTCGCATCCTTCAACTGATCGAAGAGGTCATCAATCCTCGGTAGAGGATATTTGTTCTTTACAGTTACTTTGTTCAACCGTCTGAAATCAATACACAACCTCAACATTCCGTCCTTCTTCTTCACGAACATGACCGAGGCTCCCCAAGGTGACACACTTGGGCGTACATACCCCTTCTTCCGAAGCTCTTCAAGCTGCAATTACAACTCTTTTAGCTCTGGCGTACTCATTCTGTAAGGAGATTTCGACACTGGAGCTACTCTAGGCATCGAGTTTACAGAGAAATCAATATCTCTCTTCAGAGGTAGTCTAGGTACCTCCTGAAATATATCTTCAACTCCTTTAGTACTGAATGATCTCCAATCTTTGAGACTTCATCCTTAGATGCTTCGTCCACATGGGCTGCAAATAATTGACAACCTTTTCTGTATCACTTCTTTAGCTGCATTGCTGAGATTTCTCTGATAGCAACAACTCTGGTAATTTGTTGGACTGTTCTCTGTTTCCTTCCTCATCCAGGCAAGTGAATGCCTTTCTACGACAGTCCAAGATGACATGGTGCTGGTCTAACCAATCCATCGCAATTAGACAATCATAAGAACTTAAAGGCAAAATATTCAATTCAGCCTTTGTGCTCAGTCCATTCATGTCCACTGGACATGACTTAACTAACTCAGTGACTTTCCTCATGGTTCCTGTAGCCAGCTGCACTAACCAAAACTTTTCATGTTTTCTTCTTGACAATTGCAAACTTTCCACCACTCTAGGATCTACATAACTATGACTATCCCTTGAATCAATTAAAATAGTAAAGGTATGGTTGTTGATCATACCTTCCACTTCAATCATGTGCGACTGATATTCAACTTGCTTGTTGTCTAGGGCTGCGTAGATTCTTGGCATTCTACTGCCCATGTCCTCCACTGTTTCAACTTGTTGAACATTATGGAGATCTCTCACTTTGCCATTTTTGTGGGGACAATCTCTGTACTTATGGTTTCCCTGACATCCCCAACATTGAATGGGCGTCTGTCTTGGCCTTTGTTCCCCTACGTCATCCATTCTCGGCTCTCTAAACGATGGCTGTCCTTGAGGACTGTTTTTGAAAAAGGGAGGTTTGTTTCCCTTCTGCATCTATTTTTTATTAAACTTCCTCTGGTTGTCCCAAGCCTTCCGAAAGGTAGGCTTTTCTCTTTACTATTCATATAAGCATTTCACTCTTCTTATCATTTCTTCCATAGTCTTAGGATCATCATACTGAGTCTTGTCACCAATGGAAGGTGGCAATCCACTTAGATACCTCTGAATCTTGACAGTTTCATCCTTGATGAACGAACCATACTTTAGTAATTCCAAAAATCTTTGTTCATACTCATCAATGGTCATGTTGCCTAGCTTGAGTTCAAAGAACTCTTTCATCTTTCTGCCATAATATCTTTTAGTCAAGTATTTCTTCTCGAAATACCTCTTGAATTCTTTCCAAGTGATATCTTTCTCTCTAATGTGTTGTACCTGCACAAGCTAATCCCACCACATGGATTCTTTTCCTTTCAGTTGATACATTGCAATTCTTCCTTCTGCATGAGAGGAATAATTCTGCAGTTGGAAATATTTCCTCATGCCAAGCAATCAGGTTTCGACATCTTCCTCCTTCTTGAGTTCTCCATCAAACGTAGGAGACTTAATCTTGTTCATTTCACCCTTCAGTTCATCCACTCCAGATCTTCTGTGCTTTCTGGTGGGAGATGGGCTTGGACTACTGTGTGCCTCCTTATTGGAGTGTTTCGGGGAGTGACGACGATGCCTGCTAACACTTCTTGATCTTCTTTTCTTCTCAGGGATCCCACGACTCCCTATTTTTCTTGAGTCACTCTTCTTATCCAATTTCTTTTCGATTCTTTCCAGGCTCTTCATCAACTTTAAGTTGAATTCACGTTGTTTATCCCGAGCTTTCTGCTATCTGCTCAATGAGTTTGGGCATCTTTCTGCAATCGATCAATGATTTTCATCAGATGCCCTTCCTTATCTATCTCTTCTCCATGTCCATTCGAGATCGACCCTTCAACTCCCAAATGAACATCCATTCCTTTTGATTCGTTCTCTGAACTGGAAGCGTTCTATGTATCTTCCATTTCTTTGCACTCAGTGGCAATTCTAAACGGTTCTGACACTCGTTAAACCTCTGCAAACACAATCTGCAGACAACCGGAATTTGTCAGGCCATTATTCCTTAACAAATCCACAACATTCAAAAACAAATCCGATTACAACAAACGCTTAGATTTCGCGAATTTTTCAAGCTCTGCTCGGCTTTGTAACAATTTCAGGCCTTAGTCCTTTTCTCTTAGCCCCAACCCCTGCGACCACGGTCTGCAACCATACGCTAGATCGATAGGCTCTTAACCAAGACTTCGAGTTCTGAAGTCTTCATAATACCTCACAACAGGCTCTCAAAGTTCCAAATTAACGAACTTCGTGAAGTAGAGTGGATCAACCGTCCACATCTACCCAACATCCAATGGCTGACACTCGCTGTGGAACCTCAGGCGTTTAAGTTCCGGGACCTCGAGACTTCGGAATATTCCACATCCGCATGCCCTGAACCAATAATCTTCGAACAGTTCCATGTCACCTTAGGTGACGTTATTACGTTACGCCACTTAATGTTTTCCCAATTGTGGGGGCATGCAACGGTGGTTTGGAGTAACCCGCCTTTCATCCCACAATTCTCCTGACGCTGACACATAACCCCTCTGTGAAACCACGGTTTGGATTGTGGGACCACCTTGGAGAATTATCTCCCATGCAACTTGGGTCTCCGCAATGCCTCTTGGCCATTGATCTTGATGCATCATGATCAACGCCACTATGGGTCCTCCAACCATTAACTATGTTACGTAAAATCGGGCCCCACTAACCCTGCTCACACAGGATGCCACATGACGACATACTAGTGACTGATACGTGGCCCATTCAGATGGGTGACACTCATCACGTTCCAAATGTCATTTCATCTTCCGCGGTTCTATACCCACTGACACGTGGCACACATCCCATGTGTCCACGTCACCTCTAGGTGACGTCGTCATGACTCACCACTTCTACTCTTTTGTTTTGGAACATTGGGCTTCGGAAGTTTGTGCAACAACACATCCCATTCTCCCGACAACCGAACTCCCAAAATTACAATCTGCCCTTCTAATTGATCCAACGGTCAAGCTCTTTTCTCCATATCTACAGTGTAGATCTCCGTCGAGAGTTCGTGCCTCAACGCATTCCACTTTTCTCGAATTACAAACTCGAAAAGGCTTCCAAGAAAACTTCCTACACCTTCTCCACATCTAACGGTCGTAAAAGTTTCTCCTTTCCTTCAGAACAGATCCTACGGTCCCAACACCCCCAGTGTTGAACGCTCTCTCTCTATGTGGTCAAATACCACGCCGACTACGGTATTATCCTACCGCTACTCCTCCCGAGATTCGTAACACGACCAAGTAACCCGCTGGCACTCAGAAACATTCTAAGGTTCGAAATTAGTTCCATATGAACACCATTTCCACTCGAAACCTTGGGTCCAAAGACCACTTATCCGACCCATCCAGGCTCAACGTTTAAACTATGGCTCTGATACCAATTTGTAACGTCCCCGACCATCAATGCTACTATGCAAAACATTCTCATAAATTTATATATAACATGCATATTAAATCTAATTAACAGATTTATGGAAATTTAACCAACAATACAAAGTAATCATGATGTTACTGTTAACGTACATAATTAAATAGAATTAACAACAAATATCACTGCAACATAATACATGATAATATTACAATCATCACAAACATGCATTTTAATTAAGTATAGAATTAAAACACATAATGATACTTATCTTTGAAACTATAATACACCACCAACTGCGTGCAGACCTTCCACGAACCTCCCAGCCTTAGACCATGCTCCTCATCACGCTCAACAGTGGGTCACCCCCGAGATGGGACCAAGCTCCACCCAGGGCAAGGAAATCCTAGACTAGGCTGAGATTACATGAAAACAGTACAGAGAAACCAGAAGGATTCTCTCCAGGAGCCTTCTTACGCCCACTACTCACGAACTCTCATTCCCCACATCCTGTTCCACCCGGGAGTATACACCTTAACAAGCATAGTCCATCAGTGCTTCACCTCCCTCTTCGGGTCTCGGCAACAAGCCGGATCAGGAATTCTTAGAGCTTCGTAGCTGGTGTTGGACTCTCTCTGGGAGAAAACCACTTCCCAACAGACTCTCTCACCTGGAGAGAGCTGCTCATAGGAATGAAAACCTGCCTCTTAAACCACAAGCCTGACAACCTAGTTCTTCAGCCAGTTTCGACTCAATTCCAACACAATGAGGATATCAACAACATCAACTGGTCAACACCACTCAGGAAACAAAAGGCAACAACCCAAAGACTGTTCAGGTACGGAATCGACTTTGCAAGAGCGGATAGGATCGACTCACAGGATACATAGGCGACACGACTCAATCCACGGGTTTGTGACACGACTCAATCAACGCAGAGGTCGAACAAAGACTTAAGCGGTTCAGACGACAGAAAACGGAAACAAGCCACTAAGACAATGCACGGTTCAGGTAACATCGGTTTCAGAGCTGTGTGACCAGGAATGAATGCAGAGATCAGATGCATAGCAACACGGTTCAGACAGACGGACGCAAGAATGGAGGGCCAACCCCCAACTCAGTTGACGCTTCAGTTTTTAACCACATGCACCCAGGTCAACACTTGTCTTCCCAGAGCTGCATAGGTTCCCTTTTGCACACGTTGGAGCTGCATGTGTTGCCTCTCTCAGTACTTAGGATAAAAACATGTTTTGTCACACAACTTTAGAATAATAAATAAATATTATTCTCAAGGACTTAAGCCCCTAATATTAGCCCCTCTTTCCAACCTTTCAACCCATTTTTCCCTTACCTGCCCTGTGGAAGCTTAGTCCCCCATCACTCTTTCTTCGTGGTCGGTCTGCACACATCGATGTTTAATCTTTATTAATGCTCTGCATATTATATATACAAAAATAGGCTCCTGGCCTTAACACTTATGCTCTTCGGCCTAATAAACACATAAGCCCACCAACTTATCAATACTCGGCTCACCAACCTACAAAACATGATTACAGTTCATGAACGTGATTACAACAGGGCTCGTCCTTGGGGATATTACACCATAAATGCTAGACGTCCATTATAAATGTCCTCCAAGAGTCACACGTGTGAGTGAGTGAGTGAAATAAACATGATGTCATCCTCCAAAGTGGTGTATAATGCTCAAAAGTAATGTCTCTCCATGAAAGGGTGTAATGTCTCATCGTCTAAGGTGCCAAGTGTCTCCTCATCATGCTAGGTCGGCTCCAAAGTAGTCATACATCATCATCAAGTGAAACTTTCCATCATAAGTGCAATGCCCTCAAGCTAAGGCATGACATCATTAAGGAAGAAGGTGCCATGACCCCTCCAAAGGGGTGTGCTATCATCATCACATCCATCATCATCAAGATAAGGCCCAACTCCCATCAAGAGGGTACAATGCTACCATGGGGCTGTCATGCTTTCTTGGGGTACTAGGTCACCAAGAAAGCCCAATGTCCTCAATAATGGTCCAAATCATAAAAAAAGGAGAACATCCTCACAAATCATAGAAGGGGAGTGTAGTTATCATTATCGTAGTAAGGTCCTTTCCATTATGGTATATCATCATATGTGTGGGATCATATCATCGTACATCTAGGGAACACACTTCCAAAACAACACAATAAGCGTGCCATGTCATATACAAGGGTCATTAGATTAGATCACACCAAGAATCCTCATCAAACTTCACAATAGCTCCATATTCAATACAATTTACCAAGTCTAGATATTGTACAACCACCACCTACCCTTATCACATGCAACAAAACCCAAGGAAAGAAATAGGTCCCAAAAATCCCATCAAGGGATATGTAAGGTGTAAGATGAATATGTAAAAGGGGAAATAGAAGGGCTTCATTGGTTGTCTTGCACTGTTAGGTAAGGTCAACGAATATTCATCCCATGAGTGCCTTTGTGGAGGATTTCCTCGATGCTTTAAGTTACCCTTTCCTCAACACTATGTCTTTCCACCCCTTTACTTTTCCTTTTAACTTTCTTCGCCCTTCCTCAATATTTGATTGGGGCATTTTCCTTTTCATTGCATAATGTTTGTATATAAATATACATTTATAGTTCAGTTTATGAGGTCCATTGTTCATATGTCGTTTATCATATGGGACACTAGGATAGTTCATTAGTCCTTTTTTGGTAGATGCATTCAATGCATAGTACTAGGGGTGATGGCCTCATATGAGCAGGCATTTCTCAATTTGCCTCGGATTTTGTGGCATTATGATCCCTTTTATTATTCTTTTGCATTTTGACATTTCATAATTACTCTTAACTTCCTTTTCATTAGCATCAACGTCAAGCTTACTGACCCCTTCTTCTTATGGGACCCTTTAATTGGAACATGTACAATTCAACCATAAATAAATGATATTATGAGGGAAAGACGAAAAATGTTATATATGGTGGGGATATGAATAATGTTGTCCCAAAAATCGACATTACCAGTTTTTTTCATTAATAACCTGAAATCCACCAATTTCCCATATCCTCAAAATTCCAATCTAATAGATTTTCACCCTCATATTCTTGTGGTCCTAAAAGAACTATGTTTGTTTTTGTGCTATCATGATACCGAGTTCAGTTTTGTGTTCAAATTGATCCTTTTAACCAAACTCCATTTATTAATTTAAATTCCATTTATTTAGATATTTTATGTTTTAGGAGGTGCACATGGCCGAATTCGACCATGTCCATGTACAGGGACATGCCCACATTTTTCATTGTTGTTATGCAATATAAATAATATATTATGATAGAATTGAGTCATTCATACATGATGTATGACTTGAAAAAACCACCTTATCTGCTATTAAATTTTCGAAAGAACTTTTGAGTTTAACATACACCTTGATCTTTCTAATTTTTTAAAATTTAGAATTACAAGTTTGTCCATTACATTTGTTGATTTTTCTATGAGAAAAGTTAAGCATGGAGTTCATTCTATTTTAACATTTAACTTAACCATAAACAATAATGTTGCAACAACCAAGATCACAAGAAGAAACACCATGCACAAGAATACAAGAGGTATCCTAGGAAACCCTTCTCAACAAGGGAAGAAAACCCAGCCAAAATCCATTGCTATATTCTTCAAGAGAAAGACCTTCACCACCAACAAAACCTAGCATACAAGATGGTTCTCAAACCCTAAAAGACTAGCGCCCAAGAGAGGTGCACATTTTTCCCAAGAAGGTGTACTTGCTGAAATTTCCAAACTCATATGAAATATATGATTCCTCAATGGGGAATTTCCCTTTACTTATACTAGACTGATCCTGCCAATAAAAGTGTCTATTGGCACAACAGGGCTGACCTCACTAGCTCACAATATAATTAATATTAACCATATTAATTATCTTTTACATTTATTATTAATCACATTAAGGTGGGGCCGACCTCTATCCTTTACATTACAATTAGGATTCCATGCATGTATGACTCTTGAACAATATAGCAATGGATCTTATACACCGACAAATGTTCATCCACTAGGGGCACATTCATAGGGATGTCCATATCTCTGGCTCACTGCATTAAACAAAAGAACCACTTCTTCACTAGTGCTTAACCACTAGGGTTACGTTCACCTGAGCTTGTCCACATACACGTCCACTCAACAGATCTTCTTTCCCACTACATTACACAGGAGAGTCATCTGGAGTTTCTCATCAACTCTTCTGCTCAGAGGAGGCTAATACATCATCTTCATTTCTATTCTCATGACGATGCACCCAACACTTTGAGATTTCACACGTTCACCTTGTGCTCAGCCACAAGCACGTCCAACTCTACAAATCTCCTTTGTCACTGCATTACACAGGAGAATCATCTGGAGTTCTTCTCAACTATCTGTAAGGAGGAGGCCATTTTTACGTTCCAACTCTGTCTCATATAGGAACCACACACCCCTCTCAGGGGCTTTCTCTCAGGTTTGTAAGCTGGAGAATGTCTCACGTAGTTGCAATCATCAACAACATTACATATTTTATAGATGTTTACATTATATTAAATAAAATTTAATTGTTTACAATACATATTTATAAAATAATTCGGTCATGTCCCTGTAACCAGGGACAGGCCCGTAAGAACTATTGATTATTTAGATCATTTTAAAATATAAAACCCATGTTATATATTAAGTTTTCACATTATTTAGGCGTCATTCTCTTTAATTTAGTGTAAAAAAGAGTGAAGTTATTTACCTGTCATTCTTTTTCATTTAATATTCAAATCATTTTACAATATAAAAGTTATTATGATGGTTAAAAAAAAATCAATATGCAACTCATGATGTTTAATGAGTTTTCACATTATTTATTTAGCTATAATTTTATTTTTTAATATGAAAATGAGAGGAGTTATTTAGTTTATTCGGCCCTGTCTATGTACAGGGACATGCCCATAATAACTATTTATTGATTAGATCATTTTAAAATATAAAACTCATGTTATATATTAAGTTTTTCACATTATTTAGGCGTCATTCTCTTTAATTTAGTGTAAAAAAGAGTGAAGTTATTTACCTGTAATTCTTTTTTCATTTAATATTCAAATCATTTTACAATATAAAACTTATTTTGATGGTTAAAAAAAATCAATATGAAACTCATGATGTTTAATAAGTTTTCACATTATTTATTTAGCTATAGTTTTCTTTTTTAATATGAAAATGAGTGGAATTATTTAGTTAATTTAGCTCTATCCATGTACATGGACTCTTATAGCAAGATTTGCCTCACCCTATGCAATCTTGTACAGAAGACCTTTTTCCATTTTCTTATGTAGACTTGAAGTCCCTTTTTGCAAATTCCAGATCTAAAAACATAAAATTTCCACATATACACGCCCTACCTATATTACAAGATGTGTATACATAGGTTTCACCACTACAACCCGCGTACATCGGAAAATGTGACCAAAATTAAAAATGGTGTTGGGTTTCCATGTCACGTCACGAGATCAATGATCTTTGGCCTTCCACATAATGGAAACGTTCCGACTTGGCCCTTCAATTCCACTTGAAGGCTATAAATGGGCCAAATTCGAGCTATGAAAAAGAGGATAAATAATTCAACTTTGAGAGCAAAGTTACTCTAGAGAAATTATTCACTTCACATTGAGTCTGCATCCCTTTGTCCTTTAATTCTGAACACATTGTTCAGAGCCCAAGCTCTTCCCTTATTGATTGCGAACTTCATTGTCTCTCTTATATGAGCTCGCCTTTGGTGGAGGCCCAATTGGAAGGAACTTAGTTTCTCGGTTCCAAACCGTGCCGACACAGAAGTTTGTAACTCATTCACTTCTGCTGATTATATCTTAATAGAAATACTCTTTTATCGTCCAATTAATATCTCGCAAATATTTGAATTATTATTCCATGGGTGTATTTGTTATGAATGCTGATGTTGTTATGCTATTGAATTTGGTAACATTATATATTATCACCATATGCTTGCGTTGCTTGGTTGTTGAGGACTAGTGGTAGGTATATTGCTTTGGGTCAAGTGCTCAACGATGGACTTCATCGAACGTCTGGACGAGGTAGGACTTTTATCTTGTCTTGATGGAATATTTGTTTATATAACATACTTGAGATTAGAGTTGATTACTGCAGTCATTTCCGTCTGTTGTGGTTTACCCGTAGCCATAGAGATATTTTCCTCGTAACATAATTGGCGACCATATTGGGGATACAATCTTCTTTTTTTGAGGTTTGGAGTGTTTTTCTCTTTAGATTGCTCTCGTTCATATTGAGTTTCTTATCGTATGATTGCTTGAGAACCTCTGTTCATTCTGAGTTTGAGTTTCTTAGCCTTCTCCTTAGCCTAGCTGTGTTTTGACACATATATGCGGGTTTTTGCTTGACAATCACGTACATACGCGTGATGTACTTCTGCAAGCTGCGTACATACACGTTCTTCCCTTGAACAGTCGCGTACATCAACCTTTGTTGCTTGATTTCTGGGTTTGGTGGTTGTTGGGTAGGTTTTGATGATTGCTGAGTCTTCTTGGGTCTCTATGGTGTCTGTTAAGTGTCTGTGGAGTGACATGAAACCTGTCTTTGGTTGAATTTTTGGGCAGTCCCTTTCTCATCATCTTCTCATTTGATTTTCCTTGCACCTTGGGATGGGTGCTTTTCTCCTTGATATCCTACTTGGGTTGTCTCTGTTTATACATAGTAGAGTCTTTATATCAAGTTGTTGTCTAGTCCTTGCATTTTCATTCTCTTATATTGAAAATACAAAAATATTAGGCATTTTACATTGATTGACATTTTGATCTCTTGAGTCTTTGTCATTTATCTTAGTGCATGTAAAGAAAGATTGCATTTTATTTAGAATTGCAGAATTGAATTACAAATTGCATTTTTGAAAAGCATATCATTTATTGGAAATTGAAGTTAGGACTTTGCATTATATTCATATTCATTTATTTTACTTGCTGAGTCATAACATCATTAGTTTCACGACCACACCTTTTGAGTAAGCAAGGACATTAAAATTAACGCTATAATTTAAAATTGATTAGTATTTTCTAGGGTGCACAAACTAGCTTAAGATTTAGAGCCTTGGATTATGATTTTGTGAGCAAACTTCTCCAAGGCTATTAAATCAACATATGTGTTTGACTAAGGGAGTGGAGAAATCCATTGTATAATCGGTAATATCAGGAGGCTCCACTTACACTGGAGTTAAGCACGAGGTCGCGTGAGGTTGGTTGAAGGGATATCCCCCCGACACCTTCTTCACGTCAGATATATTTCTAGGGATCTATTCATATATGGGAATCTTTCTAGTGCCCTTACCTCCGTGAGAGGCGATGCTTTCAAGGTTTCGACCTTTGCTACCCTACCCATATGGTTGACCTGACTTACGATTGTTTGCCTGTGCATCAGTTATACCATGGTTTCTTAGTTGCTTGACTTAGGTACCACATAGGTTACTTGCAGGGGTTATTCTGCAGGAACCCTGGGTCAGATAAGGGTCGGACATCACACAACCTTTATGGAGGATTATCTCTCTGGGGGGATCTGATCGACTAGTTGTTAAGCCCACGAGGGACCTTATAACTGATTCTATTTCCTCCAATCTTTAGCAGCGGAGTCTCATGCTCCTCTTGGGCGAGGCATACCTACTTTAGAGAGGGAGGTCCCTTTCAGCCACTTTATCCTGTTTGTGTGCATATTGGCCGTTTGATTATTTTTGGTGTGCTCTTTGATTACTAGTTATCCTTAGGATTTGCTTTTTATATCTTGAATCTTGAGTCGTCATGGAGCCAGACCAACTTCCCCGCAGGTCTCGCCGCTTATTACAGTTACCATCGCATTTTGAGTCTTTTCCTTCTAAAATGTGTAGAGTTATTAAACGTGGTACACACACCTCCACTTATTATACTTGTGATTCTACAAGGATGAGTACTGAACCGAGTCATCAAGATACTGGGAGCCCTTCGACTGCCACACCTACTATAGTTAATGGTACCCCTTCGACTCCTGCAACTAAAATGGTTGTAGTGCCAGAGGCACCTATTATCATTGTTTCCCGTCCTATAGTGAATACTCAACCTATAGCCATGAACCCTTTTGGGTCTCTTGGCTATTCATCGAGCTATAATGTTCAGTCGATCCAGATGGCCTCTAGTCCTTTTTCCTATGGAATGCCGAATTTTACATCGCAGTTTTCAAACTCCATCCCAACTGCTGGCCCTAATGGTAGCATTTCACTTGGGGGAAAAACTCCTCCTTATACTCCATTCTTGTTTGGTGGCACCCATGTTCCTCAAACGAATCCTACCGTGGGAGGATTTCCTCCTTTTAATCTCAGGTCTAATCCTGTTTCTTCTTGATGTAGTAACCAACCTGGCGGACAAGCTTCTGCTCAAGTTCTGTCCTTTACACTCACCTCCTCAATGCTGATTCTGACCAACACGTTTGGCATGACAAATCCACCTTTATCCTCCAGATTCACAACCGGAGGAGGTCAGTTTCACACCTTGGGTAACCTCCAACCCAGGTCCACTCCGTCTGGGGGAAATTTTTATAACCCTCATCAGAACATTCCTACTAGAATAATTCCCAACCAACCCCTTATGAATCATCCTGGAGGAGGGTCTTACAATCCCAGATAGGGCCATGGTTCTTACCAAAACCCTGGATGGTCTGCAATTCCCCCACCACAATCTTTCCAGGGAGCTTGGGGCAAGATTCCGCAACCTCGTCTCCCTTTTCTAGCCACACTGAATCTGCCAGACTTGTCTAAGTTGATGAATGACCCTGTGTGTCATGATCCTACATGGCCCCCCGTTCCCACCAAGCTTCCTTTGAGTATTCCAAAATTTGAAGGCAGGAATGGCGAGGATCCTCGTGATCACATTACCGCCTTTCACCTATAGTGCTCTTCGAATTCCCTTAACGACGATTCCATTCGGTTAAGATTGTTTCAACGCACCCTCATGGGGGTTGTTGCAAAATTTTATATCGAGCTACCTATGGGGGCATACGTGACCTTCAGTCAGATGGTTTTAGTCTTCCTGAACCACTTCCAATTGCCATTTTGTTATGATGCTGGCCTAGAACTTTTGTCGACCTTACGCCAGGACAAAGAAACTCATATCTTGGATCACATCCAAGAGTGGCATAGACGGAAGAGGTTGTTAAAGACCTGCATAGCCCCGAAATTCCTGCTAGAGTGGTTCCTTAAATCTCTACAACTTCCTATTTCAAAGGATGTTGCTACATATGGGGTTACATCTAAGGAAGAAACGATTTTCAAAGCCCAACAGTTAGATCTTATATATGCTCACTTTGGGATGTTATACGAGATTCTTCCTGATGCACTAGGTTAAACTAAGACCCTAGAAAAAATCCTGGGCCTCATGCCGGTGGTATTGTAGGCTCCACCAATGTGAAATCCGCAAACTTGGTGACAAGCCATTTGAAAGAGTTCTCTCTAAACCAGTCTGCAAGAGGGCCAACTTCGTCTATGTCTTTCAATCCCACTCAGTCGACGAATGTACATTTTGTATAGTCATCGATCGACCCAAATGGTAACCAACAACCAGACATGCATAAGAAGAAAGGACGTAATAATAATCGTAAGGGTGGGAAGAATAATAATAAACCCAGGGACAATGGTAATAATGAGAAGACAAATGATAATGTTGATGAGGGAAAGAAAGAAAGACGTAAGGTGAATTTTCTCTGTAAACTTTGTACAGACGATCACCTTACTCATTTATGCCCCAAACTTGCGAAAGTTGCGAGACTCTTATCTCTACCGCCCACCGTGCTGATGAATCCTTTTCCATATAACCAACACATGGCCTCGAGATCCTCAAATGCCAGAAATGTGGCGAGTGGGAATCAAAACCCACTGGCACAAGACGGTGACCATTTATGCATCAATATGGTCAAATTTGAGGTTAATGTAGCCACCCGATCTCGCGATTACAGTTTTCCACAAACTGTATTTGGTCTAGAGTCTCTTCATCCTCCGGAGACACCCCTACAGATCGAAAAACCAGAGCCAATGCCTCGACTCTCTAACTCTCTCTCAGTCTCCAACCATGTTTACTTCTTTTGACGGTCGTTCCTTCCACCCTCATGGTATCCTTCCTGCCCATCTGGTCCAGTTGGGTGGGAAGACATTAGAGGTGGATGTCTAGGTGGTTGATGCACCCCTCGATTATAACTTGTTACTAGGATGCAATTGGACTTACGCTATGACTTCCATCGTATCATCCATCCTATGTACTCTTTTTTTCCCTCACGATGGGAAGATTGTGACGATCAATCAATTGTCCTTTGTGTATGCTACCCCAATGCATCTATTGGACCATTGATCATCGTGGTAGACAATTCTCAGCCGACAATTGAGAATATCAGTGTCAGAATGTATTCATCCCTTATGGGTACCTTCGAATTCATGGCACTAGTTCACCATATTTACTCCATGTCCAGTAGGCCCGTTACATCAGAGAGGTTTTTTCCTTTCGACACTTCCTATTTTAACGATCCTTAGACCCTACCTTCCTTGACTACATCTTGTGAAGGTCAGTTGCATGCTGGAATGACCATGCCACTATCGACAACAGAGATAGAATTTCAAGCTGTTCTTGACTCTTCCGCCAATCCTAATGCTACTACCTCGCAGACAGACGAGGAGGATCCCATTCTTGAACCCGTGTGGGCCACTTCTTCGTCTTGTTCACATGACTACCTCGATGAGAATTTTCCCTCGGATGAAGCTATCATCGAGGCCATGAATGGTTCTGACAAACCTTGGGATGATATGCATCATCGCTCTTATTTTCTCCCAGAGCTTGCTAGAATCGAAGAAGATGACTTTAGATCTACTCTGAGTGAGATAGTCGGTCACACTGTAGTTCCAATTGATACGCACAACATTTATGCTGAAGGAAATATGACAAGTATCTCACCTACTGTCATGATTGATATCTCTCGTACCCCTGGCAAGATTGAAAATGTACACATTGATGCATATTGTTTGCCAGAATAAATCCTAATCTACACCGAACTCTTCAAGGAATTTCTAGATGTATTCGCTTGGTCATATGAAGAGATGCCAGGAATCGACTCTCAAATTGTCGAACATGATATTAAAACTTACCCTAATGTTAAGCCTGTTTGATAACATTTTAGAGCTGTCAATCCCTGCTATTAAGGCAGAGGTAGAGGAACTTCTTAATGCTGGCTTCATCTACCCGGTTCCCTTGACTGAATGGCTATCCAATCCTGTTCCTGTGAATAAGAAGAAAGGAACCATCCATGTATGCATGGATTTTCATGACCTGAACAAGGCATGTCCTAAGGACAATTTCCCGACACCTTTCATCGATCAGATCCTCGACGAGTGTGCGGGAAGCGAAGTTTTTTCTTTCATAGACGGATTTTCAGGGTATAACCAAATTCAAATTAAACACGAGGATCAACATAAGATGACATTTATTTGTCCTTGGGGTACTTTCGCATACTAGAAGATGCCTTTCGGCCTTAAAAACGCTGGAGAAACCTTCCGACATGTTATGACCTTCACATTCCACGATCTTAAGCATATATTTGAAGCTTATCTTGACGATCTTGCTGCTCACTCTCGTAAGAGAGTGGATCACCCTAAGCACCTTCGGCTAGTTTTTGAAAGATGTTGTCATTATCATCATTATCGCATCGCCATAGGTATGGAAGTCTTCTAGGTTTTTTAGTCTCTGAGACTGGGATCATGGTAGATCCGTTAAAGGTTGAGGCAATACTTCGATTGCCTCCCCCGCACACTATTCGACAACTTCAAGGTTTACAAGGTAAAGATAACTTTTTCCGCCAGTTTATAGTAAACTATGCCAATATTACCAAGGGTTTCATGCATCTCTTGAAGAAGGACACCCCTTTTATATTGGATGAGCGAGCCCATGAATCCTTCGATGCTTTGAAGAAAGCCTTGGTATCGAAGCCTCTCCTGAAGTCTCCTGACTACAATAGAGATTACTTGCTTTATGTCGCCATGTCCGAAGAGATGATTGGTATGGTATTGGTTCATGAGGATGATGAGCTCCACGAGCACGTCATTTACTATCTTAGTCGAAACTTAGTTGGTCTTGAGCTCAAATATTCTCACGTTGAAAAGCTATCTTTGGTTGCTGTTCACGCAGTCCAATGATTACCCCATTATATATTGTTTTGAAAAACTATTGTGGTTGTCGATGTCAATCCATTTCAATAAGTCCTTACCAGGCGTATCAGAGGGGAAAATACAATAAATGGATTGTCATTTTACAAGAATTTGATCTCGATTTCGCTTCTGCAAAATCCAAGAAATCACTAGTCTTTGCAGAGTTAATATCCGACGTCCCACGATTGGACGAGGATGTTATTCATGTTGATTATTTTTCGGATGAACACATTTTCCTTGTCTTGTCGTCTGACCCTTGGTATGGAGACATTGTTCTCTATCTTCAAACTTTGAAGTTCTCTCAGTGTCTCTTGCGAGATGATCGACAACACATACAATACTGAGATAAGAATCACCTTATCGTCGGTGACACTCTGTATCGTCAAGGAATATACAACATCTTGCACCATTATTTAACTCACGAAGAAGCCGAGTCGGTTCTAAACGATTGCCATAGTAGGGCTTGTTATGGTCATCTATCCGGGCTTGTGACAACCCAAAAAATTTTGTGAGCTGGTTATTTTTGGCCGTCTATCTTTAAAGATTGCGTTGAATTGGTTAAGAAGTGTCATGCCTGCCAGGTGTCCACTCAAAAAATGCGCTCTCATCCAACCCCTCTCCATCCAGTCATTACCGTCGGTCCCTTCACTAAGTGGGGGGCGGACTTTGTGGATTGCAACCCAACTTCGGCTGGGGGGATTCAACACATTATCATGGCCGTAGAATAATTTACTAAGTGGGATGAGGCCATGCCTATAGTTAAATCCGATGGGAAGACTGTCGCCTTCTTCGTATTTAATCAAATTATCGCCAGATTTGGAATCCTGAGTGAGATTGTCACTGATCATGGTCGTCACTCTCAGAATGAAATGATGGAAGAACTAGCAGCTAAAATGGGGTTTAAGCATGGTCATTCTCCCCCTTACTACCCCCAACCAAATGGATAGGTAGAGGCCATAAACAAGTCTCTCAAGACCATTTTGCAGAAAACTGTTAGCCAGACAAAATCTGATTGGCATATCATGCTATATTTCGCACTTTGGGCATACCGAACCTCGGTCAAGACTGCCACTGTTTTTTCACCTTTACAGTTAGTACATGATATGGAGTTGATCATACATATTGAATGCAAAATCCATTCTCTTAGATTGGCAGTTGCGTTCCTACTTGGCACTTTCGATATCGAATGACGCCTCGTGCACCTAGAGAGCCTTGGCGAGTAGTGTCGAGACGCCTCTACGACTGTCAAAGTGAATAAAATACGTGTCAAGGTCGAATACGATAAGTATGTCTGTCCTCATTTGTACTCTGAGGGTGACTTGGTCCTTTTATATGATCAAGCCAAAGAACCATTGGTGGCACGAAATTTCAAACCCATGTGGCACGGTCCCTATATCGTATGATGTATCTTGGAAAACATAGACTATGAATTAGAAGATTATGAAGGGAACATGTTGGCTGAGCCTAGGAATGAGCTCTACTTGAAAATATATTAAGCTTGAGCCCCAAGCTTGGGCGTAATTCTTTGTATACTAATGTAATTTAGTGTATATATCTTTTCCCTTTATTTTTTGTCTTCAACTTGCTTATCGAGTTTTCCCTTGGTTGGTAGATGTCAATGGTGTCTTCGGTCTACTTAGGATTCATAGACGGAGCCAGTCGTCATACACAGAACTTGGCTTTCACCGCTTAGGTTTTTTACTCACCCGAAGGTCTACTTGTGTCTTCAAGTGGTGTATGCCTAGGGCCATCCATGAATAATGTGGTCAAATACAACGCCCTTATAGAAATTTTGTACGATGTCATTGCATATGGTATTCGTTCTTTGGATTTTCGTCTGGATTCCAGTTAGTAGTATGTCAGTTGAATGAAAATTACCATGTGCGTGACCCTACATTACTCCGACGATTCCTATGGGTACACCTTTTAGAACAAAAAATTGATTTTATTACTTATCATCACATACCCAGGAGTTCTAATTATGTATTCGATGCATATGCTAATTTCGTTTTAGATTGGAATTTGTCACATAACTAAAGAAAAGAAAACATTCTCATCAATGTACACATTGTAACATAAGTAAAGCCGAAGAACCATGTTTTTATATATATATTAAAAAAAAAATATGATGTTTATAGTAAAAAATTGGGGCTAACACCCTCAATACACATATACAGTCGATAATACAAAATTCATGACATCTACGCCTGTGGCATCGAATGAGTGTCATGATAACAAACTACGAAGTTTGCGAGATGCAGAAAGAGTCGCACCCAAGCTATGGGCACACCTACCACCTGCTGCTGCATAGCCTTTGAAATATCCTTCACCCAAACCATCAGAATCCTTTGTGTCAAACGAGACAGGTTGCCCTGCACATTTTGAAGGACTCTCTCTTATTCTCCTTCCACCGCCTTATCTTCCCGATGCCTCTGACGATGTTGTGGGAGCTTGTCTGGACGTCGTGGACCTACATATGTGTCACACACATGTCTAATTATTACTTAAACATCATCCAATTTTTTTTTTATTTTCTTATACAAAAATACAAAAAAATGAGATATTTAAAAAACTTTGACATACCTATGTCCCCGTAGGTGGTCCCTGGTGGTAATGGCATGTCAGGGTCCCCTTTGAAGTTGATCTTTGAGTAGGGGTAGTCATTTAGAGAAATGACTTGCCATCTCCACCAGTAAAATAAATCATCGTTGAAGGGTGTGGGCACCCTCCTTCCCCTGCTGTCTCATCACCTCGGTCCACCGTGCCATGGATGGATCGCGAGGTCATCGTAGAATGATCTCAACTCTAGGTCCCAAACCTGGAACCCGCGTGAAGAAAAAACTACAGAAGATAGAAGCGAACCCAAAGTTCCTCTTACCACCCTGTTTGGATTCTTTCAATTGGATCTTCATGTTAGCCAATAGTGAAGTGCACCAGTCGTACACCATGGGTCTCAAGCACTCTACGAAGTAGAACATAAGCAACCTCAATGCTTGGTGCAACGAGGCCAATCCTGTGATCCATGTCAAAACGAGGACAACAATCTTGAGGCTTAGATTGTTTATTGCTCTGATGGGGTGTTGACTCCCGACCTTCTCGGTCCCTACAATGCAATGAACGTCTATGTATTCTTCTATCTTCATACCGCTCCCAACTCCCCGGGATTTGAAGTTGACCACTTCACCCCGACGCGAAAACTCTGTTAAGAAATACATATTCTCTACTTCAATTATTAATGGTTTCCCATTAAGGTTAAAGCTCTCACTGTGTAGATCCCATTAATCCATAAGAAACTGTAGCAATATCACTTGGGCCCTCATCCCTTTGAGAGCCCAAAAATTATACAACTCACATCTTTTCAAGGTCATTTGGGCCCCCAGATATCTTTCCACAACAACATCTACCTCCTCATGTTCCCTTTCCGTCCACTGTAGCACCATCCTGCAAGATAAAAATCATTTTTTGAGTTAGCATTGACTAAAAAACACTGTTTACGAACATATACGCAAGTTGCAGTGTTCGCAGTCGTGTATAGGTTTGAGTATACGCTGACTGTATTTTAGAAAACCAAATATAATCACTTGTATATGCGACCCGATGAATGGTATCCTGCGCACTTCTAATTTGAATCCTAAATAACTTAAAAATTGAGACCTAAATACAAAATGTAATCTACCAAAAATAAAAAGGAGGGGAAGAGGAATTACTTGGTCCAGACAATTGCTGATTCCGTCATTCGTAGCTCCCACAATCACCAGTTGAATATCAGAGGTTATTTGGTCCAAAATCCACTATTTGGGTAAAAAAGTAAAATGATATAGTAAATTTTTTTTTATACTATTTATAGCAAATTTTTACCCACTTTGCATAGTTTCGGATAATATTCTCGCCTAATAGACTAATACAACAGTGGATTGAGTTGGTTTTTGTAGTTTTGTCCAGGGATTCTTGCGGTTTTTAGTGTTATGTCGACCGTTTGTAACTTCAGACATGTATTTTTTCTATCCAACATATAGGATAGGTATCCATTCCATCATGCACACTTGCATCGTCCTATAATTGTCACTCATATGCTTTAGGTATGGACCCATTTTTTAGCGAAAAAACTTTTTATCTGCTACTAGAAGTGTCGTTATCAAATGGTAGAGACTTACCAAACATGGGTACCCTAGTTAGACCCTCTGCTTCATTTGGTGCCCATGCAAAGATTTTTTCCCTAGGACTGGGAGTCCCTTATAGCTAATACATGAATTTATGCTGAACCTCATTTTTCACTCATAAACATGCTGACCTATACCTAGAGGACTCCCAAGCGATTTTGATTTAATCTATTTTCCGACTTGTTTTCAAAAATTGAAAAGATTGTCGAGTGAACTTGTCTCTTTCACACTTGTAAATTGGATTTGAAAGGACATCTATTTGGTACAAGTTTATCCCTTTTTCAAACCAAGTAGACTAATATTATGAAAAATGACATTTTTTGGCGTTAAGTTGTGATTACATCTCATGCCTTTGTTTGCAGTATTGACCCTATTACTAGTTCTCGCTTTGTGTTATACACCATTTGCCTCAATAATTTTTCATCCTCAACCAAGAAGAGCCTTGTTTATATCCTTCGCAACTTGACACCCTATACCCATGAGGGAACATTCCACCAAGTGTCCATCTCCTGCATGCACCTCTTTGCATTGAGCATAGGTATGTTCCATTGCTGGAATTAGTTTTGATTACTTGCAACACCCGTTCCCTCCTCTGTATCATAACATTCATTTGAATATGAAAAAACAAAAAAAAGACGGGTGGAAAGGGAGTATTATCTTATATTGGCAGCAGTCGTGTCGCCTTTGAACATAGCACACAATTTTTTGAGTACATTTGTCATCATAATTTTGGGTTTAGCATGACCTTAGGAAGCCGAGCTTGTTACAAAGAGTTTACTCCCATGACTGGTTACTCTTCAAGTCCCTATGGATAATTTGATTGATGCCTCTTGCATCTCATGGTTTTATCATTGAGTCTATGCTGCCAGAGTCTTCCATATGTCTCATGATCTTGTTCAAAGGATGTCTATCAACCTGTGTCAACCATTTATCAGAACTCTTGATTTTGCATGTCGACCATATCCTCAGTTCGTCTCATAATCACATGAAGCTGTAGTCCTATTGCACACCCTGGTCCTACTTTCCTCATTGGTAGGTAACCTTGAACCCAACAATCAACATTTCATCATTGGTTGTTGACTGGGTGGTTTCCCTTGTGTTCGACGACAAAACATCTATTCACACATTGAGATTCATGCAATGTCTTGGATGTCATTAGCCTTATTGGTGGTTTCCTCACCTTTGTCAACAATTTTCCTCATTGGCTTCTATTCAAAGGGTCTTTTTCGTGTACCACTTGCACCTGACACACATGAAATATGCACAGGGTCATTGGTTCGTGAACATGTTCTTCATACGATTTCCTCCAAATCATCAAGCTCCTGCTATGTACCTCGTGATGAATGATGAGAGATGCCTTAATGTTATTCTTTCAGCTGGTCTCCTTCCGTTGACTGCAACTCATCTATTTTGGAGATGAGACCTAGAGTCCTATGAGTACCTAGAGGCTTGCAATCATTAATGGTAATTTATCTTGCCATCGACAGTTGAGAATACATCAATGTATCTTAATCGATGGATTCTTCAAGTGTTTGACCCTGACTCCTTTATTCACACTTGTAAGAATGTACTCGGTGCCTTGATACCTACTTTCATCATTGGTAGGCTATTTCGTGTTTGTTAACGATATATCTCAATGATCGATAATCAAACGAAGTCTCACTGTGTTCGACTTCAACTCCTTTATTCACATGATGTATACTTGCACATTTGGTAGATTGCGTAGAAGACTTGAAGACATCATTTTATAGTCACAACTTTCCTGAGCTGTTGCTACCTTTTCATTAGACCAATACCTATGTGAATTCAGTGATCATGGGAGATCAAATTGTACTCCATTGTATACAAATATCTCCAGATTGATTTTGAGACTGGTTTTACTGGGCCTTGTTCACGACTATGCCAACCTTTGGCATGTAACCACATTTGTATTTGCTTATTCATGTCCATGGACAGTTGTTTGGTATATTTTCACATGGATCTGTAGTATAATTCAAATAGGCAGCCATGTATGCAAAGTCGATATAGATTGTAAGGAGCAACTAGTTCTTCCAGCTGGGTCCCCATTACTCCACTTCTGGGTCTTATAATGTATTTCGACCATTTCAGATACTTGTCCGACCTCACACATTAGGGGGCATCTGTTATAGCAAGATTTGCCTCACCCTATGCAATATTGCACATAGGGCCTTTTTCTATTTCCCTATGCAAACTTTAAGTCACTTTTTGCAAATTCCAGAGCTAAAAACATGATTTTTTCACATATACGCGCCCTACCTATATTACAACATGCGTATATGCAGGTTGCACCACTACATCCCACATACATTGGGAAATGTGGCCAAAATTAAAAATGGTGTCGGGTTTCCATGTCACGTCACAAGATCAATGATCCTTGACCTTCCACATACTGGAAACATTCTGACTCGACCCTTTAGTTCCACTTGAAGGCTATAAATGGGCTATATCTGAGCTATGGAAAAGAGGAGAAAGAATTCAACTTTAAGAGCAAAGTTACTCTAGAGAAATTATTCACTTCACATTGAGTCTACATCCAACTTAGTTTCTCGGTTTCGAACCATGCCGACACAGAAGTTTGTAACTCAATCACTTCTGCTGATTATATCTTAATAGAAATACTCTTTTCTCGTCCAATTAATATCTCACAAATATTTGAATTATTATTCCATGGGCATATTTGTTATGAATGTTGATGGATTATTCTATTGAATGTGTTAACAATATATATTATCACCATATGTTTGCATTGCTTGTTTGTTAAGGACTAGTGGAAGGTATATTGCTTTGAGTAAAGTGCTCAACGATGGACTTCATCGAACGTCTGGACGAGGTAGGCCTTTTATCTTGTCTTGCTAGCATATTTGTTTATATAGCATACTTGAGATTAGAGTTGATTTATGCAGTCATTTCCGTCTGTTGTGGTTTACCCCTAGCCATACAGAGATTTTCCTCGTAACAAGGACATGCCCGTAAGAAATATTTATTATTTAGATCATTTTAAAATATAAAACTCATGTTATATATTAAGTTTTCACATTATTTAGGCGTCATTCTCTTTAATTTAGTTTAAAAAAGAGTGAAGTTATTTACTTGTCATTCGTTTTCATTTAATATTCAAATCATTTTACGATATAAAAATTATTATGATGGTTAAAAAAAATCAATATGAAACTCATGATGTTGAATAAGTTTTCACATTATTTATTTAGCTATAGTTTTCTTTTTTAATATGAAAATGAGTGGAGTTATTTAGTTAATTCAGCCCTGTCCATGTACAAGGACATGCCCGAATTAGACCATGTTCATGTACATGGACATACTCGAATTCGATCGTGTCCCTGTACATGGACAAGGTCAAATTTGGGCCTGTCCCTGTACAAGGACTTTCCTGTAAAAACTATTTATTATTTAGATCATTTAAAAATACAAAACTCATGTTATACATTGAGTTTTCACATTATTTAGGCGCCATTCTCTTTAATTTAGTGTAAAAAAGAGTGAATTTATTACAACCATTCTTTTTCATTTAATATTCAAATCATTTTACATTATAAAACTTATTATGATGGTTAAAAAAATCAATATGAAACTCATGATGCTCAATAAGTTTTCACATTATTTATTTAGCTATAGTTTTCTTTTTTAATATAAAAATGAGCGGAGTTATTTAGTTGTCATTATCTTTTATTTATTATTGAAAATAATTTTACAACATAAATTCATAATGTTTAAAAGTTTTTTTCAATATAAAAATCACGATGTTTAATAAGTTTTCAGGATCGAATTCGGCCTTGTCCATGTACAGGGACATGCCCAAATTCAGTCCTGTCCATGTCCAGGGACAAACTCGAATTTGGGTCTGTCTCTTTACATAGGCAGGGACGAATTTGACCTTGTTCCTGTACATGGACATGGGCGAATTACATGTTAGTTTACAAACCTTGCAACAAGTTAGCTATTGACTAGTAATCCCATTGATTCACTCTATTCATTACTATAAGGATATGTACACTGTACTACGAGTAAACATATAAACAATACTTGTAATTAACATGTGCTTGTTTCCCGCTTAATATTGAGATCACTATTGACTTGTTATGTATACTCATATAACTCAATCATGCTAATCACTACTACTAATTTAGTCTTGTTAAGTAAGTGTAATAGAGTAAGTAACACTTTCTTGGTTAATATGGATAAGCTTATGATCCTAATCAAACTTATTACTTATACAAGTAAGAGTCATTATGATTAACACAGGGGTCATTGGTTGCTATTGGTTGTTGCTGCTTCAGGTTGAAGGTAAATCTAAATCGTTGATTTTAAATCAATTTAATTTTAAAATTAATGGAAAATGAAATTTGAGTCCAATCCACTTAGTCCCATTTCTCCTTGAAGAATCTATGTAAAAATGAGTTCTATTTAGGGCCATATAAAAGAGAGGGTAACCCATTAGATATTTACGTCTTCTTCTTTTATTTTTTTTCTTGGTTAAGTACCAAGACGAGATAATGTGTGACCCTCTTCTTTCCCGGGATGGTCCATGAGACCTAGGAGCAGTTAAGAAGAAGGACATGGTCACATCATTGATATTCCTCGTATGCTGGGATGATAAAAACTTATAAGTTATATCATGAGACTCATGTGGACATTCTTCCATTAAATAAGAACTTACCTTGTTGAATTTGTCTTGAAACCCCCCTTGCTTGAGTTGCGTCTCCCTTAATTGTTGTGTGGGTTTTTGGTTTGGTTCTTTTCTTCTTCCTAAAGAAATCTAGTCGCCTTGACTTTGGATCCCCTCTCCTTGACTTGCTTTTTTCTTGTTGACTTTTATGATTTAACAATTAATATTTTATGCTATAAAATATTATTTATTTAAATGATTTAATTATTAGGATTTAAACCTAACCCTAAAGTTAGGACTAATATGCTAGCCTTAACCTACCTACCAAAACTATAAAAGAGACCTATCCTCACTCTTTACACACACACTCTCTTCTAATCCAAGTTCTAATCTGAGGTTTTCTGCGGCTCCTTCTTGTTCAGATTGTTGAGTGGCTGTGATCCCTCTAGGACATGTCTTCTTGGTGATTAATCCATCGCGGGCTTACCTCTCCAATCTCTTGTTGCTGGTGAGCCCTAAGGGTCTTTTCCATCCTGCCGCAAGTCTCTTCTTGGTTTCTATTTGGGGTTTCTGGTTCTCCTTGTTGGTGCCATCCTCCTCCTCTCCTTGCTGGTATCGCCTTCTTCATCTCCTTGCTGATGCCACCCTGTGTATGTTTCCGTTGTCCTCTTATATTGGTAGTTCCACTTGTGTATGTTGCCTTACCTTGTAGCTCTTAGTACCCTGAAAAGGGTTTGATAGGGAAACCCTAGAACTGTTAATACTTATGTCTATTGCTGTATCATTTCTGTATTTTTTGGACATAATTTATTAAGGTTGTTAGTGGTCTCTCTTTCAGCCACTAGAATAGACAATGGTGTCCTGTTTCAGCCCTTTTACTTGATGATTGACATGCTTGTTAGTCTTTTGATGTTTTACCCTAAATGCTCTTCTTGGCAATTTGTTCTAAGGGTCATGATGAGATCTTCCATGAGGGCTTGATCAATGATCCCTTAAATTTTTTTCTGAGCATATATCTAAGAGGATAACAAAAACATATAATGTAATATTGTTTATTATTTAAGCTAAGTAAATGTTCTGTCAGTTATTGTTTTTATGCTACTAGATTATGGATTAGAAGTTTTAATGTCTTGCTGATTGTAACATACAAGTAGTTAATGTTTAGAAATTAAAATAAATATTTCTGTTTTAGATAGCTATACTTTTTTCCCTTAAATTTTAACATGTTACACATAGATTATCTTATAAATTACCTTCTACAATTTACACATAGATATAAATTATCTTCTACATGTTACATTTTTTATATTTTTTTATATTTAAATATTTTCATGTTCATTATATATAGCATCATAGTAAAATATATAGTTGTTAGTTTTTTCAATATATGTCTTTGATGCTTTGAAGTTTTTATAAATGCTTAAATGCCTTCAAATTGTTTTATAAATTATATTTCCATTTTATGTTTTTATAACTTATGAATTTTCACATTCATGGGTTTTCAAAGGATATCTATCGAAGCGAGTTGTCGAGACAAGAGTCTCCAAAAATGCCTCGCAAACGCTCTAGGATATCCAATTAAGAAGGAAGATGAACCCCTTCTTTGAATGAGACATCGAGGACGTCAGAGACCCATATCTCAGCAAGACATGGAAGCTTGGGAGGGACAACTAGTGACCGAAGGAAATCTAGTCAGACAAGGAGATTATCAAATGAATATGTGAATAGATCATCCATACAATGTGCTCAAAATAGTGCTATGGATGCAACTTTCTTAGATAGTTTGCACATTAATACTCCAATAGTGGAGAATGTAGGGAATACATTATGACAAGAAAATATGTTTGGTAATTTTTTATTTTTATGTATTTATGTTTATGTTATATATATATATATATATATATATATATATATATATATATATATTTATGTTTTTTGTTTCTGTTAAATGTTGTAATTAATTTCAAATGTGTATGTGTGGATGATGAGTTTAATGCGAGAGAAGATAATGAAAGAGAGAGTGGTTATCATGAAGATTCCAATGTTGATGAAGATGATGAAGGTGCATTCAAGGGGTGCTATCAAGAAACAAAAGATTACACACCTACGTCCACCTATCCCTCAGATGTAGGTGATGAGCTTCCTTTTGAAGGGTATACTGAAGTAATGACCCTCAAATGATGCTTAGGTGTTAAAAGTAGGATAAAAAATGATTTGAGGTGCTTGAATCTCCCTCGAGAGAGTAAGAAAAGCTTGGAGATTATTTTTCATTCATTGCATAACTTTATGGATGCATATCAAAAGATGGAGCCAACGACTGATAGTTTTATCGATTTGATGAGGAGACAAAAGTCGTAGGTGATAGGCCCCGATAAATGAGAAGTAGTAAAAAGTAGATTTTCAAAAGAATATGCAATTTCTATGTTCAATTTCAAAGAGGGGCCAAAGCGAAAGATGTTGAAGGTGCAATATTTTAAGAACCCCAACATAACATGACATCTTTATAATATATTTTTGGCAGCACATGGGAAGTTGCCATGGAATGATGAGATTCCACATTACTTTGCTAGACTCTTTTATGCATAGTTTTTCATGGGCATGCACCCTGATTATACCATCCTACCATCCAATTATTATGGAGTTGGTAAATGATGAACATATGATCGAAAAGGAGAATATCAGAATGCAACATTACAGAGACCTCTACGACTTTTGGTATTTCGTCCAACAAGGGAATTTGCCTCACATTCAAAGATGCGAGCTACATCAAATGTTGGCAAGGAGGCTAGGAATGTAATCAGAGAAAATTTAGGATCATTTTTTTATGGTGTTGATGTTGGTTTGAATCGTCAAAGAGTTGAAGCCAATTCTCAAGCCAATTTTGTTTACAAAACAAATGAGGAGATAAATTCCATGTCTATAGAAGATATACAAGAGTATGATTTTTTTTTTTGTAATGGTTGGAAGGGGTTAATTTATAATGATGAACCGAACATCGGATTGGTATGTGTTATAGTTAGTAGAATTTTCATGCATTTGAGGATAATTTTCTTGTAGTTCTAAATCTAGATACATATCATTGTATCTTTAGAAATAATTGAGTTGTTATCGTCATTAATTGCAGTTTGTTCATATGTTAAATGAATTTCCCGTAAATAGGGGATTTGATTCAACGAGTTTAAATTTGGATGGGTTGAATCAGGTATGTGTTTTCTAATATCCACATATGAGCACTTTAGTTGTCCAATATTCACATCTTGTTAAATAATCAACATACATGAAATTTATGTTTTTGTATTAATGTGAACACATTGAACGTTATTTAATTCTTAGTTGTGTTGTTCACAGATTCTTATTTCATCTCCCACTACTTGGGAAATCTTGTCTCAATTCTCATTGGAAGAGTTTGAAGAGGGTGGGAGTTCACAGGTATCATTGCATGTTGAAAACAAATTTAGTTATATATGAAAATTGTAATGTCATTTAAATTATTAATTTAAAAGAAAAATGTCTTAAAAAATATATAATTTATTGAATCTTAGGGTATGGTGGGTAAGACCATGACTCAACCAACCATGGGAATTCCATCCTCTTGTGTGGTTGATGATATTCAGGTTGGCACATCACATGTATTACATGTTTCAAAATTTAAAACTACAACTTAATGTGTTAAAATCATTTAAATTTAATTTTCAAATGTACAAATTTGAAATGTGTTATAGGGTAATGTGGAGAATGTTGGATTACTAAGAGGGGGGGTGAATCAATAATAGAGCAATTTAATCATTTTTAACCAAGTAATCCAAGTGTTATATCAATGAAGCATTATCATTCAATAACTGTAGAGTAAATACATAATGAACAAATGAACAAACATACGCATACACAGTACACCAGTGTTTTACGTGGAAACCCAAATCGGGAGAAAACCACAGAATGATTTTTCTTATATGTCTTGAAGAATTACATTCATTAGAAGCACCAACTTCCTTTGTTTTCCAGCTACAATTGGAAGGAGGCTCCAACCCCCTAGTTTCTTAGGCTACAACCCGAGGGAAGCTCCAACTCCCTAATTCTCTGGCTACAACCAGAAGGAGGCTACAACCCCATATGTTCTTCAACTACAACCAGAAGGTGGCTACAACCACCTGTCCTTGCCCCGTCCTGCCACCCTGAAGTAGAAGTTGAATGATGGAACCACTATCAACCTGTCACTGTGAGGTATACTGCCATAAACCTGTACCAATAAATCTGAACCATGCATCAATCATGCATCAACCTGTACCTCAACCTGTACCATAAACAAGTGCATCAACTATGCACCAACCTGTACCAAATAACTTGTAATCAACCTGTACCATAAACAAGTTCTTCCAACCATGTACAAAGTATATACCAATCATGTGTCAACTACTCATCAACTATGACTCATCAATATGTACCAACATCATCAACTATACATCTCATGTATGTTCCATCTCATCGACTACTTGTCTGTAAGGTAGCTAGAGAGGTAGTGGGGGGGCCCAGAGGGCCCATAGTGATAATAGTGGAGGTCATTCAATGTAAGGTGGACTAGGTCCACTATATTATTAAATAAGGCCCACTATGGTAGTTAGATATAATAAATGGGTAATTAGATATAATAAATGTAAGAGAACTTCTTAGAAGGTTCTACTTCTAGAAGATTCCTCATCTAGAATGTTCTTAGGTGATGGTAGCACTATATAAAGGGGTTCAAGCAATGTAATGAGACATGAAGAGAATTAATGTGTTTGGAGCTGAAGCTCAATAGGAGGATGCCCCCTCGAAGAGGCAAGTGAACAGGAGATGATCCCTTCCATAATAGGATCCATTGTACGGTGTTGCCCTACCCTAAGGGTTTGATAGTAATAAAGAAGGTTTTCTATATTGTTCTTCTATATATGTTGTGGTGCTTTCTGTATTCAGTCTTTGGTTCTTAAAAATCAACCGTGTACTCAACATTTACCTCAACCAAAAGACCTCATCAATTTCATCATCCAAATATGATTTGTAGATCTATAATAGACCTGATATATATTATCACATTCCTGCAAACCTTCCTTAACTTCAACAACAAGAGACTATCATTTTCATCAAACTTTTCTTTAGTCTCACATGCCTAGTTTTGGATTAGTCAACAACCCTAACTTGAAGTAATCACAACTTTGTACCTGTAATGTATAAAGATATGAAACTGATACACAATGTTATTCATCATGTTTTATGCAATTCCTCTAGGTGTCACTACTTGGAACCTCTCAGAAAAGGAGTTATAGCAAAAATGACATACCTTGCTGAATTCTAACTTATTCTAGAGAGCGACCTTGTAGAGAGTGCCCCGCGCGAAATATTTGTTGAATTGATTTTAAATTGTTACACAACATACCAAAGAATGTACCCTAACCAACACATTTGGTTTCACTGAATTTGGATCTGTTATGAAAGAGTTATGACGTTTTTACCCGAAACACCTGTTTTTGACTAGTTTTAGGACTAGCCACAAACCCTATTTTCCATGGCGTGTAACTTAAACAATACAATGACCCAAGGGCTGAATTTTTACCACAGATACTTGGATATGTTTTCACAATGACATAGAAATTTCAGGGTCTGAATCATTATAGAAAAAAAGTTATAGCAAAAATGGTGAGATGACCTGTAATAAAATACCTTAGAAAACACCATCAAAATAATTTATCCTTCCTTGCATTTCAGACTTCTTTTCTTCACCTTCCCTCATAATTTCAGTTTAGATATCCTTGGTCACCTCAAACACCTATATATATTCAATATGCTCAAGTTTGATTAAAATGAGAGGGCCTTGCCTCTTATTTATACTCTCCAAGTAGCTTCCTTAAAAACATCTTCTAGGTCACTTGGCCCCACTTTCCTTATTTTAGGGTTAACCCACTTCTAATTTCTCCATTAAATTTATTATTGAAATAATTTATTTTGTATTCACATTGAATTATAATACACTCATTACTTCACTTTATTATTTAACTTTTAAAATCTCTTAAACCACTTTGACTACTTTAACCTTTTGGGGCTTCTAGATGACATATGAGGGTCCTCCAACTTCGTAAGGCCATAACTCTCAAACAATGAGGAGTTATGTGAAATTCAACATACCACCATAAATGGAATGACATGTAATATCGATATAGAATAGTATTATCTGAAAATATATCATAACTCATACTGTTATCCATCAAACAAACTTGGGTCCATTACCCAAACCCGGGGTCTCCAACTTCTCATGGCCATAACTCTCTAACCGTGAGGAGTTATGTGACGTTCCACATACCACCAGAAATGGAATGACAAACACTATCCATCTAGGATAGTTTACTTGACAAATTTATTGTCCTTCATCTCATTATTCCACAATTAAGCATGGGTTCTCTTACTCTGCAAAACATCTTCCTGTGAGGGTTTTCACCATAAGGGGACCACTTTGGAGTTCATCCATATTTACTTCTTATCAACCATGAAAAAACAATAATGCGTCATATTTACATGAAACAATATTGGGTCCATTACCCAAACCTTTGTGCTATGGGGATTTCTTCAAGGGTTGACATCAATGACAACCAACCTTAATCAACAGAGAAGAGAATGCTTGAGAGTGTGCTTGAAGAGAATGTAGAGAAGAGAGTGCAAGAGATTGGGATTTAGGAGGATGCATCCATACCTGAGAAGGATATATCTATTCATGATGATTCTTAAATGTATGTACATTTCACATTAGTGAGTTTTAGTTTGTTTCTTATGGTACTTCATGAACTGTCTTCTTATGGTGTCGACTGAACTGTCTTCTTATGGTGCTTTCTCGTGTACATCTAAAACATATAAGATAAGCATTCATAAAGCATTAAAAAAACATTCATTTTGGAGTAGAAATAACTCCAAGTCTTTGGCGAAGATATTCAAAGGCTTCCCGTGGAAGTGGTTTTGTAAATATGTCTGCCACTTTTCTTTTGTGCCCACATACTCAACTTTGATGTTCTTTTCTACAACTGGTTCCCGTAGAAAGTGATACTTGATTGGAATGTGCTTCGTCTTGGAGTACATCATCGAGCTTTTTGAGATACTGATGGTGCTTGTATTATCACAACATATTGGAATGGGCTCATCATACTCAACCTGCATATCTGTTAAAGTTTGTTTCATCCAAAGAACCTGTGTACAACATACTGTTGTTGCAATATACTCTGCCTCGACTATAAATAGAGATACTGATGATTGTTTGTTTCTCATCCATGATACTAAACACTCACCCAACTAGAACGTTTCTCCACTGGTGCTTCATCGATCATCAATACAACCTACCCAATCTGTGTCTGTGTAGGCAATTAGTGATAGATCATTTCCTTTTGGATACCATAGCCCAAACTCTTCTGTTCCTTTGAGATATCTGAAAATCCTCTTCACTGCTAATACATGTGATTTCTTTGGTGCTATTTGAAATCGTGCCACCTGTCGAACTGCTTGCATTACATCTGGTCTGGATGCTATCACATACAATAGACTACCAATCATTGACCTGTATTGCCTTTGATATGTAGACTTTGAATCATCATCTTTGCTCAACTTGCAACTAGTTTGCATGGGAGTGACAACTGGTTTGCAATATTCCATTCCAAACCTCCTTAGCATTTCTCTGATATAATTGGTTTAAGAAATAAAAATTTCTTGGCTACTTTGACGTATCTGAAGTCCCAGAAAGAAGGATAGTTCTCCAAGTAGCAACATTTCAAATTCTTTCTGCATATCTTTTGCAAATTTCTGGCTTAACCATCACTACCAAAAATAATATCATAAACATAAACTTCAATTAATAAAATATTACCTTGACTTACCTTGATGTAGAGGTTGTTGTCTGCACTTCCTTTTCTGAACCCTGCCTGGTGCAACTATTTATTTAGTATGGAGTACTATGCTCTAGGACTCTGTTTTAGACCATACAAGGCCTTATTTAATTTACACACATAATTTGTGTTCTCTGACAACTGAAATCCTTCTGGTTGTTCAATGCAGACTTCTTCTTCATGTTCCCCATTCAGAAAAGATGATTTTACGTCCATCTGATATACTTTAACATTTTTGGAGCATGCATAAGCTAAAAGCAAACAGATTACTTCCATTCTGACAACTGGGGAAAATGTCTCTTCAAAGTCTATTCCTTCAATATGAGCATATCCTTTACATACCAATCTAGATTTGTGTTGAGATTAGTACCTGAGGAGGTGTTCCCCATGTGTTTTCCCTCCTTAGCACATGTGGGAAAGTCATTTGGCACTTTGTCCTAGTACTTTATGTCTATTTGTACTTTGACTTTGGTTAAAGTGCATAATGTCACTTTTGGCAAAAGTGAACATTAAATTACCTTTTTGGTGATTTTGAGGGGACATAAGTTGACTTAGGGAATTAACCCAAAAGTGGGTTTTGAGATTACATTTATGAGGAGTGATCTCAACCTTTGATTAGGGATGATCTCATCCCTTGGATCTTAGGTTCCCTATTCTTGCCTAAAGAGGGGAAAATGGCCAAAGGAGGGGCGCATTGTTCTTGAGGAGACTTTTGCTTGTTGGAGGAGGAGTTTTTGGAGGAAGAGCATGAGGATTGTTGCATGAGGAGCATAGGAGGAGGCCGCTAGCTTTGCATGAGTGCAGCTTGGAGCAGCTACCACCTATTATTTTGTGGAGAGACTTCATCTTTGAGGAGGGCGCATGGCATTCACAGGCTGTTTGCTTCCTGGAGAAGTTTCTAGCCATCAGAATTCCTTGATGTCAGTTGCAGAGTGATCACAGCAACAGGACAATCATTCCTGTGGAGGGGATTTACATTCTGGCATCTCAGTGGAGTTCTGGAGCAGATCTGGCAGTTTCAGAGGGGGCACACCATAGATTTGGGCATCTGGCAGTTTGAGCTTGGATATCTTATTCATCCTGGAGTTGCTATTGTACTAGGTTCTTATTGTATTTTTGTTTACTGTAAAAGATATTGCTCTACCTCATATATACATCATATCTCAAAACTGGTTTTCCCCGGGGGGGTTTTATCCAGGGTCATGTGACCAAAAATACCTGTGTCTACACATGCATTTTAGTTGCTGTTAGAAGCTCTTATTTCTGTCCATATTTCAGCATAAAAGATAGTTTAGGTATGTTGTTATCAGTTGGAAAGCATGTATGTATTTTCCCTAACATGAAACTACTTGCTAGAGCACCCAAACAGTGATAACAACCATAACAAATCAGCTAAACCAAAAACTACAGTTGGCTGTTATAAAACAACAGAATTAAAATATATGACAGCAAGAAAACTTAGTGTCTTAGCTTGGTCAAAGACAGACCAAGAAGACTGCTGATAGGACCTGGAATTTTCTACATGGTATCAGAGCTTGGTTGCTGATTTTTGGGACAGTTTGGACAGCGATTTGTGTGGCTGCCATATACATTCATTAGGCAGATTTTTGAGGACAACCATTGAATCCTTCAGTGGCTGACACTTGGCATATTTTTGCAGTGAGTTTTTGGGCAGTTTGAGACACGTGGAAGTCAGTCTCTTTTCACATCTACGCAGTAGGAGTGAGGCTGATTTCGTTGACCTCTTTTCACACCCATTTGACAGGGAGTGAGGTCAGTTCACATTGTCTCTTTTCACACCTGTTTTGACAGGAGTGAGACAGTGTGTTCCTTGGCAGAGTAGCATAAGTTGGAGTGTGCAGTTTGGCAGTGATGTCAACATCTCAGATGCGGGTTGAGGATAGAATAGCTGGGGCTAGTAACTGGTCTTCTTGGAAGGCCAGGATGGTCTTTGTTTTGGAGGACCTCGAGCTACGGGATATAGTCGAGGCGGTTGTTCTTACGCTTCCTGCGACTGCTCCTGTCTTGGTGGCAGAATACAGGAAGAGGAACAACAAGGCAAAGAGGACCATTTCAGATGGAGTCCGGGATCACATCATACCCCATGTGACGGGGAAGGCCCATGCATATCAGATGTGGGCAGCTTTGACCAGCCTATATGAGAG
>ML783085.1:25508-95317 GCA_009831015.1 Picea engelmannii | reverse complement strand
GGGGGGGGTTTTATCCAGGGTCATGTGACCAAAAATACCTGTGTCTACACATGCATTTTAGTTGCTGTTAGAAGCTCTTATTTATGTCCATATTTCAGCATAAAATATAGTTTAGGTGTGTTGTTATCAGTTGGAAAGCATGTATGTATTTTTCCTAACATGAAACTACTTTCTAGAGCACCCAAACAGTGATAACAACCATAACAAATCAGCTAAACCAAAAACTACAGTTGGCTGTTATAAAACAACAGAATTAAAATATATGACAGCAAGAAAACTTAGTGTCTTAGCTTGGTCAAAGATAGACCAAGAAGACTGCTGATAGGACCTGAAATTTTCTACAATTTGTTCCTTGTAACTTGTCTATCTTCATTTAATTTATTCCTGAAAATCCATTTTGTGTCAATCACATTCTCATTTTTTTGGTCTTGGAACCAATTCTCAAGTGTCATTTTTCTCTATTTGATCCAATTCTTCATCCATGGCCTTCCAAAATTCATTCTTGCTATCTTCTTCAAAATAGTTTGGTTCAATTGTAGATAAGAGTACTAGGTGTGTTTGTTCCTGGTGAACGGATTCTTTTTCTAGTCTCAACTCCAGCATCATTGTTTCTGATAATTTGATCTGAAGGATGATTCTTCTGTACTCGTTTACTAGGTGTCTTTGGAGACACTTGTTGAACTTTCTCTTCTGTTTCTGTCAGATTCTCTTCATCTCCCTCTTCTACTTCCTTTTCATCTTGTTCTTCTTCTTCAGAAGGCTGTTCCATTGATGTATTTTCTTCTTCCTTTGATTCCGTTCTGCCTGTTTCATTAATTGTTACATTGATGCTTTCCACAATTTTGTTCAATCTCAGATTGTAACACTTGCATGCTTTCCTTGTATTTGAGTAACCAACAAGTACTCATTTGTCCACACGAGAGTCAAACTTTCCCATTCTACCATCTTCCTTTTTGATGTAGCATTTGCTTCCAAAAACTATGAAGTGCTTCACATTTGTTGGTCTTCCTTTCCATAGCTCGTAGGGAGTTTTGTCAGTGTTGTTTCTGAGCATTACTCTGTTTTGAATGTGAACTGCTGTATGCACTGCCTGTTTCCAAAAAATATCTGTCAATTTGTAATCCATTAGCATTGTTTGAGTCATTTCCTGTGTAATTATCATCTATTACGATAATGTTCCTTTGTTTCTGAACCATTCTCTGAACCAATCTATGAATCCATGCTCTTATCCACTATCATATATATATCCAAAACTACTAAGTGATCTTACGAATCCATCTTTGTCCATACTATCCGAGACTTTACTTGCACAACTGTTCATAATGCTAACCCATTTATCATTATACTATCAAACTGTACTTCTTCTAGTTGAT
This sequence comes from Picea engelmannii, assembly GCA_009831015.1. Classification (NCBI taxonomy): domain Eukaryota; kingdom Viridiplantae; phylum Streptophyta; class Pinopsida; order Pinales; family Pinaceae; genus Picea; species Picea engelmannii. The sequence continues at coordinate 93,944 of ML783085.1, read as the reverse complement.
TTCTCTGAATTTGTCTTCTCAAATTCTGCAAGCTTCTCTAAGGATGGTTCTTTGGTCTGTCACAACTATCGCATAGACTCCCCCTGTCTAATATTCATATTGCTTGGGAGTCTCTAAGCCATATGGCTCAGAACAATTCCTGCTCTGATGTATATTCATCATCATCTTCATTGGTAGATTCATCATCATCTTCATGGGTAGATTCATTATCTCTCTGAGCTATGAATTCTTTCTTTCTGTCTATGGATTCATCTTTCACTACAATGCCTGAAAGTACAATCTCTTGAACCTGTTCCTTATTTATTTTCCCTTCCTTTATTTCCATTATTTTCCAAATATTTCTGTATCTGACATATTTCTTTTTCTCTGTAGAATTTTCTTCATCTCGTTTTATTGCCAATCTTGCGATCTCTTCTACCTGGTCTTTGTTCACCTGTTCTTCTTGTTTTCTTATCCATACTTTCTTATATCTGACATCAATATTCTCTTTCATGGAAGTATCGATCATGCTTCTACAATCACTATCAATGTGTCCATAGTTATGACATTTGTAACACTCAATGTTACATGCGGCTACATAGACACTTCTTGCTTGAACATTTCTTTTATAATCCTTGCAATCTGCAACCTTATGTCCAAAGTTAGTACAATAAAAACAATGACCATAAAATAAATTTTCATACCTGGGAGTGAATGATCTTCTTTGTGGCGTAGTCCTTCTGAATTTTTGTCTCGACTGATCATGATCATGATTGAAGCTTCTTTGTGGCTTGAACATGGATGGTCCCCTTGAAGATGTATCTTTAATAGTTTTCTTAGATTCTGGTTGACCATGATTCCTTCCTTTGAGTACTTCTGCATAACTCTTTCTATTTTATTCATTCTTCTTTTTTGACAACCTAGAGTGCTTCTCTTCACTCTCTATAATTGATGTGGAGGTTTCTGTCTCTTCAATGTTCGTGTTGAGCTTGACGATTTTACTTCTCAATGTGACAACTTCTTCTTCAAGCTTCTCAACCTCTTATTCTTTCTTCATTATCTGAGACTTCATGACTTCTTCTGTTATTTTCGCTTCTTCAAGATGAATTTTTAATGTGATTATTTCTTCTTCAAGTCCTTTCTCTTCTTGACCAAACTCTGTTTCAAGTTGGTTTAGATTGTTAGTTATTTCCTTAAGATGATTTGTCAGTATCTTCTCTCTCATTTATGCTTCTTCCTTCTATGCTGCTATGTTTGTTTCCAAACACTTCTTTTGATATTCAAGATTTTCTTCGATCTTTCTGACTTCTTCTAGCTGAGTTCTTAAGTTCGCGATGCCCTGTTGGGCTTCTTAAAAAATGTGACAACTTTCCTTTTGTTTCGTCAATTCTTTCTTGAGTGAATTTTTTTCTTCTCTTAGTTCACCTAAAACACTAATCAATTCTTCTTCATAATTGTCTTCCTTTTCAATAATTTTTCCTGTCTCATTTCCTTCATAACATTCTATTTCAAGATGTCCATGTTTTTCACAATTAACACAAAACAACATACCTCTGGTGATTATGTAGTTTTCATCTTCTGAATCTTCTTGACATGGTGAACATAATTCTTCTTGATTTGTTTCTGCATTTTCTTTGACATTTTCTGAATCTGTGATGGGTGAAGAATATCTGTCATGTAACTTATCCCAATTTTTTTTTGCTGATGAACATTTAACAACCTTTTCTCTTACTGGATTAGGTAATCCTTCCCAGATGAAATCCATTTCTATTTTGTTATTTTTCCTCAATTCCTTCTTGGTTGCAGTCTTTTCCCTTTTTGAACTATCATATCTTGTAACAACTGATAGCCAAATGTAATGTCCCCATGCCTGTAAAAATACTTCTATCCTTATGCTCCACATCTCATACTTAAAACCATTCTGACCATTAAACATTGGTACTCCATTCTCAGAATAATCCATGATCTCCTTCCAGTGGTTAAACTGTTTCCTTAAGGAACCAACTTTGATACCAATTGTTGGATTACTGAGAGGGGGGGGGGGGTGAATCAGTAATAGAGAAATTTAATCCTTTTTAATCATCCAAATCTGATTTGTAGATCTGTAATAGACCTGGTGTATATTATCACATTCATTCAAACCTTCCTTAAATTCAACAACAAGAGATTAACATTTTCATCAAACTTTTCTTTAGTCTCACATGCCTATTTTTGGATTAGTCAACAACCCTAACTTGAAGTAATCATAAGTTTGTACCTATAATGTATAAAGATATGAAACTGATACACAATGTTTTTCATTGTGTTTTATGCAATTCCTCCAGGTTTTACTACTTGGAACCTCTCATAAAAGGAGTTATAGAAAAAATGACATACCTTACTGAATTCTGACTTATTCTAGAGAGAGACCTTGTAGAGCGTGCCCTGCACAGCATATTTATTGAATTGATCTAAAAGTATTACACAACATACTAAAGACTGTACTTTAACCAATTTTTTTTTTTCAATTAATTTGGATCTGTTATGAAGAAGTTATGACGTTTTTACCCGAAACAACTGTTTTTGACTAATTTCAGGACTAGCCACAAACCCTATTTTCCACGGCGTGTAACTCCAAAAATACAATGACCCACAAGCTAAATTTCTTACCACAGATACTTTGATATGTTTTCACAATGGAATAACAATTGTAGGGTTTGAATCATTATAGAAAAAACGTTATAGTGAAAATGGTGAGATGACCTGTAAATAACATACCTTAGAAAGCACCATCAAAAGAATTTATCCTTCCTTGCATTTCAACCTTCTTTTCTTCACCTTCCCTCAGAATTTCGGCTTAGATATCCTTGGTTACCTCAGACACCTATAGATATTCAATATGCTCAAGTGTGATTAAAATGAGAGAGCCTTGTTTCTTATTTATACTCTCCATTTAGCTTCCTTAAAAACATCTTCTAGGTCACTTGGCCCCACTTTCCTTATTTTAGGGTTAATCCACTTCTAATTTCTCCATTAAATTTAATATTGAAACAATTTATTTTTTATTCACTTTGAATTATAATACACTCATTACTTCACTTTATTATTTACCTTTTAAAATCTCTTAAACCACTTTGACTACTTTGACCTTTTGGGGCTTCTAGATGACATATGAGGGTCCTCCAACTTCGTAAGGCCATAACTCTCAAACAATGAGGAGTTATGTGAAATTCAACATATCACCATAAATGGAATGACATGTACTATCCATATAGAATAGTATTATCTGAAAATATATCATAACTCATACCGTTATCCATCAAACAAACTTGGGTCCATTACCCAAACCCGGGGTCTCCAACTTCTCATGGCCATAACTCTCTAACCATGAGGAGTTATGTGACATTCCACATACCACTAGAAATGGAATGACAAGAAATATCCATCTAGGATAGTTTACCTGACAAATTCATTGTCCTACATCTCATTATTCCACAATTAAGCATGGGTTCTCTTACTCTGCAAAACGTCTTCCCGTGAGGTCTTTCACCATAAGGGGACCACTTTGGAGTTCATCCATATTTACTTCTTATCAACCATGAAAAAACAATAATGCGTCATATTTACATGAAACAATCTTGGGTCCATTACCCAAAACTTTGTGCTACAGGGATTTCTTCAAGGGTTGACATCAATAACAACCAACCTTAATCAACAGAGAAGAGAATGCTTGAGAGTGTTCTTGAAGATAATGTAGATAAGAGAGTGCAAGAGATTGGGATTTAGGAGGATGCATCCATACCTGAGAAGGATGCGTCTATTCATGATGATTCTTAAATGTATGTACATTTCACATTAGTGAGTTTTAGTTTGTTTCTTATGGTACTTCATGAACCGTCTTCTTATGGTGCCGATTGAACTATCTTCTTATGGTGCTTTCTCGTGTACATCTAAAACATATAAGATAAGAATTCATAAAGCATTCAAAAAACATTCATTTTGGAGTAGAAATAAATCCAAGTCTTTGGCGAAGATATTCAAAGGCTTCCCGTGGAAGTGGTTTTGTAAAGATGTCTTCCACTTGTTCTTTTGTGCCCACATACTCAATTTTGATGTTCTTTTCTGCAACCGGTTCCCGTAGAAAGTGATACTTGATTGGAATGTGCTTCGTCTTGGAGTACATCACCGAGTTTTTTGAGATATTGATGGCGCTTGTATTATCACAACATATTGGAATGGGCTCATCATACTCAACTTGTATATCTGTCAAAGTTTGTTTCATCCAAAGAACCTGTGTACAACATACTGTTGCTGCAATATACTCTGCCTTGGCTGTAGATAGAGATACTGATGATTGTTTGTTTCTCATCCATGATACTAAACACTCACCCAACTAGAACGGTGATAGATCATCAATACAACCTGCCCAATCTGTGTCTGTGTAGGCAATTAGTGATAGATCATTTCCTTTTGGATACCATAGCCCAAACTCTTCTGTTCCTTTGAGATATCTGAAAATCCTCTTCACTGCTAATACATGTGATTTCTTTGGTGCTACTTGAAATCATGCCACCTATTGAACTACTTGCATTACATCTGGTCTGGATGATGTCACATACAATAGACTTCTAATCATTGACCTGTATTGCCTTTCATATGTAGACTTTGAATCATCATCTTTGCTCAACTTGCAACTAGTTTGCATGGGAGTGACAACTTGTTTGCAATATTCCATTCCAAACCTCTTTAGCATTTATCTGATATAATTGGTTTAAGAAATAAAAATTTCTTGGTTGCTTTGACATATCTGAAGTCCCAGAAAGAAGGATAGTTCTCCAAGTAGCAACATTTCAAATTCTTTCTCCATATCTTTTACAAATTTCTGGCTTAACCTGTCATCATCACTACCAAAAATAATATCATCAACATAAACTTCAATTAATAAAATATTACCTTGACTTACCTTGATGTAGAGGTTGTTGTCTGCACTTCCTTTTCTGAACCCTTCCTGGTGCAGATACTTATTCAATATGGAGTACCATGCTCTAGGAGCATGTTTTAGACCATACAAGGCCTTATTTAATTTACACACATAATTTGTGTTCTTTGATAACTGAAATCCTTCTGATTGTTTATTGTAGACTTCTTCTTCATGTTCTCCATTCATAAAAGATGATTTTACGTCCATCTGATATACTTTAACATTTTTGGAGCATGCATAAGCTAAAAGCAAACATATTACTTCCATTCTGACAATTGGAGAAAATGTCTCTTCAAAGTCGATTCCTTCAATATGAGCATATCCTTTACATACCAATCTAGATTTGTTCATTGTAACTTGTCTATCTTTATTTAATTTATTCCTGAAAATCCATTTTGTGTCGAGCACATTCTTATTTTTTTGGTCTTGGAACCAATTCCCAAGTGTCATTTTTTTCTATTTGATCCAATTCTTCATCCATGGCCTTCCAAAATTCATTCTTGCTATCTTATTCAAAATAGTTTGGTTCAATTGTAGATAAGAATACTAGGTGTGTTTGTTCCTGGTGAACATATTCTTTTTCTAGTCTCAACTCCTGCATCATTGTTTCCGATAATCTGATCTGAAGGATGATTCTTCTGTACTCGTTTACTAGGTGTCTTTGGAGACACTTGTTGAACTTTCTTTTCTGTTTCTGTCGGATTCTCTTCATCTCCCTCTTCTACTTCCTTTTCATCTTCTACTTCTTCTTCAGAAGACTGTTCCATTGATGCATTTTCTTTTTCCTTTGATTCTGTTCTGCCTGTTTCATTAATTGTTACGTTGATGCTTTACACAATTTTGTTCAATCTTAGATTGTAACACTTGCATGCTTTCCTTGTATTTGAGTAACCAACAAGTACTCATTTTTCCACATGAGAGTCAAACTTTCCCATTCTACCATCTTCCTTTTTTATGTAGCATTTTCTTCCAAAAAATATGAAGTGCTTCACATTTGTTGGTCTTCCTTTCCATAGCTCGTAGGGAGTTTTGTCAGTGTTGTTTTTGAGCATTACTCTGTTTTGAATGTGAACTGCTGTATGCACTGCCTATTTCCAAAAAATATCTGTCAATTTGTAATCCATTAGCATTGTTTGAGTCATTTCCTGTGTAATTATCCTCTATTACGATAATGTTCCTTTGTTTCTGAACCACTCTCTGAACCAATCTATGAATCCATGCTCTTATCCACTATCATATATATATATATATATCCAAACCTACTAAGTGTTCTTACGAATCCATATCTGTCCATACTATCCAAGACTCTACTTGCACAACTATTCATAATGCTAACCCATTTATCATTATACTATCAAACTGTACTTCTGCTAGTTGATTTCTATGAATCTGTCTTCTCAAATTCTGCAAGCTTCTCTAAGGATGGTTCTTTGGTCTGTCACAGCTATCGCATAGACTCCCCCTGTCTAATATTCATATTTCTTGGGAGTCTCTAAGCCAGATGGCTTAGAACAATTCCTGCTCTGATGTGTATTCATCATCATCTTCATTGGTAGATTCATCATCATTTTCATGGGTAGATTCATTATCTCTCTGAGCTATGAATTCTTTCTTTCTTTCTATGGATTCATCTTTCACTACAATGCCTGAAAGTACAATCTCTTGAACCTGTTCCTTATTTATTTGCCCTTCCTTTATTTCCATTATTTTCCAAATATTTCTGTATTTGACATATTTCTTTTTCTCTGTAGAATTTTCTTCATCTCGTTTTATTGCCAATCTTGCGATCTCTGCTACCTGGTCTTTGTTCACTTGTTCTTCTTGTTTTCTTATCCATACTTTCTTATATCTGATATCAGTATTCTCTTTCTTGGAAGTATCGATCATGCTTCTACAATCACTATCCACGTGTCCATAGTTATGACATTTGTAACACTCAATGTTACATGCGGCTACATAGACACTTCTTGCTTGAACATTTCTTTTATAATCCTTGCAATCTGCAACCTTATGTCCAAAGTTAGTATAATAAAAACAATGACCATAAAATAAATTTTCATACCTGGGAGTGAATGATCTTCTTTGTGGCGTAGTCCTTCTGAATTTTTGTCTTGACTAATCATGATCATGATTGAAGCTTCTTTGTGGCTTGAACATGGATGGTCCCCTTGAAGATGTATCTTTAATAGTTTTCTTAGATTCTGGTTGACCATGATTCCTTCCTTTGAGTATTTCTGCATAACTCTTTCTATTTTCTTCATTCTTCTTTTGTGGCAACCTAGAGTGCTTCTCTTCACTCTCTATAATTGATGCGGAGGTTTCTATCTCTTCAACGTTCGTGTTGAGCTTGACGATTTTACTTCTCAATGTGACAACTTCTTCTTCAAGCTTCTCAACCTCTTATTCTTTCTTCATTATCTGAGACTTCATGACTTCTTCAAGCTGAATTTTTAATGTGATTATTTCTTCTTCAGGTCCTTTCTCTTCTTGACCAAACTCTGTCTCAAGTTGGTTTAGATCGTTAGTTATTTCCTTAAGATGACTTGTCAGTATCTTCTCTCTCATTTCTGCTTCTTCCTTCTGTGCTGCTATGTTGGTTTCCAAACACTGCTTTTGATATTCAAGATTTTCTTCGATTTTTCTGACTTCTTCTAGCTGAGTTCTTAAGTTCACGATGCCCTGTTGGGCTTCTTAAAAAATGTGACAACTTTCCTTTTGTTTCGTCAATTCTTTCTTGAGTGAATTGTTTTCTTCTCTTAGTTCATTTAAAACACTAATCAATTCTTCTTCATAATTGTCTTCCTTTTCAATTATTTTTCCTGTCTCATTTCCTTCATGGCATTCTATTTCATTCACTGGAAATGGGATGACAAGCAATATCCATCTAGGATAGTTTACCTGACAAATTCATTGTCCTTCATGTCATTATTCCACAATTAAGCATGGGTTCTCTTACTCCCCAAAGCGTCTTCTCGTGAGGGMTTTCACCATAAGGGGACCACTTTGGAGTTCATCCATATTTACTTCTTATCAACCATGACAAAACAATAATGAGTCATATTTACATCAAACAATCTTGGGTTCATTACCCAAACCTTTGTGCTATGGGGCTTTCTTCAAGAGTTGACATCAATGACAACCAACCTTAATCAACAGAGAAGAGAATGGTTGAGAGTGTGCTTGAAGAGAATGTAGAGAAGAGAGTGCAAGAGATTGGGATTTAGGAGGATGCATCCATACTTGAGAAGGATGCGTCTATTCATGATGATTCTTAAATGTATGTACATTTCATATTAGTGAGTTTTAGTTTGTTTTTATGCTGGGCCTTTTATATATGCTTTGTTTTTTGACTTTTTTCAAATTTTTGTTTGATCAACTTTCTAATTAAGCCTTTCCTATTCATAGAAGGGTTACTCAACTAGTGTCTATATAATTTTTCAATGCGTCGATCAATCATTTTGAAATATATAGAACTCCTATATAAGCTTATCGTTGTCTACAATTGTACATTCAATCTTATTTATGTTTAGATCATGATGCAGACCTAATTTTGAACTTGAGCATTTGATTATTTGAGAACAAACTCTATCCAACATAAGAAGATGAAAAGTTTATAAATTTTCTTCGATTGCATTCCTTTCCTTCTTATCCAAGAATGGTGTAATATGAATATTCGTGTTATATGCATACAACGAAGTGAATTCCTTCTTGGAGTATTGTCAAACTCTTAAATAATTGCTTACTAACCACAAAAACCAACATTTGTAGATTTACAAATAAACTATGTACGTGCATGATCTCACTTATGTTTAGATCACGATGAAGACATATTTCAAAGAGCATTTGATTATATGTAATATGAATACATCCTATGTATAAATATGAAAGATTTAAATGGTTTTTGAAGAATGACTTAATGTATGTGCAGATTTGTGTTTTCTGCATGTACATGAAAGATTATACTTGAACATCTATTCCACCCCAGAAAGAGGAGATAAGTATTTTCTTGGAAGAATGAATTTTAATATGGAGATTTGTGAACTTTCATAGATATAAGTATTTTCTTGGAAGAATGACTTAATATGGAGATTTGTGAGTCCTTTAATTTGAAAGGGCATTTGATTATATGAGAACATCTATTCCACTGTAGAAAATGAGACAAGTATTTTCTTTGAAGAATGTATTAATATGGGGATTTGTGAACTTTCTGCATACACAAGTGAATTTATTTTCACAGTATTATTTAACTCTGAACACTAAAATTAGTTACCAAGCACACACTTTTTTTGTTTAAAAAATTGCTAGATATGATCTTACTTTGTTTAGATCATGTAGGCAATGTTGAAAGAACATTTGGTTATAAAACAAAATTAAATATTTATGCAAAGAATGGATTAATATGGAGAGTAACTATTTTGGAATTTTTGGAACTTCGTGTTGTAAGTTTGGTTTAAAAAAATGCCAAAAAAGTATAATAAAAAGAGAGAAATAATATTAGATATGTGGAACTCAAGTTGGGTATGTTATTCTTTCTCATTGCTTATTTAATAAAGTTAATTATCTTTAAAATATTTGTTAATAAAGTATATATGCTAATATGCGTTATTGGTTTTTCTTTTTATTGTTACAAATGTTTACATTATTTGGTGGAAAAAGAGCACATGGATGTTGGAAGATGAAACTTAACACTTTTGGTACATGCCAATTTTTCTTTAATCACAATTTGTTTTATTTATCTAAAATGGTATGTGTACATTTTATTTTAAATTTTTAAATTTTAAATTTGAGATTTTTTTTTTTTTTGCAGGTATGAAGAGATCTATCTTAGCGATGGCTTAGAGTTGAATCTTGGAGTTAAATGTTAATTGCTTCTTAGTTTTTGTTATTAGCCTAAAATGCCCGTGGAACCTATGTATTTGGCTGTGTAACTATGTAAACTTTCATTATATATATATATATATATATATGGAACTCAAACTATCAATTTATTGTTTGATCTTTGATTTCTCTTATATTGTTTATGATGGTGAAAGGACAATTTATGTGTTGATTTTTCAATAAGAAAGGTTAAGCATGAAGTTCATACCATTTTATCATTTAACTTAACCATAACCAATAATGTTGCAACAACCAAGATCACAAGAAGAAACACCATGCACAAGAACACAAGAAGTATCCTGTGAAACCCTTCTTCAACAAGGGAAAAAAACCCAACCAAATCCTTTGCTATATTATTCAAGAGAAAGACCTTCACCACCAAGAAAACCTAGCACACAATAGGGTTCTCAAACCCTAGAATACTAGCACCCAAGAGAGGTGTGCACTTTTCCCAAGAAGGTGTACTTGCTGAAATTTCCAAACTCACATGAAAGATATGTCTCCTCAATGGGGAATTTACCTTTACTTATACTAACTTGAACCTCTCAACATAAGTTTCTATTGGCACAACATGACCGACCTCACTAGATTATAATATAATTAATATTAACCAGATTAATTATCTTTTACATTAATTAACAGTCACATTAAGGTGGAGCTGACTTGTACCCTTTACATTACAATTAGGGTTACATGCAGGTCTGACTCTTGTACAATATAGCAAAGGATTTGATACACCCAATAGTGCTCATCCACTAGGGGCACATCCATAGGGATGTTCATATCTCTGGATCACTGCATTACATATAAGAACCAGATCTTCACACGTTCACCTGTGCTCGTCCACAAGAACATCCACTCTATAGATCTTCTTTCCATCTGCCTCACACAGGAGAATCATCTGGAGTTTCTCATCAAATTTGCTTCTCAGAGGAGGCTAATCCATCATATTCATTTATGTTCACATGACGATGCACCCAACACTTTGGGATTTCACACGTTCACCTTGTGATCAACCACAGACACATCTAACTTAATAGATCACCTTTCCCAATGGATAATCATTTGGATTTCTTCTCAACTCTCTGAATGGAGGATGTCATCTCTATGTTCCAGCTCTGTCACATGTAGGAACCACATAGCCTTCTTTGGGTCTTTCTCTTAGGTTTGTAAGCCGAAGAAAGAATCACATAGCTACAATGATCTACATCTCATAGGTTTGTAAGCTGGAGAATGTCTCACATAGATGCAATCATCAACACTCCCTCTCAGCTAGGGAGGCATTCTTCATCATTCCAAGTCTCACACAGATGTACTCTAAATTTTGTCTTGGCTGGAGTCACCAATACTCCCTCTCAACTAGTAAGACATTCTTCACCAGGTTAGTTTGGTGAAGATGTCTGCAATATTCTCATGTGTAGGAAGATACTGCATGTGTACGATTTTCCTCTGCATAATATCTCTGATATAAGGATATTTCATTTCATCGTGTTTCGATCCATCAGGAAACATTGGGTTCTCAAGGAGATTTACACATGGCTCTTGGTTATAATCATAGGATCCATCTCATGGTCAGATAAATCTGTTAGAAGCTCGTGAAGCCATATTTCTTTGCACACTCGATGCTATATAATGTACCTCTATGGTGCTCAAGGCCACATAATTTTGTTTCTTGCTGCATTAGGAAACCATGGAAAAATACACAGTAAAACAACAACCATATGTGTTCTTCCGATCCACTGTACTTTTTACTCAATCTGAATCAACATATCCTGCAAACTCAAGTTCACACTAGAGGAATATCTCATGCCCTATCCAACTGTGCCTCGTATATATCTCAATACATGTTTTGCTGTTGTCTAGTGAGTCTGTCTCGATTGACTCATGAAATGACTAAGCACATTCACTGCAAGGATTGAATCAAGTTTGGTGTTAACTAGATACATCAATGATCCAATCAGCTGTGGATCAGTCTCGTCTGAATCATCATCAATATTTTTATTTAAATCCATCACAGTTGATTTTGTATTCTGTCATACTGAACTTCATTAATATTTTCACTGTATATTTTTCTTGACTCAGGAAAATCTCATTGGTTCTCTATCATACTTCTTGTCCCAAGAAGTAGTGCATCATACTTAAATTCTTCATATCGAATTCATAAGTCAAGGATTACTTGTATACAAGGCTTTCTGAATAAGTCATCAAAATCAGGCTCTCGTCACCAACAAAGTAATAATATAGGTTTGGATTAGCAACATTCTTGCTATAATCCAAACTCATCAATAATCTATATATCTGATATAGTTTCCAACTCATGGATGGTAGTACGGATGGAAGTGTATCGGGTTTACTGGATGAAGTGTCTCATCATAGAAAAATCCCTCTGTTTGTGAGAAACCTCTGGCTATAGATCTCATTTTTTATTTCTGGACACTTCCATTAGCTGCATGCTTGATCTTATAGATCCACTTGGAAATTACCATAGACTTCCCTTCTGGTCCCTAAATAATATCTTATACATCATTTTAAGATATACTGATATTCTTCTATTATGGCATCTTTCCATACCTGTTCTCCTATTGCTTCTCTAAGACAAGGAGGCTCAACATCAATGAAGTGGCTCATGACTGAAGGATAGCTCGAAAATATCTTTTTATTTCTCGGGATGTGCCTTGAGAGGTTTGTATGTTTCTCTCCCTCTTGCAGAGTGAGTCTAAGTAGGCCTTTTATGCCCTACTACAATATCTCTAAACATATAAACGAGAACATTTGGATTAATGCCTGTCTCTCTTTGAACTGCTGAAGGGGGAGAAGGTATTGTCTTACTGTTAATCTCCATCTGATATTCTGTGGATCTTTGAAAGACTATATTTTCTTCAAGGACAATTTCTCTGCTTGTCTCAATCTCTCTCTGACCAAGGATTTCTTTGAAGATTCACTGTATCCTTTCTTTCTAAAGGATATATCTTGGAATTTTTCTCTTTGGGTACATGAAAATACACTGGGCACCCAAATAACCTAAAGTGTTCAATCTCAGGCTTCATTCTGATGAAGAGTTCTTCGGGAGTTATGTTTTTCAATGTTTGGTGAAGACTCTTGTTCTGAACATACACTGTGTCATGCATGCTTCTGCCCATGGAATCCTAGAAGGATTGTGATCATGCATTATTGCATTGGTTGTCTCAGTGGTGGTTATGTTCTTCCTCTTTCTCAAATAGTTTTGACTCCCTCTGATTCAAGTGACTCTCTCTGAAGGATAAGCATCTTCCTTTGTTCTTAACCTGTCTAGAACAAGAAAACAAGAGGAACCAAAACAAGAATATCTCCTAAAGGAGAATAATGAGTACATCTCTAGAATCAAAACAATTTAAGGATTGTTGTCCCATATACAACACCTAATTGTAGCAAACTTTAGAAATATAGGTTAGAAGAATGACAATTACAACAATCAAACCTGGAGTCTTCACTTCCAGTGTGTCGTTCCTATGAATGCACTAAGATTCCTCTGGATCCATGACTTTAGTAAAAGGTTCCTTCGTCTTGCAATTTCCCTCATGACAATGATACAAATAATATATATACAATTTCATACCTGAGGGTGCTGATAATTTGATGTCTTCTTTTCTTTGAGATCTTATTTTCCTGGAACTGAGTTTTCTTGAATCATCAAGTTTTCCCTTCATTATGATTTTGCTCATTTTTGGATTCTTCACAAACCCTTGTCAACTTGGCTAGTAAACCTAACGGCTAGGCTAGGCTAGAACTTTTAGGTTAGATTGACTTATGAATACAAAAAATAATCCTTTCAAAGATAGGAGAAAAATGGTGAGCTGAAGAGATCCTTTAAGGAATTGCATAAACCCTAATTATGAAATTTCTGCAGAAATTAGCGAAACCCTAGAAACCCTAGGGACAAAAAGTCAAAATGCTCAGAAATGCAATCTGAAGCTTGCTGGAGGTGCGTTGAAGGAGGTCGTACACTCCTATGGTATTTTTTTCCCCAATGTCCAAGTTCCAAGTGTTGAAACACTCAAAAGAAGAGGCCCATACAGATTTTCTGGAAACCTTATGAGGGCTGTACTGTTCTACAAAAGAGAAGGGATGACTGGTAAAAGCTTGTAGCTTGTGTAATGGGCTCTTCAATACCTATGCTCTGATACCATGTTGATTTTTAAATAAGCAAGGTTAAGCATGAAGTTCATTCCATTTTAGCATTTAACTTAACCACAACCAATAATGTTGCAACAACCAAGATCACAAGAAGAAACACCATGCACACGAACACAAGAAGTATCCTGGGAAACCATTCTTCAACAAGGGAAGAAAACCCAACCAAATCCTTTGCTATATTATTCAAGAGAAAGAATTTCACCACCAAGAAAACCTAGCACACAAGAGGGTGCTCAAACCCTAGAAGACTAGCGCCCAAGAGAGGTGTGCACTTTTCCCAATAAGGTGTACTCGCTGAAATTTCCAAACTCACATGAAAGATATGTTTCCTCAATGAGAAATTTAACTTTACTTACTAACCTGAACTTGTGAACAGAAGTGTGTATTGGTACAACAGGACCGAACTCACTAGCTTATAATATAATTAATATTAACCAGATTAATTATCTTTTACATTAATTAATAGTCACATTAAGGTGGGGTCGACGTGTACCCTTTACATTACAATTAGGGTTACAGGCAGGTCTGAATCTTATACAATATAGAAAAGGATCTGATACATCCACTAGTGCTCATCCACTATGGGCACATCCATAGGGATGTCCATATCTTTGGCTCACTGCATTACATAGAAGAACCATATCTTTACACGTTCACCTGTGCTCGTCCACATGCACGTCCACTCTACAGATATTACTTCTCACTGCCTCACATAGGAGAATCATCTAGAGTTTCTCGTCAACTCTGCTGCTCAGAGGAGGCTAATACATCATCTTCATTTCTGTTCACATGACGATGCACCCAACACTTTGGGATTTCACACGTTCACCTTGTGCTCAGCCACATGAACGTCTAACTCAACAGATCACCTTTTCCACTGGATAATCATTTAGAGTTCTTCTCAACTCTTTGAATGGAGGAGGTTATCTCTACGTTCCAGCTCTGTCTCAGGTAGGAACCACATACCCTTCATAGGGGCTTTCTCTCAGGTTTGTAAGATGGAGAAATACTCACATAGCTACAATGATCCACATCTCACAGGTTTTTAAGATGGAGAATGTCTCACATAGATGCAATCATCAACATTATGTTCTATGATAGCGTGCTGAAATTAAAAATGTTTTATTTCATTTACTTTATAAATATCATTGTATAGTCAAGTAGCTCATAATTTCAATTTTGTTTGATTTACAAATATGGTTGAATAGTCAAGTAGTTGTTTGATTTGCATGAGGGAAACATATTAAAGGAAAATTCCTCTCTTTTCTTCTGGCTTTTGATGTTGGTTTTGTGAATAAATGTTCTCCAATAAACATGCTATAGTGTTTGCAACTAAGGTGAGGAAATTGTTAATACACACTGCCTCATAGTTATCATTTGTTTATATGGAATCTTGTTGTATGTTTCCTTAAATTGATTTGAAAAAGTACAACTCTGCAATGCAATGACTATCATCAACACTTATTTTAAATTATTTTTTTGCATCTTTTCAATACTGATATATTTATCAATGTCTATCGTAGTGATATTATGCATTGAAATATAAACATAAATTGCTAATTATATTAATCTTAGATTTAGATTTAATATATACATTAGAAAATAATTTGATTCAAGATATTGAAACCTAAATGCACATTGTATAAATTTAATATATCAACACTTTTGGAATCAAAGTTCACAATTTCATAATTAAAATTGACACTTTTTAGGATGTCTAAAAAAATATTTAATTAGAATAATGGTAAAAAACAAAAAATGTCATGGGCCAACATGGTGTATAATGTGTAAAAAGGATGGAGAATTAGTAAAAAATTTATTTGTACAATGTCCATATGAAAAAGAGTTATGGAATGAAGCAATAAAATTGACACTTTTGGAATCAAAATTCACGAAAAAAAAATGAAATTAAGGCTTTTGGAGTTTAAGATTCACACTTTTTGGATTCAAAATTACTCAAAATTCATACTTTTGAAATTGAAATTTACACTTTTGAAAACCAATATTCACAATTTCATAATCCAATTTTGCATTTTATAAAGACTTATGCTTAAATACATCATGCATAAATATTAAATCCCTAAGGCTCATGCATAAATATTAAATCCCTAAGGCTCATGCATAAATATTAAATCCCTAAGGCTCATTACATCATGCTTAAATATTACATAATCTAGGAAAAGGCCTAACGTATGCTTGAAGACTTAATATCATGTCGATTTTGAGACTTGAATCCCAATGCAAGCTACATTAGTACATCACTTTTATGGATTTAATAAGACACCATTAAATACATTAGTACATCACTTTTATGGATTTAATAAGACACCATTAAATTTTTAAATAGTGTCTTCTTACCATATCAAGATTTTCATGTCTTAATGGATATATAATTAAACAATAGAACATTCAAAGACAAATAATATTGTGTTTATGTAGGAAAATCCATACAACAAGGAAAAATTCACTTTGAAAGTTATCTCAATCCCAACAAAAACCATTAAAATTGTTTATTT
Organism: Picea engelmannii; assembly: GCA_009831015.1. NCBI lineage: Eukaryota > Viridiplantae > Streptophyta > Pinopsida > Pinales > Pinaceae > Picea > Picea engelmannii. The sequence goes on along the minus strand of ML783085.1, from coordinate 77,438 downwards.
CCACTAAATTGGGATTATTTTAATAAACCCCAAATCAAATTATTTTCACAAAGGTGAGATTTTTTAATAGACCTCAAACACTATCAATTTTCATGAAGACTTAGGTATTTTTTATGTACCTCTCATGAGTTGGAGAGATGTCCTCATTCTCCTCATGTATTTTTACCCTAAAATTCACCATAAAATTAAATTTTCACATCAAGTGGGGATTGAATTACACTCTTATGTGCCATAGATATTTCAGAGTGGGCTCCAAATCCTCTCCTATGTCTTCTCTATCTCCTCTATCACTTTCAAACTAGAAAGGTTCAATTATTGTGTCTCCTCTATCATGGTTGTGCTCCTCATCCTCATAGGTAGATGGGATCCTTGATATGCAAATGTCTCCTCCTCATACTCTCCTCCTCAATAAAATTTCACTGCAATTGGTACTGCAACTGGTGCTACAACTGACATTACAACTAATTCTGCAACTGACACTGTAACTGCAACTAACATTGTAATTACATGCAAGGGATCTTCAATTTTTGAGGAATTACATGCAATGTGTTTTCAATTTTTGAGGAATTACATGCAAAGGGCCACAATATTTCTAATGTTCTTACTCTCCTTCTGCATTCTTAGAGGTAATATTCTAGCACTTTATAATTTTGAATATTTAATAATTTTGAATTGACCAATTTAGATCTAGTTTTATGAACAAAATTGTAAATAAGACTTGGTAAATTTTATAATTCATCAAAAATATAGTTCCTTATTTGAATGGACCATGAAAGTAAACTAAACCAAATGATTCAATATTCCTATATATTCATACATACATGTACTTTCAATGAAAAATATAAAATTCTAGAATGTATGTCATTTTTTTAAAGAAATCGTAATGGTATGCCATCTTCAATTATTCGTTCATGATCGACTTTTGACATTTTTAATTTTTTAATTTTTTTTTGATTGAACTTGTATTAAATTTATACACGTTGCACATACCAAATGACTATATTGACAACTTATGACATCTGATTGATAGTCTTGAAAGTGAACATGGCTATCAGTTTGATGCGTTTCTTGAAAAAAATAGCCTTTCAATATGATGGATCCTCTTTCATATATAAAACCGTTATCATCAAAGTCTTCTAATAACCTCATCTTTTGTTCTGTGCATTGCATCAAATAATATTTCACGTTTTTAGTTTTGTCTATAGGTGCAACCACGACAAAGACATCTCCTGCAAATAATTCGATATGTTCCAATAAGAATTTCATGTTAGATTAACACTCATAAACGTGCCATTAAACTCATCTACTATATATAAATTTTATATATCCAACTTACAAGTATATCTACAAGTTGTTTAAATATTTAAAAAATGTATTTTCAAACAATTGAAACATAAAAATTACCTTCTCTAACAAGATCAAAAACTCTGTCGCCATCAATTGACACTATAGTTTCATTTGATTCCATCTCCTCTGAGCTTGCAAGTGACATTTTCCCTTCTATATTAAGTTCGGTTTGTCTCCAAGAGTTAACGTATTCCACATTTTCATTTTTGTAAATCTCTATGGATTCTATGTCCTCTATGCAAACTGAACAAAAACAAGATTCATTTCTTCTATCAAATGCAAACACATTTTGATAGCGTTTTTTTTAACTGAATGCACTTTTTGTGTCCCATGTATTGTACCAGATTCATATGGGATCGATCTATTTACATCTTGGTTTCCAACATACCAAAAAAACCTGCACAATACAAGAACTTATTAACTTGAAATCTATCAAGAAAATGATTGAAGATCATATAAATTTGAACACGTGAATAAAAATATCATGTGTACATGTGTAACATGTATATATACACACTTGCGCACATCCCTTGACGAATTTTCATGGCTTAGCGCCAATTTTCACCATTCAACAACTTGATCAATAGATTCAAATCGATTGGCATGAGGGTTCATCTGATACCTTCAAAGTACTCATTTTACACATGCCCCTGTACCATCGTGCTCTCCTTTTCTATGACCAGTCTCAAAAAAATTCCAACAATGTGTAATGTTTGATTTCTTATGAAGATGACACAAACAATAAAATGATCGTGAATATTTAAACTGGCCTGCACATCCATATGAAAATATCCAATGTCGATCGAATCAGATCCCATGTTCTTTCAATGAATAATAAAATTTATCAAAAAAATGTTGTACATAATGTGTATCGTGTGCTCGATCATCACTTATATAAAAATGATATTCTTTAATAACATGCTGATTTTCATTGGTGCTTTCTATGTTACCAAGACTCCATTGAGCATGTCTATATAGAACGTGGACAAATATAGTGATTTGATCATAATGATAATATTCACTTTGTATTTATTTTTGTGCAGCGAATGTGTAATTCTCTGCAAAATCAACTACATACAAAATTGTCCCTGGTGGAAACACTTCACGAGATTGTTTAAATTGTAGGTCTTTCCATCGAGCTCTATGTGAATGCTTGGTGTATTTATAAATTTCTTTCTCAAACTTCTTCAAAAAATCTATCACACATATTTTATCTACTTTCAAATCAATCCTTTTGGAAATAACATTTGAAGAATGTGGAGTCGTGCTGCTAATATATTCATATCTCTTCCAATTGACTGTTATATTAGAAAATGATTGATCATTCATATCAATAGGATATTTTGAGTGAAACAAACTTATATTTCCACAACGATCACATTTCTTTCCACCAACACATTTTTTTTGGTAAAATAATTCATCACCTTCTCTTTCACATAGAATTTTAGATACAAAAGCATGGAATGTGGAAGGAGGAGGTGAACTTGGCCATAACATTTTACCAAAATCATAAAAAAGTGTCGTAATATAACTCAAATTCCACATGATAACAACAAAAACAAGTGTCATGAACAACGATGGGTCTAACAAACCATGGTTTTTGTCCCACAAATGTATTGATGTAAATTTTAACTTCTTTGTGTTCTTCTTTGAACTTATTTAACAATCCTATTTGTGTCATTGGAAATATATGTTTTGGATGTTATTCATATTTTTTTCGTGTTATTCTTCGTCGCAACACATCCCTTGTGTGTGGTGAAACACGAGATTCTGTCAACCAACAATTACAGGCCAATTCTTTAACATTTTTTGCAAGTCTATCTTTGTAGGGTTGTCTAGAAACAACTTTCCAACAAGCAAGTTCATCATTTGCAATCGAAATTTTCTATTTTTGTACAATGTTTTTCTTGAGGTTCTCATCGCTTTCTCCATGTTTTGTGTCAAACGATCTTTTATATTGCTAGATGAAACAACTATTGATTGTATCACTTTATGTGAAACACTGACATCTTTTTTTTCAAGATTTTCCAAAAGCTTTTAATACACTAGTTTTATTGTCAAAGACATTCTGTTTCACCTTTGTATCTTTGTCGACTTTTGAATACCCAATAATGATATATCTTCTTTTAAATTTCTTGACTTTATTAGACAGAGTAAAAGTTGAGCTTGTACTGTTACTGATTCATCTTTGAAAAAAATATTATACATATTCTTAACATGGTATCTTATATAATGCTTAACTTCTTTCTTCCCAAATTTGTCAATATCAACATTTTCTAATATTTCGTCATCAATGTTGATATATTCTCTTGCTTGTTTTAATTTAAAGTTTATATTAAAATAAAAAACCCAAACATAAATTCACTAAACTATATACAAGTGTTCATAGATTATATTATCTAGATTTATGCACATACCTATAGGTGATTCAAATTCTTCTTCAATTTCGGTTTCAACGTATTCATCGACATTATGAGGCAAATCTATTTTTTTTTTTTGAAAAACATCAAATCCAAATTACGATCAACTATATTTTAAATAATAATTTAAATAAATGAATTCTATACTTTAAATATAGACAATATGTACATGCATACCTGGTTAGACTTATTCTTGTCGAAAATCTCTATTTACATCATCATCGTTCCCATTTATTTCTCCAATAATGCTCTTTCCTTTGTTCATTATGACGAGTTTCATCTCGAGTGCAATGAAATTTTCTCTTGCACAAACTTTTGTTTCCCATGAGTATAGTTATCTGTAAATTTTTTTAAAAAATTCAACATTTCAGAATTGTCTTAGAAAAACTTCATTGTCACAAAAATTATTAAAAACCAATATCAAGAATTTTATGTTAAACAAATCCTTCACCTTGAAAATAATGTTCAAGTAAGTTTTCACCTTGAAAAAATGCTCACCAAGCCTTCAATATATACATTGTTATTCCAATAAAAACTTGAACTTCAAAAATATCAAATTTTTTTGCATTCAAAACATCAACCACCTTGTTCAAAACAACGAAAAAATGATTCAAACTTTTGATTAGGGGATGCACATATGCAAACCATGAAACAATCAAGTGGATTATGTTAAATTGGTTCGGTCAAAAGCATATTTATAAGATTTGGCCCCAACTTAAATGAAACGACATGTCCCTTCATTTTTTCCCGGTCGAAAAAATTCTCTCATCCACCTTTCGAGTGAAAACATAATGTTCGGCCGAAAAGTGAAGAATCTATTTATTTTCTACAGATTCCGTTAGAAAAATATTTTTCGGCCGAACAAAATATTTTTCAGACGAAAGATTGTTTCGACCGAAAACCTGCGAATGGGACGGTTTGTAGGAACCTGAGAATTCCCTCCAACTTACTTGAACTTTGGAGGTTGTAGAATCTTGCAAATACTCAAAATTTAGTTTCGAAATTGATACCAACATTTGCAAAATTGAATCTACTTCAAATGGATATAATTTTTTTTTCATTTTCATTGTTTTTATCTAATTTTATTTAATTTTATAAAAAAATCATTGCATAATATTTTTAGGTAACATTTTGATTCAATGAAAGGGAATATCCATAACTCTAAAAATACAGAGTGGAAATTTTAGAAAAAATTATATTCAAAATCCTTAAACTGTTCTCTTCAAAAGGGTATTTTTATATTTTACTTTTAAGTAAAAATTAAGATAGATACAAGGTGGGGGATGTTGATTTTTTATTAAGCTAGGCTCAAGAATGAAGTTCATTCCAATTTTAACATTTTACTTGAACCATAGACAATTTCAATTATACCATAAACAATTTATTGCAACAACCAAGATCACAAGAATAAATACCATGCACAAGTACACAAGAAGTATCCTAGGAAACCCTTCTCAACAAGGGAAGAAAACCCAACCAATCCTTTGCTATATTATTCAAGACAAATACCTCCCACACCATAAACCTAGCACACAAAAGAGTGCTCACAAAACCTATAAGACTAGCGCCCAAGGGAGGTGCGCACTTCAGCCCAAGAACAAGTACTCTCTGAAATTTCCAAGCTCACACTTGTGTTATGTTTCCTCAATGGGGAAATTACCTTTATTTATATTAGACTAGACATATCAAAAGTAGTGTCTATTGACACAACAGGGCCGACCTCAATAACTCAAAAATATAATTAATAATTACCATATTAATTATATTTTACATTAATTATCTTTTACTTTATGGTGGGGCCGACCTGTACCCTTTACATCACAAATAGTGTTATAGGTAAGTCTGAATCTTGGACAATATAGCAAGGGATCTCATACACCCACTAGTGCTCAACCACTAAGGTCACATCCACCTGTGCTAAGCCACATGGATGTCCAAGTCTTTATCGACTCATTGCGTCTCACAGGAGAATCATCAGAATACACACTCACTAGTGCTCAACCACTAGGATCACATCCACATGTGCTCAGCCACAGGAATGTCTTACTCATCAGATATCTATCTCACTGCGTCTCATAGGAGAATCATATGGAGTATCACATCATCTCAACTCTCTGCATAAAGGATACCAGTACATCATTTCATCTCAGTCTCAAAGAGAACGACACACCCAACTCATGGGCTTCCTCACCCCACACAGGGGCACCCAAAGTTCCATCTCCGTCTCAGAGAGGAAACACACACCCATTTCATGGGCACACCCAACTCATGGGCTTCCTCACCCTACACAGGGGCACACAACATTCCTTCTCATTATCAGAGAGGAACAACACACCCATCTCATGGGAAAACCCAACTCATGGGCACACCCAACTCATGGGCTTTCTCTCAGGCCGATTCACTCAGTCTGTATCCTAAAGGATGTCTCAAAAAACTGTAATCATCAACACTCCCACTCATCTAGGGAGGCATTCTCCAATAGGAAAAGTCTCTCACGGACTCAAACTTCTTATTGACTGTAATAATTAGCACTCCCTCTCAACTAGGGAGTTATTCTCCACCAGGACAAATTTCTCACAGAAGTACTCGAACTTCATCTTGGCAAGCGGTTTGATGAAGATATCTGCAATCTGCTAATGTGTAGGAAGGTACTGCATGTGAACTGCTTTCCTTTGCACCATGTCTCTTATATAATGATATTTTATTTCAATGTGTTTCGATCTATCATGAAACACAGGGTTCTCAGAGAGCTTCACACAACTATGGTTATCACAATGAATAATGATAGGATCCATCTCATGATCAAATAAATCTGCCAGAAGCTTGCGAAGCCACATTGCTTCGCGAACTGCCACACTCAATGCTATATATTCTGCTTCTATGGTACTCAAGTCCATAGAGCTATGTTTCCTGCTATACCAGAAAACCATTGTAGACCCTAAGGTAAAGAAACAACCAGAGGTGCTCTTTTAGTCCACTGCACTCCCTGCCCAATCTATATCGACATATCCCTGCAAACTCAAGTCTACACTGGAGGCATATCTCAGGCCATATCCAATTGTGTCTCGTAGGTATCTCAATACATGTTTCGCTACTATCCAGTGAGTCTGTCTCGGTTGACTCATGAACTGGCTAAGCACATTCACTGCATAGCATATATCAGGTCTGGTGTTAACCAGATACATGAGTGATCCTCTTAGCTGTGGATCAATCTCTCTTGAATCAATAGGAGCATCATATATTTTCTTCAACAACATCACCATCGGTGTAGGCATGGATTTGCACTCTGTCATACCGATCTTCTTAAATATCTCCATTGCATATTTTCCTTGACTCAAGAAAAATATCATTAATCCTATGCCATAATTTTTGTCTCAAGAAGTAGTGCATCATACCCAAATTCTTCATATCGAAAACAAAAGTCAATGCTCGCTTTCATTCAACAATAAGTCTTTCTGAATGGTAAGGTATAAATCATCCACATGTAGGACCAATATCAGGCACTCATCACTAACAATACGATAATATAGGTTTGGATCAACAACACTCTTGCTGAAATCCAAACTCATCAAGACATGATTTCTCATTGTATTTCATGAATCCCTCTGGCTGCTTGATGTAAACTTCTTATTTAATCTCACCATTAATGAAGGATATATTTACATCCATCTGAATTAGTTTCCAACTCATGGATGATAGTATGGATGGAAGTGTATCGGGCTACTAAATCAAATGTCTCATCATAGACAAATCCCTTTGTTTGTGGGAATATTATGGCTGCAAATCTCACTTTGTATTTCTCGATACTTCCATCAGATGCATGCTTGATCTTATAGATCCACTTGGAATTCACTACAAACTTCCCTTCTGGTCTCAGAACAATATCCCATACATCATTCTTCTATATAGACTGATATTCTTTTGTCATAGCATCTTGCCATACTTTCTCACATGTAGCTTCTTCATGACAAGAAATCTCAAAATCAATGATGTGGCTCATGGCTGAAAGGTAGCTCAAAACTCTCTTTGGTCTCTTGGTTTCTTGGAGTGTGCCTTGAGGGGTTGCATGTACCTCTGCCTCTTGCAGAGTTTGTTGAGTTTAGACATGCCTTTTATGTGCTACTGCAATATCTCTGGGGATATTGGCTGGATCAGCTGGAATAATGGTTCTCTCCCTCAAAGATGCTGAAGGGAAGAAGGTAATGTCTCTTCCTTCTTCCAAATTTGTTTGACTCCCTCTGATTCAAGTAACTACCTTTGAATTCTGAAGGATATATATCTTATTTTTCTTGTTTTCTAGATATTTTATGTCTTCTTAGGTGCTCTACTGACTCTACAGTATTTTGATGACCTCCGGGTCTGCAGTTATGCTCAATCTTGCATTTGGTTTAGAGGAGGTAATCCTCATCTCTCTTGTCTTCATCCTTTTGAGGTGGGTCTGGATCAATGTCAGTGGTGGAAGCATATTGTCTTCCTTTCTTCTTGGTAGGACAATTTATCACATAATGTCCATATTTGTCACATATGAAGCATTGGATCTATGTCACGTCTCTTCTCTGATCACTGTCTGAAGCTGATGAAGTCTTCTCATATTTGAATGTTTTCCTAAAGTTTCATTTAAATATTTCTCCTTTCTTTGTATGAAGTGTAAGAGCATGATTGTCATCAGGGGAGTCTTCCACTCCTCTAGCTTTAAGTCTAAGTTCTTCTTGGGTACAGTCTGTCCACAAACAATCAAAAGTGGGTAGTTTTCCCCTTCCAATGATACTTTGAAGACATGGTTCCCAGTGTTTTGGAAGATTATTGAGAGTGGACAAAACGAGTTCTCTGTCAAATATGACTTCTCCAATGGCACCTAGTTGATCTCTGATTTCTGACATCTTTATAGAGAAGGTAGCAACTGTATCACCTTTTGTCATCTTGATACTTTGGAGCTGGCCCTTTAAGGTAAGGGATCTGAGGGTGTTGTCACTCTCAAACATATTCTTCAATGCTTCATATATTTTATAAACTATATTCAGGTTAGCAATAAGAGGTAGGATATGATCTCTTACTGAGTAGATGATTATTTTCCGGTCATTGACGTCATCTTCCTTTCTTATTTCCTTTTCTTCATCGGTAGTTGTCTCTGGTAAAGTATTTTGTATCAAACTCAATAGGTCATCCTATTCAACGATGATCTGAAGTATTTACTTCTAGGAGTTGAAGTTGCTTGATCCATCAAGCCTATCTTCCACCAAGGTTTTGTTCTTCATATTTTCAGATTTCTTCACAAACCCTTGTCAACTAGGCTAGAAAACCTAATGACTAGGTTAGGCTAGCGACCTTAGGTTTTGTTGGGCTTATGAATGCCAACATTAAGCCTTAAAAGAGTCATAGGAATATTGGTGAGTTGAGGATCTCCTTCATTAAGCTACAGAAACCCTAAAGCCAAAAGTCTGTAGAAAAATGCGAAACCCTAGAAACCCTAGGGAAAAAAATTCAAAATGCTCGGAATTTTACTCTGATATTATCTAGAGGTTCACTGGAGGAGGCTGCACTCTCCTATGCTAAACATAACATCAACGTCCAAGTATTAGGGGCTGAAACACTTCAGAAAAGGAGGTCCGTACAGAATTGTAGAAAACCCTAGAGGCCGTACATAACTACACAAGAAAGGACCATTGGCTTTGAATTCTTGTGCAATGGGTTCTTCAAGACCTATTCTCTGATACCATGATGATTTTTCATTAATCTAGGCTCAAGCATGAAGTTCATTCCAATTTTAGAATTTTACTTGAACCATAGACAATTGCAGGTATACCATAAACAATTATTTCAACAACCAAGATCACAAGAAGAAATACCATGCACAAGTACACAAGAAGTATCCCGGGAAACCCTTCTCAACAAAGAAAGAAAACCTAGCCAATAATTTTCTATTTTCTTCAAGAGAAATACCTCCCACACCATAAAACTAGCACACAAAAGGGTGTTCACAAAACCTAGAAAACTAGCGCCCAAGAGAGGTGCGTACTTCAACCTAAGAACAAGTACTTGCTGTAATTTCCAAGCTCAAACTTGTGTTATGTTTCCTCAATGGATAAATTACCTTTACTTATATTAGACTCAACATATAAAAAATAGTGTCTATTGTCACAACTGAGCCGACCTCAATAACTCAAAAATATAATTAATAAGTACCATATTAATTATCTTTTACATTAATTATCTTTTAATTTATGGTGGGGCAGACCTGTACCCTTTACATCACAAATAGGGTTACAGGTAAGTCCAAATATTGGAAAATATAGCAAGGGATATCATACACCCACTAGTGCTTAGCCACTAGGGGCACGTCCACCTGTGCTCATCCACAGGGACATCCAAGTCTCTATCTCACTGCGTCTCACAGGAGAATCATCAGAATACACACTCACTAGTGCTCAACCACTAGGATTAAGTCCACCTATGCTCAACCACAGGAACGTCCTACTTAACATATCTCTATCTCACTGCGTCTCACAGGAGAATCATCTGGAGTATCACATCATCTCAACTATCTGCATAGAGGAGACTGATAAATCGTTTCATCTCTGTCTCAGAGAGAACGCCACACCCAACTCATGGGATTCCTCACCCCACACAAGGGCACACAATGTTCCATATACGTATCATAGAGGAAATGCACACCTATTTCATGGGCTCACCCAACTCATGGGATTCCTCACCCCACACAGGGGCACACAACATTCCTTCTCTATATCAGAGAGGAACACCACACCAATCTCATGGGCACACCCAAATCATGGGCTTTCTCTCAGGTCGACTCACTCAGTCTGTGTCCTGGAGGATTTATCACGCAGTTGTAATCATCAACAAGGGAAAACATGTGTTTAAAATATGCAACTTTTTCATCTTGGTCAACTTCAAAAAATTCTAGAAATTATAATATTCATCCGTTAGATTCAAAACTATAGTCATAAAAAAATTGAGTCTTTGTAGATTGTTGCAGTATATTTAGTTTGTCAAAAACAAAATTTTAATAATAAAGACATTGTTGGGGGGGAAAATAACTCATTATCACTCCTTTCATTTTTAAGGAACATACTATGAAACAATTGCCAAATTGACATATCAAATCTCAATAAAAATAATTTGAAAAATAGTTAGTAGAAAGGTAACAAAATTCTTCACAAGTTATTTTTTTACTGTAAAGTGAAATTATAAATAAAAAAAATACTTTTGTATACCTAAAGTTGAAGAACTTGTGAAAATATAGTTTTTTTTTTCTCATAAAACAAGCAAAATGTACACCCATCTTCATGATTTTACCCAATGGTCTCCTCCTTTTCTTCCATCTTTCATGATTAGGATTTTATTCTCTAACGATTGAGACTCCATGCTCAATGGATTATGGCCTATGGTGTGAGAGGTTTACAATTTATTTTCCAGTCTGTTGTCTTTTATCCTACCTAGTTATCCCTTTCTTTAATTCATCCAAATCTGGCACCTGAGCTTAATGATAAGAGTTGCTTCTTGGTGACAACGGGCAGTCAACTGTTTTTAATCTGACGAGGAAGGCCCCTATGACTGGAAGGGATATCTTGCAATCAAAAGTAGGTTTGAATATGCCTTGAGATTTTTCTTAAACAACCAAGAACAATTTCAGGAACAACAAACATAATACCCCTTTTCAAGAACTCCCCAGTATTACAACCAACCTCAAGAAATGCCACACTTTACTAGAATAAGGTAATGACCTATGACTGAAAAATAAAAAACAAGGTAAAAAGAACAAACAAAGAGTGTCTTGATCCATTCAACAAATATATCATTTATATCTAGGATGATCCCTATATATGAAAATAACACCCATTATGAAGAATGAAACTAATTTACCTTTTAAGTATGTGGTACCATAATCATCTGACATGATACAGGTGGATATTGGTGGTCACCCAACTGCTCCAAATTCCAACTGACTCATCTTGACAGTTTTTCAGTTCAACACGTTTCTTTGCAATGTGGACATTTCTTTGTAATTGTGGGTGTTAGCTCTCCAAGAAACTCTTTGGGGTTGTAAGCCAAAGATGCTTGGTAACTTAAGAATATGATAAATTAGGTATTCTTGGAACAATGGGATAACTCAATAGCTAATGAAATGGACCACTTATCATGCATTTGAATAAGATAGTGCTTTTAAAAATCAATAATCAGACAAAGTAATTGGAACAGGGTATGAAGAATACTAGTCTAGATAACCAAATACAATAATGTGCAGGGTCATACAAGATAGCAAGAAGTCCTTTAATTCAAGTTCATGAGCTTAATAAGAAGATAACAGTTCTTAGAAGCTGAGCTAAACTGAAGTAAAGTATAGAATAATGAAGTACATGAAAAAATATGAAATTGAAAGCAAAAGAAGACTGTGATTCTATTATCAAGATAAGAGTCTAGTACAGTAGCAAAATGTATCCAAGGTTGAACCCTGTAGTTCATCTCATATATTCAACTTTATAGCTTTACAATAAAAGTTTAGATCCTAGAAGAATGGATCAGATATGCTAAAGATAGAAAGTCAAAACAATTTTACAAAAAGAGAGGAAGAGATCCTCAAAATGAGGTCAATTCCTCATTCTGTGGTCTTCAGATCATGTAGAACTTCTGTGCTGTGCAGATAAGCCTTCCAAGGCTATTTGATATCTCTTGAGGAAGATGAAATTCGAATTTGCCAAGTTTGGAAATAAACCCTAATTCATTGCCCCCAAAATAGGTGCCAAATCAACTTGAACACCTCCTCTAACTCTTTTGCATCAAAAGTGGATCTTAGATTGGACATTATAATTCAATATCTATCTTTAGAAAGCATTTTCGAGAGATTCGGTTGAGAAAAACTTCGATCTGGTAAAAAATACACCTTCGCTGCCTGTCTCAGGTTTCACCAGCTATTTCGCCTTAAGATTTTCTAATTAGCTGATGAAAGCTCTGCTTTTCAACAACTAATTGGTTATTATTTCGCCTTCTATGCTGGTGAAAGCTCTGTTTTGGTAAAAAAGGAAACCTTTCATGATCAAATCAAATTTATTGTTTTCATTAACGATGTTGCAACCGATACCATCGTTGGGAAATTGATGTTCTTGATCTTTGATTATGGTAAGTCACTTGTCAGCAAAGCAGTGAGTTGGATGATAGTGCTGCTATCTGATTTATGAGTAAGATTGTTTAGTATCCTTGCATCAATTTCTTTTCCACTTGGACTACCATAACCATATCAGTGCAGGTACATCATCTGCACTTTCAACACATGCACGAATATCTTCACTGTGATTACAGAGGTTCCCAATAACAATTGCAGAGTCCTCTTTTGATTTTGAATATCCAATCTCCAGAATCTGGACAAGAGGAAGTATACCACCTGCAATAGTAATCGCCCATTTGCTTTCATCGTTTTCATTTGACAACATACAAAGAAATGCTACTGCACATTCCTGCTGCTGTTCTGAAGAAAGTCCAAGAAGCGATATCAAGAGTTGAACTCCTTACCTACCTTGAAGGGCACACCACATATTACTTGCACTATTGCAGAGAATTTAAAGAGACCTTATAAGCTCCTCTTGAACTTCATCTGCAACCATTGTGATTAAACCCACAAGAAAACGCTTTTCTTCTGCATTTTGGAGCTTGCTACTTAAGTAGCTATTACCATACAAGCTAGCAAGGGCTTCTATTGTACGCTCTTGTACAAGAAAAGATGATTGAGCCTTGAATTGCTTAATCAAGACTTGTTCAATAAATACTGGGTTTGCCGCTTTTGTGCTTTCTGCACTACCATCATAGATCATAAAGGCTGAAGCTAATGCCCCTATTGTGTCAACAGTCTGGGAATCTGATGTGCAAGACTGAAAACTTTCACCAAGACTTGAAATTACTAAAGATAGTCCACCTGATATGATAGCTAGAGCACACATTGCATTTTCTTGCAATGTTTGTGCAAATTCTCCTTGCATGAACTCTTTTGAAGGAGCAATTGTTGCATTTATCAAACTTGAAGTACCATAAGCGTTTACAATATCATGTCTTGCATCCTTGATGTGATTACCCATGCTTTGGATGAAGGCAATCTGTTCTGGAAAACCATGTAGCACACAAATATTCCCACATTCACACTTGCCCATCGTGGTCCTTTGTTTTTTACAATAAATCTGTATGCACCTCTTTCACTGTCAATTGTTGAGCGCATGTGTATAACTTTGTGGCTTGAGAACAACCCATACATGTAAGATTTGTTTGTCTTCTGATGCATGGTTCCTCAAAATATTAATACGCTGCCCAGAAAAAACAGAGACAGAAATGATGGTGCTTCTAAGCCATCGATTCAAATCATGAATTGATGCAAGATACAATAGAAAAACATCCGACCCTGGCTTAATATTTACACTGTATAATCAATTTGACACCTATCACTTGATGTGTAATGACATGCATCAACATCGGTGCCTTAGATCTTAACTTGACACCTCTATATTTGCAAACTAAAAACTGAGCTGAGCATCTCTTTAGAGCACCTGCGCAACAAACTCTAATCTTGGCACCTGTAATCACTTGACACTTTAACTCATCAATCGATTTCCTAGAATTTTGTTTTGTGTTTGAGGATTTTATATACACAGATGCTTCTTCAATATATTTGATGAGTTGTGAAAAGTAATATCGAGCTGGGGTTTGATTCATGACTTAACTCATGGCTTGTGGCTTGTAGACTTAACTTAAATAGGGGCTTAGCTCATAGCTAGGGTATGTGACAGTGCGTTAGGCTTATGGTTTGGGTCTGTGGTTCCCCCAAAAGTTTGGTCAAGTCTTCAAAGCCCGAAAGGCCTTATTTAGCTTAACTTATGGACTTGGGTCCATGTATTAGACTTAGGCGCTTTAACACACACCATTCCTTAGAATAATAACAATAGTAAATCTAAGGAAGCATAGAATTAAGATTTAGGTAATACTAACAATGTGTGTTGTGATATGCAAGTCAAGGACAGAGTCACAAAGGTTTGGAGCAATTATGATCAATGAGAGCTGATAAGGAAACTAGAAGTTTAAGACACTAGCCAAAGGCTTAAAAGGAAAATGAGTGAAACAAAGAGAGAGAGATAAAAACGCTCTCAAAAAACCCGTGCATTTTGATCGCTAACAATGGGTTCTGCAATTCCAGGGTTGTCCTAATTCCCTACAAATCATCCAGGTGGATAATGGTGGTTTCCCACCTATTCCAACTGGATTATTTTGGAAGTTTTCATCTCAATACATCTTTCTGTACTTCCAATTCTGTTTTGGGGCCCTAAACAATGTTTTATTGCCTTGTCATAGTCAAACTATAGACAGATTCAGAGTTTGACAATATAATGAGTAGTTCTCGAAAATAACTTTCCAAGGTAATATCACACACCTAAAACATAGATCATATGCAAAAGTTACGACCCCGGGAAGTTGATGTACTAACTTACCCCAACGAGACCCACATGACTTTTGGCGCTTCATCTCCTAGGGTTAGGTTTTTGGATGTCTAGGGTTTTGAAATTCATGTTCATCATAAAAGGCCTTCAGATCCTCATTGTACTCATCTTCTTCTTGAGAATAAGCATAGCCGTCACATCTCTTCTCAGAGATAAAGCTGCCACCATTTTAGTGATTCTTGCACTGTGTATTTTTACACTCTCTGTACATTTCTTTCATTAATAGAAATCATGTATTACTATATTTCTCTATTTCTGGAAATTTTTATGTGTATTTCATTGTAATATCTCTACTTTCATTTCATTTCGAAAATAATCCGGATCAGTGGTATCAAAGCAGGCTGCTCTTGATCGTTTTCAGTGCATGTCCCCGATGAGGTCCGAGTATATCAAGCTGGGTCTCGAGCTTTTCTCTCTTGAGGAAAATCGCTCTCGCACACCCAAGAAACCCTCCATGGCGGAAGAAAAGAAAAAATATGGAGTAGAAGATTCTACTAACCTGTTGTTTGAGCAAGCTATCACGTGAAAAAGGGACGAAATGATGGAGAATTTTTCCCACATCCTTCAATGTTTTCTGATAGCAACATGCACATCTTCATCAAGCGACCACTTTCGGGGAACCTGTCCCTTCAAGGTACAAGTTAATGTTGATATTCCCATATTTCAAGGTCAGATAGGTGCAGATGCCTTAGAGAAATGGTTAAATATGATATAAGGTTATTTCGCTGTTCACAATTTTTCCGATGAGGAAAAGATCACCTTCGCACTCCTCAAGGCTCTCCCCCATGTCAAACATTGGTGGGAAACTTACGGGGAACAAAGTTCCACAGAGGAATTTGGAATATATAGGGCCGAGTCCACTTGATATTTTTTTGTGGATGTGGTCAAGGAACAATAATACCCTATTGATAACTATGGAGACCAATACATGAGATGGACCACACTACGACAAGAGAAGAGACAAACAGTGCCAGAGTTACAAATACTTTCCATACCTTGCACAAAGTTGGGTATCAAAGACTCCGAGCAACATCTGGTTCTGAAATACCGTGGGGCTCTGCATAGGTACATCCAAACCAAAATGGATTTCCTAAACATCTCATCATTGGGAGTTTCCTATTGATATGCTGTCAAAATCGAGCAGAAATTTAGGCACCAGAACAAATGGGACTTTGGGTCTAGAAATCTGAAACAACCAAAGCATGGTAAAGATGACCCTAACCAAAAAAATCTGAAAAATAGTCCAATACACATGAAAATAAGGGTAAAGAAACGATGGAGAATGACATTGGGAAGTGGTGTGACTTCCACAAAATCCCCTGGCACAACACCGATGAATGTTGCTCAAAACAACCATTGGTGGATGAGGTCAAAGACAAGGAGCCAAACCCTGATTCAGAATCTAATCCTGAAAATATTGAAAATAAAAATATCGTCGATGCAGACCCCACTGCTACTGTCGCGAACACACCAATTCAACTAGAAGAACCAGTAGATCCTGAAGATGGGGATCGCCTCTTCCATTCACATATGTGGGTGAAGGGGACCTCATTGAATTTCATTGCTGATAGTGGTAGCTAGAAGAACCTCATCTCAGCTGAGGTCATCAAATAGTTGGGGTTGTCAACAACACCACACCCGCAACCATACAACATCCAATGACTTCACTAGGGATGAGATCTCCGTGTCAGCCAAAAATGATGCATGTCATATGGAATCCATCCTTTCAAGGATGAGGTAGTGTATGATGTTTCCCCTCTTGATTTCTGTGATGTTATTTTGGGCCAACAATATATGTGTAAATGCCATGATTTTTATGAGTCTCAGCCCCGTAGTGTCATTATTACTCTGGGGGGTCAGCTCTATAGGATACAAGAGGTAGTTTCGACTACTATTCTACCAAAATAGTTCTGTAAGATAATCTCTCATACTGCAAAATTCATCCTCTTCATAGTCTGTTCAAATGATGCACATAAGGCCAATGCAACCACTGTAGCCTCAACACCTTCTATCCAACAGAATCAGATTGCAGAAGAGAAAGAATATATTGTTTCTTCACCTACGATGGTGCCTACACAATTCCCCGTCAAGCCCAAATACAACAGGTTGGTGGAACAAATTCAACTCCGCCAACAACAGGTTTGTGACAACCTTCCAAAGACCAAGCAACGCAAATTCTCCAACAAGGCACACAACTCACCAAGATTCAGATTCAAAAAATGATTTCCCCTCTTCCCTAGGCACTCAACATAATGGAGACCACTGCTTCCTAAGGGGGCAGGACTGATCCAGGTGGATATTGGTGGCCACCCACCTGTTCCAAATTCCAAATGGCTCATCTTTACAGTTTTCAGTTCAACACGTTTCTCTATAATGGGGAAATTTATTTATAATTGTGGGTTCTGCACTTCCAAGGCTGTCCTGAAGCCCTACACATCATCCAGGTGGATAATGGTGGCCACCCACCTATTCCAACTGGATTATTTTGGAAGTTTTCATGTTAGTACATCTTTCTGTACTTCTAGGTCTGTTTTGGGGCCCTAAACAATGTTTTCTTGGCTTGCCATAGTCAAACTCAAGATGGAGTCAGAGTTTGATGACATAATGCATATTTATTGAAAATACCTTTCCAATGGGCTATCACACTCCTAAAATGAAGATCGTATGCAAAATTTACGACCCCGAGAAGTTGATGTACTAACTTACCCCAACGGGGCCCACATGACTTTTGGTGTTTCATCTCCTAGGGTTAGGTTTTTGGATGTCTAGGGTTTTGATATTCAAGTTTATCATAAAAAGGCCTTCAAAGCCTCATTGTAATCATCTTCTTCTTGTGAATGAGCGTAGCCTTCACATCTCTTCTCAGAGATAAAATTTCCACCATTCTAGTGAGTCTTGCACTCTGTATTTTTACAGTCTCTGTACATTTATTTCATTAATAGAAATCATGTATTGTTGTATTTCTCTATTTCTAGAAAATTTTATGTGTATTTCATTGTAATATCTTTGCTTTCATTTCGTTCCGAAAATAATCCGGATCAGTGGTATCATAGTAGGATACTCTTGATTGTTTTCAGTGCATGTCCCTAACGAGGTTTGAGAATAGAAAGTTAGGTATCGATCTTGTCTTTCTTGAGGACACTTGCTCTTGCACGCCCAAGAAACCCTCCATGGCCGAAGAACAAAAAATTATGGAACAAGATATTATATTAACCTGTTGCTTGAGCAATCTCTCGAGCGACAAAGGGATGAAATGATGGAGAATTTTTCCCACATCCTTCAACGCCTGCCGATAGAAACATGCACATATTCATCAAGTGACAACTTTGGAGGAAATTCTCCCTTCAAGGTACAAGTTAATTTTGATATTACCGTATTTGAAGGTTAGATAGATGAGGATGCCTTAGAAAAATGGTTAAATCTGCAAGAAGGTTATTTATCTATTCACAATTTTTTCGACAGGGAAAATATCATCTTCACACTCCTCAAGGCTCTCCCCCATGTCAAACATTGGAGGGAAACTTAATGGGAACAAAGTTACACAAAGGAATTTGGAATATATGGGGCCGAGCCCACTTGGGACCTTTTTGTGGATGTGGTCAAGGAATAATACTACCCTGTTGATAACTATGAAGACCAGTACATGAGATGGACCACAATACGACAAGAGAAGAACCAAACAATGTCAGAGTTCACAAACAATTTCCATTCCTTGTGCACCAAGATGGGTATCAAAGAATTCGAGTGACATCTAGTTCTGAAATACTGTGGGGCTCTGCATAGGTACATCCAAACCAAAATGGATTTCCTAAAGATATCATCATTGGGAGTTGCCTATCAATATGTTTTCAAAATCGAGCATAAATTTAGGCACCAGAAAAAATGGGAGTTTGGGTCTACAAATATGCAACAACCAAAGCATGGTAAAGACGACCCTAACCAATAGCCTCCCGAAAACCATTCCAAGACACAAGAAAATAAAGGTAAAGGAAAGACGAAGAATGACACTGGGAAGTGGTGCAACTTCCACAAAAGACTCTGGCAAAACACCGATGAATGTCGCTTGAAACAGTCATTGGTGGCCGAGGTCAAAGACAAGGAGCTGAACCCTGATTTAGAATTTGATTTAGAAAATATTGAAAACATATAGATCATCGACACAAATCCCACTGCTACTGTCGCGACCACAACAATTCAACCAGAAGAACCAATAGATCTTGAAGAGGGGGAACACCTCTTCCATTCACAGATGTGGGTGAAGGGGACCCCGTTGCATTTCATTTTTAATAGCGACAGTGAGAAGAACCTCATCTTAGCTGAGGTTGTTAAATAGTTGGGGTTGTCGACAACACCACACCCGCAACCATACAACATCGGCTCGCTTCACCAGGGATGAGATCTCCATGTCAGCCAACAATGTTTCCTGCCCTATGTTATCCAACCCTTCAAGGATGAGGTAGTGTGTGATGTGTCCCCTCTTGATGTATGTGATGTTGTTTTGGGCCAACCATATATGTGGAAATGTCATGTTGTTTATGAGTCTCGACCTCGTAGTGTCATTATTACTCTGGGGGGTCATCTCTACAGGATACTAGAGGTAGTTTCGAATACTGTTCCACCAAAACAAAGCCACAAGGTAATATCTCATACTGCAAAATTCATTCTCTTCAAAGTCTATTCAAAGGATGCACAGAAGGCCACTGCAACCACTGCAACCTCAACACCTTCTATCCAACAAAAGATGATTGCATAATATAAAGAATATATTGTTTCTTCACCTATGATGGTGCCTACACAATGCCCTGTCAATCCCAAAGAAAATAGGTTGGTGGAATAGATTCAATCGTGCCAACAATAGGTTTGTGACAACCTTCCACAGGCCAGGCAACACAACTTCTCCAACAAGGAACACAAATCACCAAGATTCAGATTCAGAAAATGCTTTCCCCTCTTCCCTGGGAACTCAACACAATGAAGACCATTGCTTCCTAAGTGGGGAGGACTAATCCAGGTGGATATTGGTGGCCACCCACCTGTTCCAATTTCCAACTGTCTCATCTTGACAGTTTTGAGTTCAACACGTTTCTTTGTAATGGGGACATTTATTTGTAATTTTGGGTTTTGCACTTCTGAGGATTTCCTGAAGCCCTACACAACATCCAAGTGGATAATGGTGGTCTCCCACCTATTCCAACTGGCTTATTTTGGAAGTTTTCATGTCATTACATCGTTTTGTACTTCCAGGGCTGTTTTGGGGCCCTAAACAATGTTTTCTTGGCTTGCCATAATCAAACTGTAGACGGAGTTAGAGTTTGATGGAATAATGTGTATTTCTTGAAAATACCTTTGCAACAGTCTATCACACGCTTAAAACAAAGATCGTATGAAAAAGTTACGACCCCGAGAAGTTGATGTACTAACTTACCCCAACGGGGCCCGAATGACTTTTGGCGCTTCATCTCCTAGGGTTAGGTTTTTGGATGTCTAGGGTTTTGGAATTCATGTTTATCATAAAAGGCCTTCATAGCCTCATTGTACTCATCTCCTTCCTGCGAATGGGTGTAACTGTCACATCTCTTCTCAAAGATAAAGCTGCCACTATTCCAGCGAGTCTTGCACTCTATATTTTTACAGTCTCTATACATTTTTTTCATTAATAGAAATCATGTATTGCTGTATTTATCTGTTTCTGTCAATTTTTATGTGTATTTCATTGTAATATATCTGCTTTCATTTCGTTCCAAAAATAATACGGATCATGAACTAAATGAGAGCTAAGTAAGGCGTTAGAGGCATGATCGATCATATGTACTGTGTAGAAGTGAAGAACATGTGTGGTTGTTGGTTTGAAACTTGTATCACGAGAACACTTTTCCTCTATGGTTACCCATGCATGTGGATGGGTAACAACTAGCTCCAACTCGGGGACATGTTCTCACCATAGAGTGCATGAGAACCTCAACATCTATGGTACTCCAAGACCTATAATCTACATCACTCTAACGTCTTTACTTGATTCTAAAACAAAATCATTAGTACAAAAGTAACATGGAAATATAGTCACCCTGGAATATGAAAGTTATAAAATTAAGTGCAATAAATAACTCCTAAGCTACCCGTATCTTTCTAATTCATTTTTTTAAGAATTAAGTAACTAAATATGCATAAAAATCAGGGAGACATGAGAACAAGGAAGGATGCAAAATCAATATGCATAACATAGAACCTATCTACTCTAACCTAAACTATCAGCTAAAGGTCAATCAAGTGCCAGTTTTAGCATAGAGCCTAAGAAGTTGGCCACTAATCAACATGAGAAACTTCACTCCATTAAGGATGGCCAAATGAAAATAATCAATTCCAACCTTTCCAAGAATCTTGTATGGATGAGGATCATTCTCTACAAGTACAAGGTATCCCTTTTCAAAATACTCTCCTTTTACCTTATGATTAAAGAATCTTTTAGGTCTATGTTTTCTTTTTCTTTCTATTTTATGCTTACATGCAAATTCCTTAGAGTTCTTAACAACATCATGCATATTCCCAAGATTATCATGAGTAGATTGTGACAATATTTTTGAGGAAAAAATATCATTTATATGACATATGTCACTCCCCAACTCAACCTTGTCCTTTTACTTCAATCTTTCATGATCTTTCGAGGACCAAAGTGTTTCCAGACAATCTCAAGACTTAAAGGTTCAAGTTGTTCATTTTTATCAACTTCTATTTCTTGGACAATATAATCAATGTTTTCCTTGGAGGCAAAAGGGAGAATGGATAAGTCCTGAGAATGGTCTTTTATTGGTGTCGTCGAATTAGCAAATGTATGGTGATTCCCAAATTCTCTACCAATATTTGATGTTTTATTTATAGGTTCTTTGGGGTCTTCTACTTGGTATTTCACAACATGCTCCCTATACATGATAAATGGTTTTCCATCAGGGGTAGAGAAGTAGTGGCATAGGACAAATCCATTTGTAAATTTCCTCCCAAGGTGGAAAACCACTTCGTAGATAAGAGCATACCCTACACATCAAGCACATCTATGACAATGATATCCATCGACATAGATATATTAGGACAAACAAGCAATTTTACCTTTAGATCCTTGATGAGACCACAAACTTTAATGGATATTGTGTCAAATACACACACATTCCTATAAGGCCTTGTGATAAGCAATTCTAATTGGTTCACAACATTTAAAGGTATCACATTAGCGGAAGCACGAGAATCAATCATATAATTATGAAGAAGAAAATCGTTCACAACTAATGTGAGGAAGAAATGTACATGCCCTCCATTTTTTTTTGTCATAGTGCATATTTTGTAATATTATAGGTGGGTCCTCAAGTTCTTTATCAATATTGAAGAGTATCTTCACTTGGTCCAATTTAGTTAATTCAAGAATAGGTACATGAACATTCACTTTAGCAAAGACATTACCCAATCCACACTTCAAAGCAACATCATCATTATTTTAGGTTGGTAGGGAGCTAGGATTAGTATTCAAAAGTAAAGGAACTCTAGTCCACTTTTTTGTAAGGGAATTGATATTGTTTGGTTGAGAGTCTTCAAGTTGATTATTCCTTCTTGTATATTGCAACTTCTTATTAAACTTATCCATTGTTTCTTCATTAAGCATTTATGTCCAACCTTATGAAGTTAGGGGTATTAACACAATCTCTAATAAATTTCCCATGATGCTCTTTAGTGGAAGGGTAAGTTTTACTAGGAAACACTTAAAGGGGATATGAATCATTAATCAAATTCATGTGCTCAACATCACCAGGGATTTACTCTTCACATCCTTGATTTAAAGGGAATCCATCTCGTTTATGTAATTCATAACAATAATTGCACCAAGGGATACCTTCTTGATTGATCATATCAGTGGGAGCTAAGGTATTAGGGACACTTTGTTGAGGAGAATGTTTACTGTTATTCCATTCTTGGTTCCTTCTTGGTGGCTTATTATTGTTGTATTGAGGCATATGAGGAAAGTTTGGACATTGTTCCTTATCCATTTATAGAATGACTAACCTATTCATCATGGCAAGTTGACCTTGAAGGATCTCATTTGTCACTTTGTCAAACTTATGAGAGAATTAGGCTAAATCACTCTGGACAAGATCAACATGGTTCATAGATCTAGGATTAGCCTCAAATTTGGATCAAGGAGTGGAAAAAGGATCAACTTTAGAAGACAAAATGTTTTCTTCAATATTGATAGCATATTCTTTGGTTTGGGTAAGTTCATTTGGAGATTTATCCCTTAACACAAAATGAAATTGGCCCTCAAAAGCATTAGTATATTGCAACAATATAGTAGCATTATGGAGCTTAAGGTCTTTAAGAAACAATTTGACCAAACCATCAAATATTTGGTCGAATTCCTGAATGGTTTCATAGTCTTTCTTCTTAATTTCATGGAATTGGGTGAGAAACAACCTTCCATCCTTCCTAGATTCCCATTTTTTGATGAATTCATCATGGCATTGCATCCAAGTCTTGATGCTTTTTTCAAGTAAATCCTTGAACCATGATTTTGCATTTTCTTGGAAAGAAAGAGAAAAAAGATTCATAACAACATCCTCTTCTTCAATGTAACGACTACCAACAACATCATAGATGAATCCTATGTGATCTTCGACTGTGATAACATTATTTCCATGGAATTTAGGTAGCCATTTATCAAACTTATCATGCATTTTTTTAGGGTAATTCTAAATCCAAAGGCTTGAATACACTGGTGATCCATGGTTTAGTAGCCACTGAAACTAATCTTGGAGGATTATTTAAGTGATAATTAACCACATGAGACTTTTGATGGGATCTTCTCTTATAGATTTTAGGAGGATTAACAAATCTTCTATTGGGTACTTGGTTAGTAACTCCTAGGTTCAAGTGAGACTGTGGAGTTGTTAGATGAGCACACTAAAAGAGGCTTTGAGATATAGTCATCAAAAGGAGGTTGAAGCATAAAATTCATATCTCGAGGAGAAGGACTCAATTCCTCCATGGAAATGATGCCAAAATGTTACAACAAAATCTCGCACCTTAGTGCAAAG
The DNA here is from genome assembly GCA_009831015.1 of Picea engelmannii. Classification (NCBI taxonomy): domain Eukaryota; kingdom Viridiplantae; phylum Streptophyta; class Pinopsida; order Pinales; family Pinaceae; genus Picea; species Picea engelmannii. The sequence continues at coordinate 53,105 of ML783085.1, read as the reverse complement.
CCTCACTAGGTGACTAAGATAACAAGTAACATGGGAGAATTATCACTGTCATCTTAGAAACTACTCCCCTTTTTTTAGTGATGGATACAATCCAACACAAGGAAGGATTCCCTATTAGATCTTAGGGATCTAATGGCCCAATCAAACCAAGTCAAGAGGCCCCTAAGCATGAATCTACTTCTATCACCACCAATCAAGAGGATCAAACAACTAGGGTTTATGGTGGATTTGAAGGTAATTTCTAAATTTGAGTTCAAAGGGTCCTACAATTGTTCTAATGTCTTAGGTAAACCAGTATGAGATCAATGAAAGTCCTCAAACACACACACTTACGAAATTACACAATGTTGTAGCAAACTAGCTTGTAAAATAGAAAATTGTAGCAATATACTAGTTTACAACAACAACAATAAATAGCCTCAAAACCTATGATAATAAAGTAAAAAATGAAGGGCTACAATGAGAGTTTAAAATAGAGATTGAATTACATCATTTTTTTGCAGTAAAAGATGATATAATATCACTATAAATCCTAGACATTATCCCTAGAAAGTGGCTGAAAATGCATTAAAATTGACACTTTGTATTTTATAATATATCCCAAACACTTTATAACCCTAATACTAAGACATCCAAGTCAATTAATGCTGAAAATGGAAGATTTTTCTGTAATTTAACCCTAAAATACCCTAAAACATAAAATAAAATGAATTTAAATAAAATAATGATTGACACATGGGAGAAGACTAGTGCCTTTCTCTACCTAGGGAATATGGATTCAAGGATCAACACACTTGAAGATGATTGGAGTATATCTAGGTTAAAAAGACTAGGGTAATTCCACTCACTACCCCTAGAGATTTGACCCAAGGCTTCTTAATCTTCAAGGATGAGATAAGGGAAGGAGCCCACTTTCCCATTTGCTCCTTCCTCAAAGACTTAGAATAAGGTTTTTTTAAAAGGGGGATATTGAAATAAAATACCATTCCCACTTGATTAATACTTAATTACCATCATCCATAAACATAACCAAGACAAAAGAAGTCCACTTACTTAGATTATCATTCATTCATCCAATATTCACCAATATCCATCCAAGAAAAGAGTGCAATCCACATCAACAAGTCCTCCTTAAGAGGTCACTTTACTTAGAAGTCCATGGTGCACAAGAGAAAAGGGATAGAAGTCAAGAGAAGAGAAGTATAGTCCACCATGTGCAATGATCCAAATGAGGTAGCACTCCCTCTATGAATATGAGGAAACCATGTGTTATCCTCTACAAGAGGCTGACATGAAGTAAAATCCCTAAAATGCAATAAATCCATGATACAAGGTGGATAGGTCAAGTTTGATCTCCCAAAAGATGCTTCATCAATGAGTAAAAGATGCCATAGATCCTAGACATCCATCATAAATGTCCTCCAAGAGTCACACATGTGAGTGAGTGAGTGAAATAAGAATGATGTCATCCTCTAAAGTGGTGTATAATGCTCAAAAGTCACGTCTCTCCATGAAAGGGTGTAACGTCTCATCAAAGGCCATGTCTCATCGTCCAAGGTTCCCAGTGTCTCCTTATCATGATAGGTTGGCTCCAAAGTAGTCATACATCATCATCAAGTGAAACATTCCATCATAAGTGAAATGTCCTCAAGCTAGGGCATGACATCATCAAGGGAGAAGGTGCCATGACCCTTCCAAAGGGGTGTGCTATAATCATCACATCCATCATCATCAAGAGAAGGCTCAATGTACATCAATAGGGTACAATGCCACCATGGGTGTGTCATGCCTTCTCTAAGGGGTACAAGGTCACTAAGAAAGCCCAACGTCCACAATAATGGTACAAATCATCATCAAAATAGGAGAACGTTCTTAAGAATCATGTAAGGAGAGTGTAGTCATCATTATCATGGTAAGAAGGTCCTTTCCATAATGGTATATCATCATCTGTGTGGGTTCATATCATAATACATCTAGGGCACACACTTCCAAAACAACATTATAAGCATGTCATGCAATAATAATAATAATAATATAATAATAATCTATTTTTAAGGTCATGGATAAGCCACACCAAATTGGTGTATGAGACCCCTTTATTTGTGGGACAAGGGATCCTCTCCGCCCAATGATTTGACTGGTAAATTATACGGAGGTATACATACCCTACCCCCCTTTGGATTTGAACTTGTGACCTATTAGGAGGAAACACATGTTCTTAACCATTAGGCCCAGGGTCATTAGGTTAGATCACACAAAGAATCCTCATTAAACTTCATAATAGTTCAATATTCAATACAATTTACCAAGTCTAGATATGGTACAACCATCACCTACCCCTATCACATGCAACAAAACCCAAGGAAGGAAATAGGTCCTAGAAATACCATCAAGGGATATGTAAAGTGTAAGATGACTATGGTAAAGGGGAAATAGAAGGGATTCATTGGTTTTCGTCAAGTAAGGTCAATGAATATTCATCCCATGAGAGCCTTTGTGGAGTATTTCCCTAATGCTTTGAGTTACCCTTTCCTTGACACTGTATCTTTCCACCCATTTACTTTTCATTTTAACTTTATTTGCCCTACCTCAATATTTGATTGGGGAATCTTTCTTTTCATTTAATAATGTTTGTATATAAATATACATTTATAGTCTGGTTTATCAGGTCCAATGTTCATATGCATTTTATCGCATGGGATATCGTGATAGGTCATTAGTCCTTTTCTGGTAGATGCATTCAATGCATAGGACTGAGGGTGCTGGCCTCATATGAGTGGGCATTGCTCAATTTGCCTTGAATTCTATGGAATTATGATCCCTTTTGTTATTATTTTTCATTTTGGCATTTCATAATTGCTCTTAACTTTCTTTTCATTAGCACCAACCTCGGGCTTACTAACCTCTTCTTCTCACGTGACTATTGAAATATGTACTTTTAATGGGAACATGTACAATTCAACCATGAACAAAAGCACGAGGGAAATATGAAAAATGTTATGTATGGTGGGGATATGGAGATGATACCCCTTTTCAAGCACTCCCCAATATTACAATCAACCCCAAGAAATGCCACACTTTACTAGAAGAGGGTGATGACCTTCAACTGAAAACTAAAAAGCAAGGTAAACAACACATATAAAGAGTGTTTTGAATATCCATTCAACAAATATCCCAATGATCACTGGGATGACCCCTATATATGAAAATAACACCCATGATGAAGAATGAAAATAATGTATCTCGTAAATATGTGGCATCATAATCATCTGGTCTGAATGAGAGTTGAGCAAGGAATCCGAAGCATCATTGATCAGATGTACTGTGGAGAAGTGAAGAACATATGTGGTTGCTACCTAGAAATCTGTATCATGAGAAAAAATTTCTCCTATGGTTACTCATGCATGTGGATGGGTAACAAGTATGCTTCCATTTATTGCAAAATTGCATATTGGTATTCCTCCATTTTCTAGACTTTTGAGTAACTGTTGGCCATGCTTGTTAATCCTCTTCAGTAATTTTTGGGGTATGTCATGCTTTCAAACATAAAAAATTGTAAACAATTTATTGATCTTTTCTTCATACAAATATGGAACCAACCATTGTTACTGCATCAAGTTGTTATCATTGTCATGTTGAAGGTTCTCTTAATTCCCTTGTACAATCATCAACACTAAAAAACTCCTTTTAAAGTTCCCTCCGAGCAAAAACTCACTCAAAAGGCCAACTTTAAGTAGCTAATCAAAATAGATAGTTATCATCAACTTTATTGTCACCAATAACACCCTTTTTACCATCCTTGATATTGTAAATAAATTGTTTTCATCATTTTTTGTTTTATTTCCTTTAATCAAATCCACAACACCACAAACTTTGCGATTCTAGGCAATATGGCTTGACTTTCCACAATAATCACATACCCTTTCTTGTCTCAATAATAAATTTTCTTGTTTTGTTGTCATCATAATCTTGGTTATTAAAAATTTGATTTTGTTTCCACAAGAATTAAAATAATGCCTTGTAAAGAATGTGAAGATACTTGGATCAAGTGTAAATACAACATTTGTAAATACAACATTATCATATTTAAGGGGCAAATTCTTTAACATGATACCTTGGCATCTTCATCCTCCACTTTAATTTCAACTTCTCTTTGTTGACATAAACGATTGCTTACCTCGTTTGACATGTTTTCATTGTTGGATATTTTCACACAAAATTTAATTTGTTGTTTTAATGAAAATTTGCATTTTAAGTCTCGGAACCAACAATTTTCCCAATGAGTTTGAAACCTATTCATTAGAGTTTGTTAGATCCCAATGATGTACTTGGTTATATGAGAATCTCACTCGATAAAAGCTTTGACCTTATCTTCTTAATCAATGATTTAATTGACTTTTCACGTTGTGTTGGGTTTTGGCAATACGCCACTAACGATTCCCCAAAGTCTCCCCTCCATTAAACTAGATTCAACTTATGGGAATTAAAGTGACGCCCATAAATTTTTTTAAGGGATATTGTGGATATTTGCATTCTACTAGAATTAAAAGGATGAAAAGGAAAAATATATCCTTATTGTTTTTGTTAAACTATGAATGCTTGGAAAATTTTGAACATTTTAGTCCTATTTGGAAACTCAAATTGGGTTACATGGTCTATATATGTTGTAGGTTTTTTGCAATCTTCTCTTCTAATGTATCTCCAATGTTGTTCTTTATCGTGATATTTTCTAGATGGTGTTTTTTGTCTGTTGTTATGGGCATCTTGATTTATGGTAGAGATGCATAAAATAATGGCTTATGTTTGTGATGTCTATAATTACATGTTTGTCTACTACAATATTGTTTTCAATGTGTGCTTTTTTATGCCCTTGCAAGTGCCATCTATCTTCTTAGGGCATTTGAAATATGAGATCTACATCAAAAAACAAGATAACCATGTGCAAGTTTGGACTCTAGCAGCACATGTGCCATTCTCTAGATGTCTCTTTAACATACATTTACTTCAAGTGGGTTAGCTCTTAGTTGATGCAATGGTATGCCATTACATTGCTTGCTAGTATTTTGCAAATGGTGATGTCGTTCTTCTTTGATACTCCTTATGATACCTTCAACACACCCCATAATGAATGTGGTCTCTGTGAAGGATCAATATAAAAAAATGTGCAAATAAAGGTTGGGACAATGTCAAATATTGTCTTGTAAATTATATTCATTGTGATTGACATATTAGGTTTGTTAACTAATAAAGATGCATCATCGCTTGTACAAATCTATGGATATAAAAAAGTTGTACATACAAAACATAAGGTGGGCATGTATTTTTATTCCACCAAGGTTTAGGGACAAAGGAATACAGGGATGAATTTTAGGGATGGTTGGAGAGACCCCCCAAATTACAAGCAAGGACATGAGACAACCCTCGTACATTCCCCAAAATTTTAAGGCACTACACATGGGATGATATTTGACTAAATGTAAATACACTACTATTATATTTATGGGGCAAACTTTTTAACATGAGAGACTTTGCATCTTCACCCTCCACTTTAACTTCAATTCCTATTCGCCAACATCAATGATTTCAAATTGTTTATGTGATCTGATTATGGGGAAAAATTCTTTACATGAGAAACTTTGCATCTTCACCCTCCACTTTATTTCAACTCCTATTCGCCAACATCAATGATTTCAAATTGTTTACGTGATTTGAAGTGGTCTCAATGGTGGATGTTTTCATACCAAAAACTTGTCGTTTTAATAATAATTTTTCATTTTGAGCCTCATAACCAACCAAACTTTCTAATGACTCTCAGACCCTTTACTAGATTTTGTTAGATCAAAATGATTTATTTGGGTATCTGTTGGAGGGCCTGGTCGACCAATCCCTCCAACAATGTTTGGTAATCCCAAATCGATAAGGGCTTTAGCCTTATCATTCATAATTTATCATTCAATCAACTTTTCATGTTGTATTGGTTTTTTCTCTATATTGCTCACACTTCCACAAAGGCTCCAGTGCTAGTTTCAATTTCTAGGAATGAAAGTTACACCCATTGAAATTATCAAGGGAAGTAGTTGTTGATGTTTGTTGTTTACTAAAATTAAAAATTCAAAACAAAAGGCTAACTCCATGCCATTTTTGTTAAACTATTTGGATGTCTATAGATTCATGAATGTAATTAGTCTGAGTGGTGATTCAATTCGAGTGACAGTCTAAATGTGTTATAGGTTCTTTGCAATATTCTCTTTCTATGTGTGTCCTTGATGTTATTCACTATGATGTTTTTTAGGTGTTGCCTTTGTGTAGGGATTTTGTGGGCATCTTGATTTGTGTAGGGAATAAAGAACACCTACACAACAATGGCCCCTATGATCGACATTTATAATTATGATATATTTCTCTTCTACAAGGTTGTCATGGTCCATTCTTCAATTTGATGTGGACAATGCACAGTTTTACCATGCCCTATCAAGTGTTGTTTATCTTCTCAAGGTGTTTGAAAAGTGATATGTACGAGAAAAAATAAGTTAACCATGTGCAACTTTGGATTTTGTTAACACGGGTGACATTAGCTACATATATCTCTCTATGGTGGTTTACTTCATGTGGGTTTCATCTTTGTTGGTGGGATGGTATGTTGTTTGTTTATACATATGGAAATGTCACTCTTCTTTGAAACTATTGACACCTTCAAATCTCTCCATATTATAGTTTCTCAATTATATACCAAAACTTTAACACACACACACACACACACACACACACACACACATAATTTCCTTTGAAACTCATTAGACTTTCAAATCTTCCCATATATATATATTTATTTTATTTTTTCAAGTAATATTTCTAAAGGAAAACCACTTTGGCACTTTTCCTAATTTTGAGGATGAGATCCAATGTAAACCCTAGATTATTTAGGGCACAAGGTTATGTCGACAACTCATGAATAAGTCATTAATCTTATCAACAATCGACTCACCAAGAATGAACATGCCATAAAGTGGGTTTGAACCCGAGTGAGGAGGGTAACAACATTTCCTCAAAACCACTTGAGCTACATTGAGTTGAGTATATATATTCCAAGGAAAACCACATGTGGCAACTTAGGGGATACTTCTCCACATTCATAGATGACATCCCTAGTAAACACATCGATATAGACTAGTGTGTGTCATCCAAAGAGATTAAAAAATAAAAATGGTGTCTTCTTCATTATTATCTTCATTATTCCATTACGTTTTCCCACTCTATTTTTATTCCAAATAGTATAATAAACACATCTTTTTAATTATAGAATGCTGCTTACTATAAACTTTTCATCACTAGATTATTAGTAAATTGGAGTGATTTATGCTTTCTTCCATACAATTCACATTGTATAAAGGTTACCGCCTTTAAAATAAACCAAACATACTCTAGAGCATCTTGTCACCCATCATAGTGAACATGCTTATATAGATTCAAAAATACATCTTTGTACTTGTAATTTGAGGAAAATGCAAAATGCCACGGAGTTTTCAAACTTCAAATTTAAATTGGATTCATAGAGAACAATGGTTATCAACCACGTGAACCTATTATTAATAAATTTCATTTTATTAGAGGATTTTCTATTTTAGACAACACAATAATATAATTAAATTTCTTCCATTTCGAAAGAATGACAATGAATATTTTCTAAGTCATTTCTCATGATTACGACAAATTCTCCTTTGTTGGGCAAAGAGGGAATTGATCTTTGCTTGAAAAATCCTCGAAGTAGGTCATTGTCAAGTTGTTAAGCCAAGACGAATTCTCATTGGCTAAGTGTAAGGACAATTTATTTTTCACAAAAAAACAGGGAGTTGAACACCCTTAGGGAGTTGAACACCCTTAGCCCAATAAATGGGAAATGATAAATTATCCTTTGCTCGAAAAATTCACATAGGAAACTTTGCCAATTTGTGAAGCAAAGGACAATTCGCATTGGTTGAGAAAATGAGAATTCCTTTATTATCATTTCATATGCTAATATATAGTTCAATTAGGGAATTATGAGAGTGGATGTATGGTTGGATTTTCACCATTCAGTGCAAACTCTGCATTAAAGGATTTATAGAGTTTGATAGGAGAGTGGTAGGTAATTTTAATGTTAGTGTTGTTTATATTTTTCATCAAATATCATTTATTGTCATTATTGATATAAAAGATGTTGCAATAAGGTAATAATTATACATAATCATGTAGGTGTGTGGAGTGGTTGTTTTGATAAATTTAGTCCCCAATGCTATTAGAGAATTAGTATTTATTGAGTTGTTATCTAAACATAATAATTGTAGATTTTTTTATATCATGTTCTGGAATATAAATGCATTGCTATGTAATAATATTCTTTACTTTATGAATCTTTGAGAATATAAAATTGGAAAAGTTATGCCTCATGCATGCTATCATTTTGGTTATTGTTCCTCTATTAATACCAACTTCTATGTTGATATGTACTTACATTCATTGAAACTAGTTAGAATACCAAGGAGGATGCTACAAAATGGGTTCATTATTATTTTTGAAATACACAATAGATACAATGACAATGTTGTAGACTTTTTGAAAGTTTTTAACTCTATTTCTCACCATTTTATTGGAATTTGCAAGTTAAAAGTTGTATCCATAGGGTCATTGGTATGCTTACTTTCTTTCTCATGATTCTCTTGAATTAGTAAATCCTTTTTTATGTAATGATTGATGCAAAATTCCATATTCATGAAATTGGTCTTTGGAATTCTCTACTTTTAAAGAAATAACTCAACTAGGAAAAAATACAATCAAATAAGGACTAAGACTTTGCAGAGAATAATTTGATATAAATTTCAGTGAGTTGAATACTGCTAATGGATTATCGAAAATAGTTGTGGAAAAATACTAAATCTTTTTTCTAGTGTTTTTAACTTGTTTTTATATCTTCACGAGGTAAATATATAGTTGTGATATGAGGAGATCAAAGTGTAAAACTACTTGAAGCTTAACATCCCGTGGCATAAAAATCAAGTAATAGCACAACTATAAACTAACATATAGAGGGCGATACATGATGGAAGAAAATATTATGTTGAGTATGTGGAACATGGAGGTATAAATCAAGTCACACTTTCTTCTACAGTGTGCAACATTCTCACCATCAAGGAGAGGTCAAATTCACATATTGGAGATTGGGAATCAATATTTCAGGAAGATATAGTGAGAGGTATAACAATGTTGGATGAGAAAATGATGCAAGCCTAAAATAGATGGCTGGTAATAGAGTTGATAGGATAGATATTCCTTGACCTAGAGCAAAGCTGACCAGGTCTGGCTAAGTAGGCCAAGTCCATGCTTTAGATCCTGCCATCACACCATTAACTCTTTTGATCATAATTCCTTATTTTAATCTCTTCCAAAATGCCACACTGAATATAAACTTTATTATCCATTTAATAAATAATCTATCTGTTTATCTATCTAATAAGAAATATATATATTAGAACAATGGTAACTAAAAACATTAAAAATTGTAATATCACTTTTGAACGAAGTCACATAAATGATTAAAAATATCATAACGCCTTTTCAAATCTTTAATTATACAAGAAATAATGATTATCATGCTTATCTTTAGTAGAAGCATGATGCAATAATAACATGACAATGAATATCTTCCTTCGACCATGGATAACCTTATTAAAAGATTAGGAAAAATATACTTTGAAATAGTTAAAAAAATTCAAACAAAACAATACATAGATTTGTCGAGCATTGAAGCTACATATTTGATTCATATGTAATACGTTTGAATTGGTATTATATAAGTCCCTGAAAATTTTGGGGCATAAGACAAATTTGTAATTTATGATGCATGAATGGTTATGCATAAAGCATAAATAAAATCACATGAATAATTTTGATATTAGTAGATTAATGACCCAATACAGGAAGGTGTATGATTGATGTGTTCATAGTTCTGCTTGGTCTTGCTGCTCTTTCTAGATAATTCCCCTCATCAAGTGAGATGTGCATTGTTTGCTAACGAAGTAAAATAAATTGTTGCTATTAGGAAACCATTAAGAAGATGCCTAAAAAAACCTAGTTGCATTTCAAAGTGACTTTGAAAATCAAAATTATTGTATATATTTGATTTGTCTTTCAAGTCCCATGAAATTCTTCAACCACTTTTCTCACAAACACTAATCAAATCAAATATTCAACAAAGTTGTGTTATGACTGTTAAACATGTTGCAATGCACTCCTGAGAATGCATGATCAAGTAGGTGTGGAGTGGTTTATTCAACATATTTAGTATATTGCTATTGAGAATATCTATTAATGTGTTATTTAAATATAACGGTTTTAGATTTTCTGTATATTTGTCATGAAATGTAAAAACATTTAATTTTGTGATACATAATGCTTTTTAGATTCTTTAATGTTATTTCATGAAATATAAATGTTTTGTTAGGGAATGATATTATTTACTTTACAAATAATGCTATTAAAAATATAAGATTAAAATAATTAATATTTTTTCATGTTATGATTTCTTTATTAATATCAAATTATTATTATTTTAGGTTGATATGTATTTGTATTTAGAAAATTTATTAAAACATCTTATTACAATCTTTTTAAAATACACAATAAATATAATTACAATTTTTTTGATTTAATACATAATAAATATAATTACAATTTTGTTATTTAATACACAATAAATTTAATTACAATTTTTTTATTCAATGAAAAAAAAACATTAGCTAAATAAATTCTAAATTTATATTAAATTTATTTTTTAATATAATTTTGAAAATACTTAATTTATTTAATATACTAATAAATAATTCTTTTACATACATTAAATAATTAAATAATATTATTTTTTTTATAAATTAATTTTAAAAATAAAATAATAAAATAATAAAATAATATTAAACTTTTTAACAAATTATTTTTCATACCCAGTTTTCTCACTTCTTCTTACCAAAATTCAAATATATAGCTTATATTTTAAATATTAACTATATTCTATTTTAAAATAACATTTAATATTATAATATTTTAAATTTATTATGATTTTATTTATAATAGGTTTAAATTTATTATAATACAGCCTGAGTGGGCCTAATGGTTAAGAACATGTGTTTCCTCTTAAGAGGTCACATGTTCAAATCCAGAGGGGGGTAGGGTATGTATACCTTCGTAGACTTTACCAGTCAAATCGCTGGGCGGAGGGGGGTCCCTTGTCCCACAAACAAGGGGGTCTCATACACCAATTTGGTGTGCTGGCGTCCAAAAATTTCAAATAACATGATGATTAACTATAAAAACTTATATACCCAAATACAAACTATTTACGTATGTAACATTTTGAAATTATATCTCTGCGATTTTTGAAAGAGAATAATATTTCTAATAATACTTCTCTTTGATTTTTACCCTTTTTATCCAGAATAATCTCAGTTATTTCTGTGTGGTTTTGAACGGGAATAATAATACTTCTCTTTGGTTTTTACCTTTTTTACCCAAAATAATCTTGGTTGTTTCTTTGGAATTTCTTTGCTTTTAAAAATTGGACTTTGATTCAATTTTAATTTAAAATATATTTATAATCTAATAACACACACACACACACACACACACACACACACACACACACATTAAGTTTCATAAGTAAAAGTTGTTTTGAGAGATAAAGTCAATCCAAAATAATAATTGTTACATATTTTTTCTCTTCTTTTCAATATGAGCACTCCACCACCTATTCCAAAAACTCAGCCTAATAGGGGGAGGCCCACCGAAATCACCCTAGAGATCCTTTACCATTATATGGAATCAGTAGAAAAAATGAGAGAAGAGAGAGATGCCAAAATCCAAATAGAGTTAGAAACATTAGAAAAAAAGAGTGAAGAAAGAGACATAAAACTCCAAATAGATGTAGAGACAATGATTGATAAAAAAGTTAAAGATACCATTCAAAATATGTGGTCGTACCTTTCAGCAGTGATTGCTCCCAAAATATTATGTTTTTGAGGAAACGACTTGCCTGAGAAGTAAATTGATCCATTCTGTAAGTTGGTTTTCAACTGTTTGGCAAGATTCCTCACAGTTTTCTCCGAAAGTAAGCTGAAAGATATCCTCTTGAAACTGATACGAATCCGTGGTCGTACCTTTCTATAGTGATTCCTCCCAAAATATTAATTTATGAGGAAACGAATCGCATGAGAAGAAAATCGACCCATTCTTCAAGTGGGTTTTCAATAGTTTGGTGAGATTCCTCACCATTTGCTCAAAAAGTAAGTCGGAAGATCGTCTTCTGAAACTGATACAAATTTTCACTTAAAGTGCCCTTTCTGCCGTAATTGCTTAAGTTTTCACTTGCAGATTGAGAGTAAATTTTTAGGGGTTCTTAGAAACAATGGGAGAGATAGATAGGACAACTATTATACAGTCAAAGTTGGTGGTAATCCTCACACCATACAATTATTTTGATTGGAAGCCCAAGGTAGAATTCCAACTTAGAAGGAAATGACTCTATCATTTGACGATGGTGACATAAACAAAACCTACATCAGTGATTGAGAAGATGAGATGAGCGAACCGTAAGGATGAGGCCACATGACTACTTCTTGAGTTAATCTCCACTGATCTATGGTTTCATGTTGCCACATGCAAGAATCCAAATGAGATCTGGACCACCTTGGAAGGACTCTTTGGAAAGCAGGATGAGATGCGAGGTCATATGCTTGAGGTAGAGTTAAATACCTTAGACCCTAAAAGTTTTGGTAATATACAAGATTTATTTACTAAATTTAAAAATTTTATTTTGAGCTTGGGTGAATGTGGTATTGAAAAGTCTACATAAGAGAATCAACTTATTCTAACAATCTTGGCCAAGCTAGGACCAAAATATGATGTATATGTCTCCAATTTCCATTTTGGCAGATGTCTTTTTGGAACAAATTGGAAAATTCCTACGTTGGCTCAGTTCATTAAGTCTCTTACACAAGATAAGACAAAACTCATACAGATGGGCCTCATTAAAGATCCCAAAGCACATGCACTCATGATGCATGATGGAAAAGGGTCATCCAAACAGAACGAGAAGGAGGGATATTCCAAACCCTGTAATGATTCTTCAGGTTCCAAAGACTCCTCAGATTCCAAGAAGAAGAAGAAGGGAAAACAACGTACTTATTGCAATAAACTGAATAATGAAGAATCCACATGCATGAAGAAACATAGCGATCTTATGGCACAGGCACTTCAGCAGAACAACCTTGGAAACTTCATTCTAGAGGGAGTCAAGAAGCAGAAGGAAGAAGATCATGCTCTTAAGAAAGGTAATCATCATGCTCTTGTTGCAATTAATTCCTCATCTGATTCATGGATTATAGATTCTGGTGCATCCCATCATATGGCAGCAAAAGAGGAAGTTTTCTCTTCTTTGAGTCCATGCTCAAGACCCCCTATTCTCATGGGGGATGATACTCCAATAGCAGTAATAGGAGAAGGGAGAGTGGAACTCCACAATGGTAGTTTTGAGAATTTTTTACATGTTCCAAATCTTTCTATGAATCTTCTCTCAGTTTATCAGATTACTCAAAAAGGTAAAAAGGTTGAATTTACATCAGATTCAGTTTTAGTAATTCACATGCATGACAATTCCATTATTGCAATTGGTGAGGTAGATCACAGGTCAAAGTTGTATAAATTCACTAAGTTTTCTAACAATGACTCCTCTATTCTACTTACACATAAGGAGAGTACTTTGCATGCACCTCCAATGCAACATGGATATACTCTTGTGATTTCGCCAGTTTCAGACATCAGAGATGATTCCATACACTCAGATTCTGTACATGGAAATAAGCAGGTAGTACAATCAGATAAGAAGCCAACACTGAAGCTTCAGCAGATGCCCAAGAAGGCACATACCACACTTCAGGAAGCAGACAACCTTGCAGGGAATCCATTGGATTCGAGGAGGAATCAAAATCAGATAAGAAGCCAACACTGAAGCTTCAGCAGATGCCCAAGAAGGCACATACCACACTTCAGGAAGCAGACAACCTTGCAGGGAATCCATTGGATTCGAGGAGGAATCAATCTCAACATGAGGATCCTTCTCATGTATTTTCAGCTTCAGAACTTGCGATGCCCATGCATTGCTATATGGTTCAATCTATTGATCCAAAAAACTACAATAGGGTTGTGGGAAATCCATTATGGGAAGCATCCATGCAGAAGGAGTATGACTCAATCCTACACAAACATACTTGGAATCTGGTTCCACTTCCACCAGAAATTAATATTTTCAGGTACAAATGGGTCCATAGGATCAAGAGGTACAAGGCTAGACAGGTTGCTAAAGGATTTCATTAGATCCATAAATATTTATACATCTTCACGAAGACTTTCAGTGAGCAGAAGTTTCAGACTTTGAGGGATCGTCTTGCAACGAAGAACACAGTTTCCTAGCAGCTGCCATTTTCTTCTTTTGATACATTATCTTTTGAGGGGGGGTTTTGTTCCCATGTGGTTTTCCCTCTTTCCTCATTTTTATTCAGTGTTCATTAGTTTCTTTGTACATGAGTACCTAATATGGCCTAGTAGCTGGGACTCATTTTTTACTCCATAGCGATGTTCATGGGGGTGTTGGAGAAATTTCTATTTTTGGCACACTAGTTTAGTGGGAGTTATCTGACTAGTTCTATTTTAGACTTTCAAATCTTAGACCATCACTATTATGCATGCATTCCTAATTATAGTATGTCATTGCTTATATGAGTGAAGATCACTCACTCATTGATAAGATCATAATATGCATTGATTCTCATTCTTCATTGTGTATCTCTCTTCCTTTTCTTGATAAGCTTTGTTTGTGTATGCTTTAGCTAGGTCTCCTGTGCAGGTTTCCATGAAACACTGACACCCCCATTGAGAGAATGACTATGAATATATACCTAATGTATAAGAACAAGTTAAACAACATGGAAAACAAGAGGCTTCCTAAAATTGCTTCAAAATTGAGTCATAACCACCATCGACTCAAGCGAGGATGGCATAAAGATGCTTGGTCTTGGATAAACTATTGGGGAATCATGGAAGACACCATTTTGCAGAATAAAGATACTATTAAAAAAAATTCAAATCAAAATTTAAGGAGAAAATGTGGTGTGATAAAGAGTTAGAGGAAAAAAGAAAATTAAGTTATTATAAGGATGGAATCAACCATAATCTAGAAGATCAAAATTATCTATCTGTTTTGCCAAGTGTAAAGAAAAAAAAAATCATTGCTAAGATAAGAACAAATTCTCACAAGCTCCATAGTGAAACTGGGCATTGGTCAATTTCTAAAACGCCATTGGATGAAAGAGTGTGTCACCTTTGTGAGACTAAGAAGGTTGAAGATGAAAAACGCTTTCTGTTAGATTGTCCAACCTATACCCATATTAGATCTCATTTTCAAAATATTTGTCACACTACCAACCTTCCTAACCTCTTAACTCAAGAAAAGTGTGGTGATCTTGGAAAGCTTCTCTTAATGCTTTTTGAGCACAGAAACAAAATTTTAAAGAATCACAAGTAACCACTTACCCTCTTAAGGTCCGATAGACCAATTCAGTCTTAGTGGACATTCATTCATTCCTTCATCATCATCATCATCATCATTCATTCCTCCTTCTTCCTCTTTTTCTTCTTCTTCTTCTTCTTCTTCTTCTTCTTCTTCTTCATCATCATCATCATCATCATCATCATCATCATCATCATCATCATCATCATCATCATCATCATCATCATCATCATCTTTTTAATATAAGTTTTGCAACTTTGAATTTAATTAATTATCCCTACCAAGATTAATCTTGAATACCAAACAATTTCATCATCATCATCATCATTTTTTTACTATTATGTATGTAATAAGTTGATAAGTTTTGCAACTTTGAATTTAATTAATTATCCCTACCAAGATTAATCTTGAATACCAAACAATTTATGTTATTTAAGAAAACAAAAAAGTTGCAATACACTTATAGATGATTATCAAAATAAAAGTTTAAAACTTAAAAAAAAAATAAAAACTTTAAATTTATAATTAAATATATCAAATACATTAATATAAATTAAAAAAAAAACATTAATTTTATAATTAAATATATCAAATACATTAATATAAATTAAAAAAAAAAATTAATTTTATAATTAAATATATCAAATACATTAATATTTCTATAGATAAAAATAATAATTAAGATATTTTTTTATTAATGACCATTTATACTTTGTATTCATTCATGTTGATAAAGTAAATATAATGTTATTTATATAGATAGAAATAATAATGAAGATATTTTTTTGATTAACGACAATTTATACTATAAAGTGTATTCATTCATGTTGATAAAGTAAACATCATGTTATATTTTAATTTAATATTTTGTTAGTATTTATGGAAAAATATCCAACTTAAAAGATAATTAGTAATTTATTTTTATTTATATTTTTTTTAATAAAAATAATTAACAATTTTTTTTTTTTTAATGATTAGCTCAAATTATATAAGAAATAATTATTTTATTTAATAAATTGTCAAAACTTTTTAAAAACTATATAAAATCTTTAAAAACATCTCCAAACATTTTATAGTTGACATTTTAAAACATAATAATATTTACCACTTATAAGATAAGTATAAATCTGTTTCAACTTATAAGATAAGTATAAATCCTTAAAATTTTCTTTGATAATTACAACATATTATATAAGTTTCAACTTATAAGATAAGTATAAATTTGTTTCAACTTATAAATAAGTATAAATCCTTAAAATTTTCTTTGATAATTACACCATATTATATAAGTTTGAAATAACAATTATCATGAATAAGTTACACCATAATAATTTGATTATTGTGAATCTGATATTTACAAAAACTAAGTATAAATCTGTTTCAACTTATAAATAAGTATAAATCCTTAAAATTTTCTTTGATAATTACACCATATTATATAAGTTTGAAATAACAATTATCATGAATAAGTTACACCATAATAATTTGATTATTGTGAATCTGATATTTACAACAACTATATAAATTAACTATGTCAAATTTCCATAATAATATCTTATGACATAATTTCAATAAGTTACACCATAATAATTTGATTATTGTGAATCTGATATTTACTACAACTATATAAACTAACTATGTCAAATTTCCATAATAATATCTTATGACATAATTTCAAGTCAACCATTTTAGACTTTACTATGATCATTTTTTTTACTTAATGTTTCATCCTTCACACAATTAAAAAAAACCAAAATTGTAAAATTGAAGTTAATCAATCAAATTTAGCAAAACGTGAATTAAAACAAGATAACCATGAAAACTTCCTGTGAGAATGCTCACCAAAATTTATGGTATGGCAACAAGAAAGTGAAAATAACAATAAAAAACTAAAAGACATAATGGCATAATTATGCACTTTGATAAACCCAGAAACATGTACATACAACAAAGCCTTCTTACCCAAGGGGTTACGGGTATGATGATAATTGTTGATTTTGTAGTTCAAAAGGTGTTTCAATTTAGCCTATGTGTCCAAGGCTAGTTGATAGATATAATTAAAATACCTAGATTAAAATTTTTATTTTATCCCAAGTTTTAACTTAGGAAAAGTATAAAAATCATTTAAATGACTTTTATTGACTTTTCATTAAGATTTATGAAAAGTATCCTTTTGAAAATTAATAATTCACTAAAGTGAATTTATGGAGACTTCAAGACTCAATAAAAGGTGAGTTATAGTGATAAAATGACGTTGAGGGTGAAGGTAACACATTGTGTGTTGAGATGATGAGTGAGGGCATTGGCTGAGGAAGAAGAAGTCGATTATGTAGAGTGAGGAAGAGTGACTTAGCAACAAAGGAAGTGAGTTGGGTGCAGGTTGTTCCAGCAGAGACATAGGCCGAAAAAGCATGCCGATTTTTAGGGCCAAAAAAGCAGGCCTAATTTGTTGGGCTGTAAGAAATTTATGCTGTTGTAAATCAATTCCTCTGAAGCCAATAAAGCCCCTCTTTTGCTAGTTTTCCACACATTGGGGTTTCCAGGGTATTTCTTGTGTCTTCCTATTTTATGTGCTTGGTTTCTATTTTCTTTTGTTGTTCATTTTAGTTAAATAACTGAACTGTAAATTTTGATGCATGATTTTAAGAAGTTATATCAGCATAAATAAATATCTTGGTAAAGAAAAATCATTGGAATTTTATTTCTGTTTGTTGAGTTTAAAGGAAATTAACATGGTATCAGAGCTCAACCTCTGAATATAAAATGAACCAAGTTGATTTGTTGTGCACACTAAGATTAAATTGATAAGGGGGTCAAGTTACCAGAGAGGGCGTGTGAATCAGGTCAACTGACATAATGACCAATGAAGGATTAAGGTTCAAAGATATGTTGGAGGAAGCCTCAAATTTCAGTCCTTGGAGAGAGTGAATTGGTTTGTTGCTAGAGGAACAAGGATTGTGGGAGTTTTCTAAAGGGTCAACAATAATTCCAACATATCCAACACAAAAACCAACTCATCTCACGAGAGACGTGAAGGCTAGGAAAATAATTATTTATGGAGTCAAATACCACATCATTCCTCGTCTGTCTAACAAGAACATAGTTAAGGATATGTGAGAATCCATAGTTAAATTGTACTAGTAAGATAACTAGAGTAGGAAGATGCTACTCATGGATAAACTTAGAAGCATAAAGATGTTCAGGGGAGAGTCAATTGTCACATATCTCACCAAGTTCACTCAGAATAGAGATGAACTGGTAGCTTTTGGGGAGACCATGGATGAGACTGATTTGGTGAGGACAACCTTGAATGGATTCACCAAATAGTGGGGCATATTTTTTAGAGGTGTTGTAGCATGGGAGAAACTCCCTGATTGGGAGAGGTTATGGGATGACTTCACCTAGGAGGAGATGTGAGTTGGTACCTCACATTCTAGCTAGCCAAAGAGTGAGGATGAATAGAATATTTCCTTAACTGTAAAGGGAAATTTAAGAGGAAAGAAGGGCCCTAGTGTGGGTCAAACCTCTAAGGGAGAAAAGAAGAAAGAATTTAGTAAGATCAAGTGTTTATCCTATCACAAACCATACCACTTTTCCAGTCAATTCCCAAACAAGAAGAAGGGAGGAAATAAGTCACACATGGAAGTATCAACTTCAACTGAATTTGATGAGTTTTCATCTAGGTTCAAGAATGAGTTTTCACTCATTGCATGTCTCTCTAGTTCAGTCAGTTTAGGTGTGTGGTACATAGACAATGGTGCCTCTAGTCACATGATTGGAGTGCATACATACTTATACAACTTGCAAGAGGAGGATATGGACCTTGTGATTGAGATGGGAAATAATTCCAAGGGTCGAGAAACATGCCATGTGACAGTCACATTTTAGAGGGAGTCCAGGAAGACACTGATGGTGATGGATGTGCTATATGTTCCAGGCATGATGAAGAACTGAATATTAGTTTCATCATTGGAGGGCATGGTCTATGTGGTCTCATTTCAGGATGAGTGAGTGTACATCAGGCCCAAGGACTCCAGGACAATGAAGGTGATTTTTGTGAGGTGAGAGAATATGTATAGAGTTCAGTTCGATCCATCTTGAGCATTGGTGAGTAGTGAATGTGACTTGTGGCATAGGAGGATGGACCACTTTCATCATGGAGCACTCAAGGTGATCAAGGAGATTGTGAGTAGACTTCCGGATTTTAGCACAAAGGATCATGAGGTATGCAAGGGGTGTGCTATGGGGAAGTACACCAAGACAAATTTCCCGAGTAGTGTCAACAAGACAGGAGGCATTCTAGACTTGATACACTTAGACGTATGTGGGCCCATGTCATCACCATCCATGATTGGTATGAGTACTATACCACCTTCATTGATGACCATTCTAAGAAGACTTGGATCTACTTCACGAGGACCAAGAACGAGGTTCTCAACCAGTTCCAAGAGATCAAATCTCTTGTGGAGAACAAGATGGATAGGAAGATCAAAACATTGAGATCTGAAAATGGAGGTGAGTGCACCTCGAAGGACTTCAAGGATTTCTATGTAGGTGTTGGGATAAATAGGGAGTTGATTGCTCCATACAACCCACAACAAAATGGGGTGGTGGAAAGGAAAAACATGGCTATTGTTGGGGTTGCTAAAGCCATGTTGTATGATAAGGATCTACCTAGATTTCTATGGGAAGAATCTTGTAACACAAAAATATACATATAAAACATGATTCCTCACAAGGATTTGGGGAGGAAGAGTCCTAAGGAGCTATTACCATGGAGGAGACCAAATATTGGACACTTTAGGATTTTAGGGTGCCTTGTCTATTGTCATGTCCCCTCAGAGAATATGACAAAGCTCAAGGCCACTGCTGAGAAGGGGATTTTCGTTGGTTATAGTGATATTTCCAAGGCATACAGAGTCTACATTCCTTCCTTGAGGAAGACTGTGGTTAGGAGGGATGTGAGATTTAAGGAAGACAAAGCCTTGAGGAAGGCTCATGTGTAAAGATCCTCCTCGTTACAACGATAGGCCTCTTATAACAAGTGCAATTTTTTTTTGGTGTGTTTATAAAATGTGTGTGCGCGTGTGTACAAGGGAAATAAACACATTCGACTCTGCGTCACCACCCAACGACGAACAAGATGCACACTACGAAGAACACAACCTGACGACCTAGAACGCACATCAAGTATCTGCATGCAATGAATGACAATCAATCGACAATAAATAAGACTGACTACCCGCCCGTCCTACCCTGCAATGGTTAGGACCTCCAAGACACATAAGCAACGCT
Source organism: Picea engelmannii (assembly GCA_009831015.1). NCBI lineage: Eukaryota > Viridiplantae > Streptophyta > Pinopsida > Pinales > Pinaceae > Picea > Picea engelmannii. Next base: position 32,221 of record ML783085.1, on the reverse strand, counting down.
CAAGCCTGGGTTCCTATCGATTTTAACCATTTAAGGTCTCAGGGTTGGCGACTGTTCTGAGGAACATGGAGGTGTCTACATCCCGCCCGACTCAATCAGACCAAGCCTACTAAGATAAGGACAATCATCCCAAAACTACACAATAACAACATAGGTAGCTAGAACCCTTACCGTAAGCTACCAAGCACATCAAGTTTACATAACCAAGTGTAACCTTTTACTTATAATAAACATCGACACCCTCAACGGGTAGTGCAAGCTAGAACAACTTCGTCAACTTCCCAGAACCATATCGCCTTTGCGAGAAGTCGAAAGGCGAAGGAGTGAACTAATTTATATATTAAATGATTTCTTTTCAATCAACTCTAGTAAACAATACCTCCTAAGATTTTGAATAATCACCACTAAAATTTAAGTTAAACAATATCCCCAATATTAAACAATACCCAAATTATTTAAACTAAACCAATTGATATTAGAATGAAAGTATTAAATCAATACTCAATTTATATTAAAACATTCATCAACTTATAATAGAACGATATCCAAAATAAAAAAAACAATACTCATTGTATATAAGCCATATCCAAGTTATATTGCCACAATACCCAAAATTATTTAAACAAAACCAATTGATATTAGAATGATAACATTAACTCAATACTCAATTTATATTAAAACATTCATCAACTTATATTAGAACGATATCCAAAATAAAAAAAACAATACTCATTGTATATAAGCCATATCCAAGTTATATTGCAACAATACCTAAAATTCAGTAAAACAAAATTTGAATTATGTTAAAACAATACCCACAAAACAACCTGAAAACCATACCCAACTATACGATGGATTGGTTAGATTTAAAAGGTTCGCTTCTAAATTATGAAACAATGTGGTTCTAAAAGAAACTAAAAGTCTAAATTCGGGCTGTCATGGATGCTTACGAATTAAAAACTGATTAAAGGGAGATTTGAATTGCTAGAAAAATTTCAAGGAGCAGTGGAAGCATGGGTCAAAATTCAATTTAGAAAATCTATAAATAACAAATTTTAATAACTACTGCATTACCCCTGTCGTTACATTCTTCCACTAGACCAAACAACCTTCGGTTGGGAGTCTAACCAATCAATCATACCATCACGTGGACCATTGAACGTCTTAACCATTTATTGAAGTCAACTGTTAATGTAAAATATTTTAAAAAGATTCGTTCAACCCGCGGTCCAACACACAACCAATCAGTTGTGGCGATCTTTAGATCAACCGTAAAAACCTCGATGATTACAATCACTACCTGGTGCAGGCCGTCAAGCACTCCAATCAACGCCACGAGAAAGGCAGGGGTATTAATGGCTGAAAATGCTGTTCCTAAATTACTGCAACAGGTTGATGGTTTAAGCTCGCAACCTGACAACATAAAACAATCACCATCTAAAAGAAAGGGTGAGTCTGCCCACACTGTCCTACATCAATTACTGTCCAAAATGTGACAAGCGAATCCTTTAAGGTGTTGCCAGTTTCCACGGGAGGGGTTTTGCTGCCAGCACCCAGTCAAGTTCACATTTATCACAAGGCCACCGCGCATCCAGGGCAACCCATCTAAACGAGAAGATCCGGAGAAGGATTGAACCGCACAGGTTTTAAAAAGTTTTCTGACTGCCATTAAGTGGATAGGAAGGTAGACAATCGTCTATAATGAATAAAAAGGGGTGCCATTCACATACCAGAAGGAATGCCACTGCGCACTACTGGTGCTTAATGGAGGCTATATACATTCACTAAAATTAATGTCTACTGGATTGCGATTGGGATGCTAGGGTGTGGTAACGAGTTGGTTGTATCGTGTGGGTGGTCTCCTGGTAATTTCAGGTTGTGAGTTGTTGGGTCCATCTCATTCTCCTCAGTCATTTCCTCATCCTCATTTATTTTTGGATCGATTGTGTGCAAGGATTATTATGGGATGCCCCTTAGATTTTTTCTTTTTTTTTAAAATTATAGTAAATATTCTAAATTCTCTAAACAGTTCCATAAGCAATTGTATGGTATACCATAAATATAATGTAATAATACGAGTTTTAATATTAAAATTCAAGGAAAAGAATGACGGCTATAACATTCACTAAGGCGACTACAGGAAAGGGGAGACCTGATCCCGCGTCTTGATTTGATACTCAGGACAATGTACACTTGCCGCCATCAAATTGGTGAGCTGTAAGGGTCAGGTTTTAGCAACGGAAGGTGAGGCAGTCAAGCATGCATCTCACTGCTTTCAAACACAATTAGCCCAATTGTGAATATGCACAGTGAGTTTCGCTGTTCAGGAGATGGAAACACTATGATAATACACAAAATACTTCAGATTCCAGAGACAATTTCACCATAATCTAATTATAAAGACAAAAAGCCAGGAACTGTAATCACAGAGTTATTTAAAATCCAGCCTTTGCCCAAAAAAGTTTGCAGAAGTAAATTCACGAGAACATCACGCGGTTTGCAAAGAAAACGTGTTACAACTATCACAGTGACATTCACAGAGCATACGGTTATTACAATTATTAAAATAGGCCAAACACAGAGAAAGAAAAATTGTGTCACAACCATTACACAGTACTTTCGCAGTTATGTAAAAATTTCATGAATGAGGGGCGCAGAGTTTAACTCTCCAACCAAACTGTGGTCTACTGTGTATTGGAATTTCACTATCACTGGAATCATTTAGATGTGAATTAGATATAACAACATAAATCAATTGGGTATAAATTGCTGCACATAATAATTTTGCTATCTCCCATTCCTATTAGATGAAATTTTAAGTAAATAAATTCACACTCGATGCAAGTACGCAGGCTATTATTATCCATCAAGCATAATACAAATGCAAAGAAAAACCCTTTTTACTTCTGTTCATCATGACCATTTACAATCAATTTCAGATCTTAGCATAATTTTTAATGCAATCTACTCTACAAATGAAAAAGCATACCGTTGCCTTATTGCCTACCTCGAATGATGTCTTGCGCGCTCCGTTCCGCTCCCGCTTGCCGACCGTCGAGACCTCACCGGTACCTCCCATCCAACGCTAGGGGTACTTTGCTTCCCCCTTAGCCCCCAGAGCCGCAAAGGGGCCACACACTATCCAGATGGTACGTCTAGCTCCCAGCTCGCCTCGCAAGGCCGAGCTACCACTCCTAACCGAGCTGGGAAATCCCAACTCCCCACAAGTAATCAGTCAAGTCACAAATCCGGCAGCGTAACGTTACGCTAACAACCGATCCCCTTTCTTCCTTCTCCTCTCTTTCTTTTATAGCATTTTAGCACTTCCATTCATTCCCTAATCTCATTAAATTTTAATTTTTAAATAAAAAGTTTTAAAAATTCTCCTTCGTACAAGTGGCATCCATCCCTCACTTTCCTCCAATAATTATTTTCTTTAAATTAATAATTGTCTCATTTCCCTCACCCACCTAGAGTTGCTCCTATTTTTACTCCTAGGTGTCCCTAGATTCCCTTACAAGTTTTAAATACTTTTCCTAAAGATGTTGCTAAATTAGTTCAATTTAGAAGGTTCTTTATTGCAGATTCTTTACTAAGTTGACCTCGCTTTTTACCATAAGTTCCCTTCTTTCCTTTATTATGTTTCCTCCATTCCTTAGTTTTCTAAATTTTTTTATTCCCTTCTTTCCCCTTTTTATTAGAGCCAAAATGGCAGTTGCGCAAATTACTCTTTTCCTTTTATTATTAATTTAATATCTTTTTACACTTTCACAAGTTAAATAATTAAATTCGTCTTTACAATTTAAAACCACTGATTTTAATTAAATTCTTACTCTCTTCATTTAACCCCAAAATTTTTATGAAGACTAAAACTATTACTTGAGTGGTTTTTAGTTTAATTTTAATTTTTATTTATATAGGGTATTTTTCTTAAGGTTAGACAAAATTTTACCCCTAGAGAAGTTTTAGACATAGAACTTAGATTCTGGACTGGGCGACATTTAATTAGGGAAGTTGTTTTTAAAATTTCTTAACGTGTTAATTGTCTTAGGGCCATCTAGGTTTGTTCCTTTATCATCATCATCGCAACGTGTCATTCAGGACGCACTACGTGCTCCAAGGGTGCCACTCGCCTCTAGTGTTTCTTTTGCGCGATGTGCCCTTTAGGACGCACTACGTGCTCCAAGGGTGACACTCGCCTCTTGTATTTCTTTTGTATGACGTGTCCTTCAGGATGCACCACGTGCTCCAAGGGTGCCACTTGCCTCTTGACTGATTGGTAGACATCAATAACCCCTAGAGTCAATACTCCACCAGGTGAACTTGTGGGAGACTAAGGGCTTCTAAGGAATAAGGCCCCCGCCTTATTGCATGCCCCTTAGAGTCATCGTGAGCGACTGTCACAGTCTGCCCTCACAACATGGTGGATCCTCTCGAACTAGGTAATTGTTAACCTACAGTTCGAGCCACGACGGGAGTGCTAGTAGGCTGTGGCAGGGCTGCTGTCCACACCTCTCCCTCAACCTATTCGGTAGTCGTGTGTGGCCCCTTTACTCCATATGTGAGTCTGGTCGGCAAGCTATCGTCAGCCTGCATCATCAACAATCGTGTCAGAACATGTCCACATCATATCATCAAATCAATGTAATATCACAGTAAATAAATCAACCCAAATAGCACACTCCCTGACTCAATCCAGAGTCCAAGGGGTTCCATCGATGCCTCTGCATCCTCAAGGTCCAAAAACCTACACACTCAGTAAAACCAAGTCAATAGCACCTATCTACGTCAATGCAGTAAAACGTCAGGTCATCTATCATAACGCCTCATAATCAAGAACAAATGTTTTAATATCACAATAGTCCGGATCACTTGCGAGCAAGTTTCCTCAAAGAATAAGTTTTCTCAGTGCGCCAGAGTGGGATGTTACATCATGACACTGGTGTAGTAGCAGCAGGGGATCAAGAGCAAGAGACTCAGAAGACTGAGGAGACACGGGGTACATGTGCAGGTACATGTACAAATGTAGACAGATACGATTATATTGTAGACCAGGATGAGGAATAACATGCTCCTCCTATTCATGAGACTTATTATACTAGGGGAATGAAGAATATATGGGTAGAGAAGACCTTAAGAAGCACATGAGTACATGGGTGCTCCTAGGACATCGATCAGGGAGAGTCGAGCACCACAAAGATTTTCCAGTTATATGGTTATGATGAGTGAGATATTGGAGGACGAGCCTTCCAACTTTGAGGAGACATCACACTGACAGGTGTGGAGAGAGACCATGGTGGAATAGTATGCTTCCATCATGAAGAATGATGTATGGGAGGTGGTGCCCCAACCAAAGGGGATGTTGTTCCAGAGTTTGTACTTAAGGATATAAAGTACCGAGTCTAGGCATCCAAAAAAGTGTGAAAGATGTAAAAGGAGAAAACAACTGGGAAAAGAAGCTAAGGCTGGTTTCTGAGTTGTCTTGGTCTAGATTCTAACTATTCCTAAATGTTTATATCTCATTCAATGGCTTCCCATGAACGTTCAAGTTTGGCCCGGGTAGTAGCGGTTTTCAGAATGGTATCGAAAAGGTTTAAAGCGAGGCTGGTTTGGTCTGAGAGACCAGCTTCTATGTTGGGTTGTCGTGCCACAGGGACAGTCATAGAGGAGCTGATTTTTTATAAAGTGTTGTTTGCAGTTTCACCTTTATATTATACAAGAAACAATCCTAAAATCAAAATAATAGAATAACAAAACCAAAGGCTGTTTTTCGTAACTAAGTTAAATTTTAAAACCATGCATGAAGCGAGAGAAAACATAGATCTGTTGAACAATGTGAGGCATTAATTAGGGAATAATCTCACCTTGTGACAGAAGAAGAAAATGAGCATGAGAAAACTCTAATGAAGCATATGATATAGAAATATAAACAATTCACAGGTCTTGTACCTGCTGATAGATGATATAGAGGAAAATATGTAAACGATTAGATAACTGAAATAAATGACCACCACAGTAGAGGTTGTACTAAATTGCATCTAAGCATTCATTAAAGACACATATGAGAAATGATGCGAAATGCGAAATAACAGAAGAAACACATAACCCAGTCTTGACGGAAAAATGAGTCTTCGATCTGCCTTGTATTAATTCTGGTGAAAAAATATTCTCTGGTACAATCGTCCAAAAGGAAAAAAATCCCTTGATCCTTCTTTCAAAATTATACTTATACAAAATTTTAAAATGCTTTGAATTCTAATCGTTCTAAAAATTTTGGTTACAAATGGAAAATGAAGCGTTTCACTTTCTTGTCTCTTGTCTTCCTCCACGTGGGTAGGGTGTTTTCTTTTCTTGTTATTTGGATCCAAAAATACGATGGGATCAACATCTTTCACTACTTGCCTCCAGAAGTCTGCCCTTTCCCCTGCTCGATACAAATAACACATTTTTCTACTAACTGGGCTATCAACTTGGAAGGTTCGGCTTGACTGTTCGCCTCAAAAGTGTAACAATTCTTTGTCAACTGTGGCAATCTTTTTCCTACTTGTCAGTCTTCCGTGATGATAGACCAAAATTGCAAGCTTGGTCTTATCAAACATTTATCCACTTGGGAGATATTGACCTGACTTACCTGGGATAATTCAATTTGTCCTTTTCCCCATTTTCCTTGATATCCAGTAGATGTTTGGCTATGTTAATTTTGCCCAGTGTTC